>CM076578.1:1856072824-1856380082 GCA_034641835.2 Pinus albicaulis | reverse complement strand
TTTTTTCAACTCTCAATCTTGCTTTTTTCTCAATCAGATTTGCCTCTACACTCACTGCTCCTTTCTGCATGTCTTCCAATGTGTTGTAATCCCTCTCCCTAAGCTGGTATGCCATGTTAGCATCCAAACATTCAGGATATTTCACTAGGACCATACCTAGAGGAGGTTTCATGTGTGGTGGAAGAGCATTATAAACACTGTTAAACCTTGTAGAGTAGTCCTGGACACTCTCTCCTACATTTATTTTCAGGTTCTTGTATTCAACTAGGATTTGGAGAGGGTTGGCCTTAACTTCCCATTTTTTTATGAAGGTCTGATACAAAGTAGGAAGATCTTGGATGCTATTAGGAGGTAGGCCCTTAAACCATTTTTTCACATCACCTCCTAAGCTCTGGGAAAAGATTCTCATTTTGACTGTTTCATCATCTATTTCCATGTAGTCAAAAGAATCTTCCATCCTATCTACATGGTGTTGAGCTGTGGTGGACTCTTTTGCAGTGAAGTGCGGGATCTTTGATTGATAATCATTGGGTAAGGGTACTAGAGGCTGAGGTAAAACTAGAGGTGCATACCAGGCTGCCATGATGATGTTTTGATTAGGCAAAGGGTTAACTTGAGCAGCTGGTATATGGATGATAGGGATATTATGACCAGCAGAAGACTGATGAGAAGATCTAGGATGAATGAGCCCCGAGTTTTGAATGAAGTGAATATTAGGAGGTGTAGATGGAGGGGTTTTTCTATCCCAAGGGTGCTTACCTCTTTGAGGTGGTAAACTAGGAAGCTCAAGGTCTGGCTGGTCTAGAACACTGAGTGACCTAGTTCTTGGTAAGCTGTTTTGAGTGCCTAGGTCAAAAAATGGGTCAGATAGAGCTGTAAAGTCTTCTGGTGCAGAGTTAGCTCTATGGATATGGCTGGAAATAGTTGGTCTTTCAGGTGCAGGAGATCTCCTGAGGATGCTCTCAGGGTTATCAACTATTTCAGGTGGGTTTGGGTTGGGATAAGCTCTTGTGTGAATGGTTCTGAAAGCCAGAATGTTGTTTCTAACCAAGCAACTTAACCCTACTTGTTCCTTCTATTGTGGTTGATGTTGTATTGGGCTTTGGTCTCCCAGTGGAGTCTTTTAATCATTT
The DNA here is from genome assembly GCA_034641835.2 of Pinus albicaulis. Classification (NCBI taxonomy): domain Eukaryota; kingdom Viridiplantae; phylum Streptophyta; class Pinopsida; order Pinales; family Pinaceae; genus Pinus; species Pinus albicaulis. The sequence continues at coordinate 1,856,378,949 of CM076578.1, read as the reverse complement.
AGGAATTATGGAGTCGCCAGGTGGAAGGTTTAGGATGTTTCTGGAGGGCACACTGTCCACCACAGTGCTTATGATATGTCCCTTTTCAAGGATATCTTCTAAACACATCAAACTCTAACCAGAGATTGACTGGGAGGGCATTAACCAGATATGTCACCTCTGAAAGAGTGTGAGATTTGGAGGCTACCCATCCCTTTCGAGACTCTGTCTAAGAGTGTAGGAGGAACACACGAAATGGTATAGAGGTTGATCTATGAATAGGAGTGTTTAATTGCCAACCTAACTAGAGATTATAGGTTTCTGAGGTTCTTATGATTTAATAAGGTGAGAAATACTCAAAATCTCCCCAGTGGAGTCGCCATTATGTTGGGGTTCCCATGTTTTGGCCAGATTGGCAAGACCAAAAGATGAGACAACATCAGAACCACTTTTAGACCTCGGGATCTAGCCCTCCTGGGTCCAGAGAGGGATCTCTCTATAAATACAAAGAATGATATATCTTTGAAAGCTCAAAATGAGATATTAGGCTAGATATGAAGCACAAGGTTTGTTTGTTTGGTTGCTGGTCATCAGGAAAGAAGGGTTCAATATAAGACAAAGATGAGAAAAGAAGATTTAGGCAGAGGTGAGGTATTCCATGGAGCATTCAAGACCATTGGTCAATGGAGTCAGGAAGGATTTGCTTGCTAATCAATATGCAGGCTTTCAATTGGGCTAGTCATCTAAAACATTGGATCTTAAAGATGATTGTGTAGCCTAGAGTGGAAAGAGAGGAGGAGACAACATAGATTTAGAGCACAAAGTTAAAGAACTGAGATCAGATAGAGACTTTGAACTCTCAATGCTTCAGCCTCCAACTTGAGGGATCTTAGAAAGGCTAGCTAGTCGTACAAGGATCCTAGTGGATAGGGCTTGACTCTAATCCCTAGTGTTCCCAAATCTTCCAGCTAAATCCTAACAAGAACATCTAAGAACAGATTCATTTAATTCATACATCAGAGAGCAGGCAAGAACATCCACTACACTGGTTAAATCAACTGAAATCAATTCTTAGATAACACATTTATTAGAAAACATCAAAGGCATGTAGAGCAGAAACATAGGGTACCTAACAAGGGTAAATCCTATGCCAATATTCTATTGCAAGCCAGTAGAAATGAAATGAAATGAATTAAAACACAGAGATAGGAAAACATCACTGCTGCTTTAGATCAGGATCCAAAGAAATGTGCTTGTCATATTAAATAGCAATACCATTCAAGTACAACATTGCCAATATCTGAATACTCAATCTGAAAACATCTTCCTCGGCCTATCTTACAAATTTACACAGAGAGTATGTCTCAAAGAAACAACTTGCAATTCTATGATAACTGATCAAAAACCTTTACAATGAGTTTCTTCATGAATTTATAGCTTAGGTGGAGTAGAGAAAGTAGGTGAAAACTAAATGCAACATTAAAACTCAATAAAGGAAGAGGGCCGAGGCCCATTCTATTTAAATTTTGTGCATTTATCCATGGCACTCTTTGGGTGAAAGAGTGGTCTTCTCCAGCCTTCCATTTACTCTGGTATGTCTCTGATGTACTTTGGATGCAGTACTCTGTAGTACTTCTGGTGAATAAACAAAAAGGTAAATAAATGGTGCTAGGGTCTGCCATACTGTGAATCAAATGCTCTGATAGTATTAGGACTGTTGTTAGGGTGGAAATCTTCTCAGGAACATGGTTTAGAATAAAATCAGTATGGATACTGTGTCCCTGCTTAGGAAGAAACATTCTGCTGATTTGAAACCCTGATAGCATTGTTTTTTGCACGCTGGACCTTCCATGCAATCCATGATGTCTTTGAACTGGTACCTTTTCCCTTTAAACATTGGATTAAGGCTCAAAATATTCTATTACATGCCTTGAACTCTTTGCTGCTCCCATACTGTCTCTATTGGTGAAATCGATGCTTTAATGGCTCTAGGGAAGATTTTCCAGAGTTCAAACCCTGCTTTTAATACAAGTCCCTTCGTGGCTCCTTCCCAGGCTTTCTTCATGATCTCATCCTCTGAAAAATGGTCCTTTTCACGTTTTTTGCCGTTGAAATAAGAATTGTGTAATCATGGCGGCTTTCACCATCTGATAACCTTGCAAAACACGAAAAAATGTTAAGAAAAACCATGCATGGAGGTGGTGGATGCAACGGGGGTGGTGAGAATGGCTGCGCAGACTGGTGAGATGGCGGAAAAAGGCAGATTCATGGCAGAAAATGCAGTTTAATAGTGGAAGAATGGCCATGGTGAAAACCAGTGGACTGCGGAGAAAAATTTAAATGTAAACATTTGAAAAATGATTTCGGAATGAAATATGAAAGAAATATAAAGAGGGCGGGGGACAACGTGATAAAAACATGTGGAGAGGTGATGTGGCAGGAGCAGTCAATGGTAAGACATGTAATCATATCTGGACCGTCCGCTCTCGGGAGGAGATCGACGGTGAAAGACTGCAGAGGGCGATTGAATCTGGACCGTCCGATCTCAGGAGGAGATCAACGGCTGAAAATGCATCGGAGGGCGACGGATGGTGGGCCAAGAGTACAGATGACCTAGGTTAACTTTCGTGCAACTTCATGGAGCGATCACCATTGGATGGGCGATCACAGATCGGATGACTAATATGCATATCGCTCCGTTTCTTGTACCGAAAGATAACACGCGATGAGCGGGCAGTTTTCAAATAGTGTCGGAGCCACGTGTCGGGCAATGAGTGGAATCGCTTCGAAAATAGAAATACCACCCACCTCCGAAAGGCGGTGCGATAGAAACTGGATGGTTTTGAACAGTGTTGGCGCAGTTGCAGGGACCACCGGGTGGGTGTACTATGAGCCGTCGGATCAACGATTAAATAGATGGCGGATCTGCGATCAAGGTGGCGAACGGATAAGACGGTGGATGCTGCGGGGATGTGACGGTTGTCTGATCTATACAGATCGATGGTTTACAACTGCTCCTACAACCAAATGTGCTAAGTGCTTTATACTTTGGTGCCTGGTCTTGGCACCGAGTCATGTGGAGGGAAAAAGGTGCAGGGGCTTGGCTGAAAGGGGCTAGGACCCAACTATGGAGAAAATGGTTTTTGGGCCATTTTTAGTGCATTTTCAGGCCAACAAAGGGTAACGATAGGGGGTCTAAGGGGAAATAAAACTACACCAGGGGTGTGTGTATGGTTTAGGGGGGATTTTGGGAAGGTTTAGAAGGATTAGGGGAGGGAATTTGGGGTAAAAAGGGAACTTTGAAAAAGGGAAAAAAAGGATGAAATGGACAATTCTACAGGGGTACCACGGGCAAATGAAGGCCTTTAGGAGCACGATTTTTTGAAATCAAAGAGGCTTCATAATGGGAATCAACCGAGGGGATTTCATCATAGGGAAAAGCACAGGACACTTCAAGGATGATGTGTATTCAGGGGAGATGCATTCATTGAAGGCTTAGAAACAATTTAGCCCCTTACTTTGCTTGTCAAAAATTTATAGGGGGCTAACAACACCGATGACGCCATCCGTCAATTGTATCATCGGTTCCATGTCTTAGAATTCTCGGAAGTCTTCTTCTTCAAACTATGGGAAGAAAAATTCTAATCCTTCCAATGATTCAGCTTCTCAGCCTACCCTGAATTCTGGTACTACTGCGGAAGTCAAAGCCATTCAGGACAATCCAATGGATAAGACTTCCAAGGGAAAAGGTAAGGCCAAAGTGGATACCCTACACCGTCTGCAATGTCTTCATTAGAAGTACTTCAAATTTGTCTCTCTCAATGGAAGGCTTTGTTATCTACGATCGGCTGGGTTGATCCTGTTGATTCTAGCCTTCTCGCTTTCGACCTGGAGAATTTCATCCCATGACTCCCACACCAAATTGTGCTTATCATACAAGTTGGTAAAAATGGTCTGAATATCCATCGGTTGGTTGTGGATGAGGGTGTGTCTACGTGCTTCATGTCATCTACTTGCTGGAAAGCCATTGGTTCTCTAGCTCTAAATTCATCACCGAATGCCCTTGAAGCATTTGATGGAAGATAATCTAAACCTCTTGGTGTTCTCGCTAGTTTATCGATTACTTTAGAAGGGAAGACGGTCAATGTTGAGGTTGAAGTAGTTGATGCCAAGCTTAATTACAATATTCTCCTCGATCACAGTTGGACTCATGCCATGTGTGTTCTGTCCACTCTCTTTCGTGTTTTGATATTCCTGCATGAAGGAAAGATTGTTACTGTCGATCAATTATCGTTCTTCGCTTCTTCTTCTAAGAACAACATTCTCCTATGAGAGCGTAGGGCTGGGTATTTTCAAATATCCTGCCCTCATGGGTATTTTTCCTCTTCTTCCACCCAACACTGTTCAGATTAATATGATCTCTCAGTCTGACGACCCATGGATCATCCCTTCATCTGAACAGATTTATTCTTTTGGAGATTCGATGTTGTTAAGTCCAATCTAGATTGACTATTGTGAACTTATTTCAGCTTCACAGCCTCCGAATCCTGATCATACTACTTTGAGCATGTCTCTTGACACTTATTCTCAATCCCCTTGGCTCGCCGCTTTGGATTCGCTCGATCCCTTGAAAGAGATATTTCCCTCCAATGAAGCCATCATCGAAACAATGTCTCTCAAGGATCTTCCGTGGGATGATAGTCATCATCGTTCCTCATTCATGCCTAGTCTCAGGCCATGTCTACATGTCTTGAGAGGCTTTCATCTCAGGTTCCTTCTCCTCCGCTTCAAATGCCTATCCTGACACATGAATTTTTTTTTGGGGTAACTTGAGCAACATTATGTAAACGATGCCTATCGACATTTCCATGAAACTAGGAATCTTCGAGAACATCCATATCAGGGTCACCTGTTCTTCGGATGAAGTTCAAGTTTATACTAGCCTTTTCTGCGAATTTCGTGACATCTTTGCATGGTCCTACAAAGAGATGCCCGACATCGACCCTAGTATTGTGGTACAGGAGATTCCTACCTACCCTAGTTCGAAGCCTGTTCGTCAGTGCCTTCATCCTGTGCACCCTAGAAAGGCTGCCTCCATTAAGGGTGAAGTTGAAAAAATTCTCAACGCTGGTTTTATCTATCCGATTCCCTTGATTGAATGGGTGTCCAACATTGTCCTTGTAGAGAAGAAACGGGGTACCATTCGGGTCTGTGTTGATTATCGAGACATAAACCAGGCCTGTACTAAGGATAATTATCCTACTCCCTTTATTGATCAAATCATAGATGACTGTGTTGGGAGTGATATCTTTTCCCTCATGGACGAATTTTCTAGCTATAACCAGATTAACATTCTCCCGACTGATCAACATAATATGACCTTTATTTGTCCTTGGGGTACTTTCGCATATAATAAGCTCCCTTTTGGCTTGAATAATGCTGGGGCCACATTTCAGAGAGCGATGTCATATGATTTTCACGATATTAAGCACATTATTTAGCCTTATTTAGATGACCTTCCAGCTCATTCAGCTAAACGTAAGGACCATCTTGACCATCTTCATCAGATATTCCTTCGCCGTCAATGCTATAACATCTGGTTAAATCCGCATAAGTGCATCTTCTGTGTCAATTCTGGTAGACTCTTAGGGTTTATCATTTCCAAAGACAGGATTCGCCTCGATCCACTCAAAGTTGAGGCTATCATTAATCTCCCCTCTCCATCCTCATTACATCAGCTGTAGAGTTTGTAGGGGAAGGCTAATTTCTTACGCCGTTTTATATCGAACTATGTCGAAGTAGCTAAAGGATTCACATGATTATTAAAGCAAGTTGTCCCATTCCTTTGGGATGAGATCACCCAAAAGTATTTTAATGCTCTGAAGAAGTTTCTTATTAATTCTCCTCTGTTGTATCCTCCAAACTATCATCGCGATTTTTCCCTCTATTTAGCCGCCGCTTTCAACACGATTACCATGGTTTTGGTGGAAGACGATGATGGAGGTAACGAGCATGTTATTTACTACCTCTCTCGTAACCTTCTCGATCCTAAAACACGCTATGCACATGTCGAGAAGTTAGCGTTAGCTGCGGTTCAAGCGGTTCAACGTTTTTGTCATTACATTCTGTTGCGTACTATGAATGTGCTTGCTGACTGTAACCCTATGACCTATATATTGTCTCGACAATTGCTGGGTGGAAAATACTTGAAGTGGATTTTCATCCTCCAAGAGTTCAATTTGAAATTTACTATTTCCAAGTCGAAGAAGGCATTAGTCTTTGCCGATCTGATCTGCTCCCTCCCCTCTAACTCCGCTCCTTCTAGTTCTGAGGAATGAATTCCAGACGATACGCTTTTTCTGATTAGCACCCTTGATCCTTGGTACGGTGATATCATCATATAACTTCAGATTTCTACTTTTAGATTTGAGTTGAAAAAGGATTCTCGTCGATGCATCCGTCAATAATCGCAACCTTATCATATTGTTAGAGATACACTCTACTGCATCAGCGTTAATTCCATTCTCTGCCAATGTTTGACTCTCGAGGAGGTTGAGAAAGCCCTGAATGATTGTCACAGTGGTGCCTATGGTGGTCACATGTTTGGTTATGCTACTGCACAGAAGATTCTTTGTGTTGGGTATTTCTAGCCCTCCATCTTCATGGACTGCATTGTCGTTGTCTGTAAATTTCATGATTTCCAAATCTATCAGCACAAGAAGAGTGTACCGCCTGCACATCTCCACCCTGTCATTACCATTGGTCCATTTCTAAAGTAGGGCATTGATTTTATGACGTGTAATCCTCACTCGGCCGGGGGGCATGCTTATATCATCGTAGTCGTTGACTACTTCACCAAATGGGTCGAAGCAATGCCTACACTTGCCGCCAACGGTAAGACAACAACTCAGTTCATATTCAATCACATCATTCTAGGTTTGGTGTCCCTTAAGCCATTGTTACCGATCATGGTTCCCATTTTTGGGATTATATGGTGGCGTAGTTGACTTCCAAGTGGGGCTTGCGTCACGACAGCTCAAAGATGTACTATCCTCAAGCCAATGGCCAGGTTGAAGCTATGAATAAAGTTCTTCTCACCATGCTTCAATGAATAATTGGGATGCACTAATCCAATTGGCACCTCATGTTATTTTCAGATCTTTGGGAATACTGAACCTCAGTTAAGGATGCGATTGGATTCACTGCATTTCAACTTGTTTACGGTCTGGAAGCTACCCTTCCGATTGAGTGTGAAATACCTTCACTCAAGTTGGCTATTGAATTACTATCAAACACTTCGCCAGAATAAGAGCATCTTATCTAATTAGAAAGGCTAGATGAAACTCGCCGCTTAGCTGCTTTAGTCATTGAAGCACAGAAGAAGCGGGTCAAAGCCCATTTTGACCAGTCGGTTTTCAATCATTCCTTCATAAAAGGCGACCTCGTCCTCCTATACGACCAAGCTCATGATAAGCTGGGGATAGGAAAATTCAACCTTTGTGGAATGGACCCTACATTGTTAAACATGTCTTGTAGAATGGGGAATATGAGCTCATTGATTACGAAGGTCATCCTTTGGATCAACGTAGAAATGGGCTGTATCTTAAAAAATATTATGCATGAGTCATTTGTGCATGTTTTGTGTACATAGGTGTTCTTTTCATTTTTGTACATTTTTTGGCTTGGTGTGCTTTGCGAGTGTTTCCCTGCTTATTGGGTCGTTGCATTTTGTGCAGATGTCTATTACTCCTTACATCGGTTTCGGTGATGGTGCTTCCTGCAGTACTCGGAACCTGTCTTCGGCAGTTTGGGTGCTTTATGATCTTGCTGGTGAGTTGATAGATCTTCAAGGTATCTTTCTAGGATGAACTACAAACAATTTCACTGAATATAGTGTAGTCATTGAACTATTAACCGAGACGATTACCCTCGACATACGTGCATTGGTTGTAAATCTAGACTCACAGCTTGTCGTTCTTCAATTTAATAGACATTATTCATTTAGAAACCCTCACATTTTAAGTTTGTATTTACGTGTTTGTTTGCTACAAAGACATTTTGATTATATCACATATCAACATCATCCTAGGCAGATGAATGCATTAACTGATACAGTGGCTAACATTGTATTAGATAGACATTTGCGTAATTTGTAGAATCATCATCACATGAAAAATATCCATATGGGAAAATAGGTGTATATATATATATATATATATCGAATTTTTGCATTAGTGTGCATCATAAGTTCAAAAATATGTGTGTTTGTGTTACATCCCGAGACACCATTTCTCTCAAAAAATATTTAGAAATAAAACCTAGGTGTCTAATCAGCGTGGTGCTCATGATAGCAATTGACTGCTCATACAAGCTGTCTTAGTAAGAAATGGACTCAGTTTGACACCCCTACAATGTGTCTCTGGTAGGCACGAGGAACATTGTCAAATCGCGCATAGTCTAGGACCCCATGAGAAATTCCCTCCAAATTGTGCATGATTTCCTCCTCCTCGCCTCCCTCACCATGAGGGGAAATATCAAAGTCATGAGGAATTCGCCTCGCTATTGGAGACATCCCTGTAGGTCTCTTTGGGCCAACATCTGCAAACACATGGATTTAATGTCAGAGCATACATAACAAAAAAATCATAATACTCATGAAAATAAAAAATGAGTCTTACCAAGTGCTTCATCCTGTTAGTGTCATTTTAGTCATACTGCCATCAGTGATCAAAATTGATCTTTTGCATTTGAATGTTAGGAGTCCCATACCAATAAATTTCACCATTCCATTAGGTCATGCATTCATTGATGGTAGTGATTGTTCATCAGTTTTTCCTCATGTGAAACTTGCTGATTCTCCTCTCAATGGTCTTCAGTCATTAGTCACTTTCATTCTCAAAATGATGTCAGTAGGTCATAGGATGGGTCTCATTAGTTTCTAGGGTCTCACCATGGTCAAAGTAATGAGCCAAGTGTCAATAAATATCAGCAAGGTCACGAGGAAGTCAATAAACTGAAAGTCACAACACCTGGAAGATAAAAGAGGTATTTTATTTAGTTTGATGTAATTTTCACCTCAAAACCATGTTTTGAGGTGAAAACATGATACGTTGCCTTTATTACCAATCATTATGTAATTTTATGTCATCATATGTAATAAGTCACAATTCAGAAGCTGTTATCTCGGCCACAAAGTCATCTCCCTACCTTCAGAGAAGTTTTCTGTAGCATGATCTGTTTCAAATCATCTTCCAAGCAGATCCATCACAAAGAGCCCGGAAAGAGCTTTCCAACAATATACTACACTCTCAAAACTTTCTTCTAGATTGAAATTTATGCCTAAGTGAAGTAAAAAGTCCCCTATTCCCTAAACTTTCCCTATTTCCCATGTTTCCCTTAAATTTTATGTTTAAATTTTAATATGTTACTTAGAAAATCCCTTTTTCCCCTTTTGATGGCAAAAATCACATTAATACATTAAATCCAATCCCAAACCACTTCATCTCCATACTTCGTTGGAAACTTTATAATAAACATTTTAAGATTTTATTATAAAGTCTCGTCGCATCGCAATACACATAGCCACTTCCCCTCCATGCCATACAGCTTTATAATAAAGTTTATGTATATAAAAAAAACCCCGCCACTTCCCCTCAATCCCATTAAAAACCTTATGATAAATTCCAAAAGGTTTTATATAATAAAACCTTGCCCTTCTATCGCAATCACATGTTTGAACAATGCATTCTGATTGGCCAATCGCAAAAAAATACGATGTGATTGTATTGGCCCCCTACGATGCACATCTTGACCATTGATCGACCCCCCTTAATCCGATGGCCCATACACAATCGGTGCATTCAAATTAGCCGCTCTGATTGACTCCTCCCGATGACCAACTCCCGATTGATCCTGCACCGTCTATTTTCTCTTACCGATCAGACATCCCACAGTTCATCGCGTCCTCCCAATCGCATCGGCGAAATTTCGTTATGTAAAGCCCTCGCTCTGTTCTCTCGATGCCGGTTAAAATTCGGGCCCACCATATTTCCCTCCGCCCTTTCATAATTAAAAGGCCCATTTCTGTGTAAAAATAAAATTTTATTTGCGTTTCTCTTAAATAAAGGCCTTATCCCTCACTACCTATTCCCAATCGCATTGGGGAAATTCAGTGATATAATACACTCAGCCCTGCTCCTGAAACCTGATTCTGATTGCGATTATTCCCCAGTCCCACCTTGATCCCTTCTCCCTTTGAAAGTGGAATTTGGTCCTCTCCCTTTGTAAAAAAGCGAAGAGCCATTTTCGTATGTTGTAAGAGGATTTCTCCGCTATTTTATAGTATTGTCCCATTGGACCTTGCCAAATCGCATCAGAGTTTTTATGCCTTGTCCTGATTACAATGATACCATTGCGTGCCATGTTTAACTGCTCCATTTTATATTATATTCCCTCTACCCATCGATTCCGATTCCGATTACGATGCAGACCCACCTCCTTTCGCTTCCCTCTTCCATTCAAATTTTTTTTTCTTTTTCCCTTCACCGAAAGCATAGTTTCATTTCAGTTTTACTTCAAACAACATTTTAATGAAAAAGTCAGGTTTATTCTGTTGGCAATATGATGCAGAGTGTTGTCCTTGATGGCAACCCACTTGATGAAGATGATGACAACCTACTTGATGAAGTTGTCCTTGATGGAAACTGACTTTTCCTATTTGTTAATGATGTAAATCTAATGTATCTACAGAGCAGTTCAGATGCAATAGAGAAAAGAAAAGTTGCAGAGAACAAAGGTAAAGACTTGGAAAAATAGACAGACAACAGATTGTTGATGGGCCGCAGCTAAATATTGTAGAGGAGAATTAATTTTTGTTATGGGCGAAGTCTTTTTGCAGAAGGAAATTGAATAAAACAACCAAAGACTTTAAATTTCTGAAAAGGGAGGACAAGTGGTCCCCACCATTTTAGCGCAAATCACAAGATCACAAGTTTTGTGTTTAAATGTATTGTTGATGTGGATATTTGTGATATGCGATCATCGCGCCATCGCATGATCGCACCATCGCATATTACAAAGTGTTCCGCCCTATGTTTGATAGCCAATTTGAGATGTGATCCCATCGCAAATCACAAATGTTAACTTTGCGCACTTTTGTTTGATCGCGCCATTGCGTATCGCACATCGCAAATGGACGACTGCGATGTGGGCCCGGGGTCAAGGATTGAAGTCCGGGTTAAAAGTTCATTGAAATTTGATTAAAAGTAATGTTACGAGGGCAGTGTAAAGTTCTTAAATAACCGAAAGGTTATATGAATATATATTACTGCTAAGTCAGCGGCACTAAGCGAAGGCAAGGAATCACGCGCGGAATAAACAGTGAAAGCGGGTTTTATGAAGCCGGTTTGCCCATCTCGCACCACCTTTCGGGGACAAGTGGTAATTTCTGGTTGGGTAGCGATTCCATTGATCGGGTGACACACGTCCCTGTACAACTCCACAAAACCGCCTGTCACTACGTGCCATCGCACATTATTGTTTGACCACGGATGTACAACGAAATTGATGAGCGTCGTTGATCTAGGAAGGGGTCATCAGACGGTGTTCGCTTGATGAAGATGCACGAAGGATTATCCAGCGTACGGTGTGGGAATTTTATTGGTTTTTTAATCATATAGGTGGGGTTGTAGCTAAGTTTTAAAGATTATGACCAAGCCAATCCATTGTAAATGATTTATTAATCATAAAATTATATGGCAGAGATAAAGTTCCTTTTTGGGTCATTTCGTGTTGCAATAGTAGATTGTTGATTTTGACCCCGTCCAGGAATACCATTAGCGGTTCGTGGTTTTGAGCCAAGGTTTTATTAAAAGAAAAAAATATATAAGGTGATGAGAATCATGAAGAAGGGTGTGCGTGTGAAAGGGTCGATAATAAACGAATCTCTTTTAGAGATATCTGTATGAATAAACTTTGATATATCTGAATCTATGGCGCACCTGTGAATATGATGATTGATCAAGATCTTTAGATCAGATGATGATTAATTCCTGGTTCAATCATGAAGAACGTATAAGGGTTGTGAATGAATACTTCACTCTAAAGTATATCTGTTTGGAATGGGTAACAAATTGCTGAATTAAGGATGTACCTCTGAAGAAAATAAGTAAATTTGGTGTCCTGCAAGGTATGTTGTGTGGAAGCTATTGGATCCAGTATGAAAATTGATGAAACGTGGTCCACAAAGGTGCTGAAGGTTGAAGCCTTCAGTCAGGGGGTTGTAGCTCCCTTCCAGGAGAGGCTGGTAAATGAGAGCAGGGGGTTGTAGCTCCCTTCTAGGGGAGGCTGGTAAACGAGAGAAGGTTGTAGCCTTCTGCAGGTGGGTGCCTGCGTGCTCGTATGAGTCTGCACCAGTACATGGTTGTAAGATTTTTTCTCTATAATAAAATATTGAAGGCTGAGACAACGATAGTGGTGGTTTTCTCCAGACTTGGGTTTCCACCTAAAATCCTGGTGTTCATGTGTGTCACTTATGTGTGATGGTTTATTCTGTTATTACTGCACAAGCTTACTGTTAACTAAACATCTAATTAATGAATGATGCATAGACCTAAGTAAAGAAATAAATGCATAATAAGATCTCTATGTATACGCGAGTTTTATGAAGGATATCCGCATGTATACGCTAGTTGGCTTCAGCAAAGTAGCGTATGGGTTTTAGTGAATGGAAAAGTAAAAAGTGTTGAGTAAGTCCTAAATACTGATTCACACCCCCCCCCCCCCAAGTATTTTTCCCAACAATTGGTATCGAACGGGTCATGTACGAAAGGCTTAGCAGCTAGAAGAAGATCAAGCAAGATGAGCAATCAAGAGGGAACAACATCTATCAAGCCTCCACTCTTCAACGGAAGTAATTTAATCTTCTAGAAAATAAGGATGAGATCCTATCTTCAGTCTATGGGAGCAGATATATGGGCCATTGTTGAACAAGGATATCAATATCCAACTGCTATACCAACAGATCCAACTGAAAGAAAGTACTATGAATCAAATGCAAAGGTGGTCAATGCTCTAACTGGAAGTCTAACTGAATTTGAATTTGTCAAAGTCATGCAGCTGAATACAACAAAGGAAATATGGGACAAAATCATTGTAAGTTATGAAGGTGATGAAAAGGTAAAAAGTGCAAAAATTCAAACTCTCAGAATTGAATATGAAAATTTAAAAATGCATAGTGATGAAAGTATTGCCAGTTTCTTTTTATGTCTTGATGATGTTGTAAATCGTATGAAAAATTTGGGAGAAACAATCACGGAATCTACTTTGGTTGAGAAAATCTTAAGATCACTAATGGAAAAATTTGAATCAAGAGTCTCTGCTCTTGAAAAAAAAAAGGATCTTCAAACTCTTACAGTGGTGCAACTTCATGGCATACTGACTGCATATGAAATGAGGAGAGGAGGACCATCTGAAGTCAAAGAAGTTGTTTTTAAAGCTTCTACAAAAGGGAAAGAAGTTCAAAAAGCAGAAGCATAAGGATATATCTCAGAAAAAGATGAGGCAAATTTTGTGAGAAGACTCCAACTAGGAACCAGAAGATTCAAAGGTAAGCTTCCTTTCAAATGATTTGATTGTGGAAGAGTTGGTCATTATGCTTGTTGGGGTTCCCATGTTTTGGCCAGGTTGACAGAGACCAAAAGATGAGACAGCATAGAACCACTTTCAGACCTTAGGATCTAGCCCTCCTAGGTCCAGAGAGGGATCTCTCTATGATTATCCAAGGATATATGTCTGTAAAGTTCTCAATTATGATTTTAGGCTAGTTATGGGCTCAAGGTTGTTTGTTTGATTGTTTGAGTTTGGTTGTTGAGAATCAGGAAGGAAGGTTTCATCATAAGACAAGGATGGGTAAAGAAGGAAGCTAGGCAAGGATATATAACTCAGGGAACATCAAGGCCATTGGGCAATGGAGTCAAGAAAGGATTTACTTATGTTCAATGTGTAAGCTTCGGTTGGGCTAGTCATCTAGAGCATTTGGATCTCAAAGACTGATTGGTGGGATGGAACACTAAGGAATGAGAATGAAGGATGGAAAACCATCTGATTCCGTCTATAGATCAGGCCAGAGGTCATTTAACTCCAGGCCTACTTGGAAAAAACCATAGGCAACACAAGGGGTCTTGAAAAGGTCTGTATGGAAGGGCAGGTTATGAAGAGGCAGCGATAGGCTTTACACCTCCCAATGTTCCTAACCTCTTTCAATTAAATCTTAACAAAGACATCTGAACACTGATTCTATCAACTTGCACATCAGAGAGCAGGCAATAATCATCCACTACACTGGTTTAGCCAATAAAAACAATATTCAGACACACATATGAGCAGAAAACATTAAAGACTGAGAGAGCTGGGACATAAGGTACCTAACAAGGGTAAATCTTATGTCATGCATTCATATGTCAGTCAGAAGAACATGAAATGAAATGGAAATAAACGCAGAGATAAGAGAAACATCACCAAATGCTGTAGATCAGGATCCAATGGAAAATGCTTATCATGTTAAACACAACACCAATCAGGTACATCACTGCCCAAAGCTTTTACATTCAGCCTGAATACATCATATTTATCAGCCTATCATACAACTATTACATAGGAAACTTGGCTCGGGACAAAAATGCTTGCAATTCACTGATAATGCAACAACAACCATTACAATGATATCCCTCTGTGCTTTATAGCAGAAGAGACACAGAGGACCGACTGAGGAGGTAGGTGAATCTTAAATGTTACATTTAAACACAACAATGAATGCAGGGCCGAGGCCCATTCTGCTTGATACATTGTATATTTAATCATTGTCACCTTCCTCGTGAAAGAAAGATCTGCTCCGGATACGATTTGACCTTTGGGCTGTAGTACTCCAGGTGATTTGAACAAAATGAAAGAACTTGCTGAGAGGTCTGCCTCATGGATGTTAGACTGTTTTGAACTATAGCTGGGACGAGAAATTCCTTCAAGGACACGGCGCATAATAAAGACTGTATGGGAGACCTGTCCTTTACGGAAAAACATTCTGCTGATAAGAAAACCTTGATATTACCTCTTATTGATTTTCAGGATCTCCAGGATCAATCCTCGAGGTCTTCAAAATGATGTTTTGCCTCTTTAAATCTCTGTTTCAGAGCTCAAGATCTTCGTTGACGCGCACTAATCCCTCTGCTCTGTACTGAAACTCCTTGCTGCTTCATTACTGCCTCTGCCGAGTTAGCTCGAGCCTTTAATGGCGCCGGCAAGATTTTCGGCGTTTGAACTCCGCTTTCCTTTGATGTAAGTCCTGACAGCCCCATTCCTTGACTTTCCTGATGGTACTAGCCCATTAGATTTGATCCTGACTGCGTTGTTCGTCGTTGAGGTAGTACATTGAATAGCGGCGGTCCTCTTCCTCTAGAAACTCTACAACACAACAAATTTGTGAAGAAACAGTGGATGGAGCAATGGACGCAGGGTGAACTAGATGGCGGTGCGGTGGTGGCGGAAGCAATGCTATTTTGTAAAAGAACGATGAAAATGCAGTGAAGTGGTGGAGTGCGTAGAAAATAGGGTTTGGTAGAAATGTGCAGCGTAGACCGTTAGATTTAGGTCTGGGAACAAAGATCAACGGTGGAGATTGAGCGGCAGAACAATACATAAAATAGGTGTAACATACAAAACACATGAAATGCAACGGAAACGAATGTAAGAGTGGGACCCAGCGGAGGCGGAGGGTGATTAGATCTGAGCCATCGGATCATGGAGGATGAACGGTGGAGATGTAATCGGGTAACCGCAATCGGAGGGGGGACCGGGGTGACATACATTGAAAGTTCCGATTGCGATTGGGGCGGGCGTGCGATGGCCGTTGGATCGTCGACCGGATGGACGGATGGGATCCGTCGGGGGGTCGGAGACGAGGAAGGACTTGCGATCGGCGATCGGGCGGGGGTTGCGGTGGGGAGGCCCACCGTTGGATCATCAAGGTAGATCAATGGTGCGGAAAGCACTGCGGGACTTAACGCTATAAACAAATCGCATCGGGCTTTTGCGTTATAACAAAGGAAATGCGCCCACCTGGTCTTCCGATTGCGATTAGCGCTTGGGACTTAAGCGCTTGGTCCCAGCGCCGGGGCATGTGTGGGAAGTGGTTTGAAAGGGGCTTGCGGCAGAGGGGCTAAGCCTATGGCATGAGTCGAGGAAAGTGGGTTTTTGCCCATTTTTTAATGGGTTTTAAGGGATTTTTAAAGGGAAACGATAAGGGGGTAAAAGGGGAAATAGAAGGGGAGCTAAGGGGGGATAAAAGAGGCTAAACGAGGGTAACAGAAAGGGAATTTGGACAAAGGGGAAGAGGGGGAACTGATGTATGTTGCAGGGGTAAAGGAAGGAATGACAGGTCCTTTTAGCAATTTACTGGCAGAGGGGAATTTGTATTAGGCAGAGCAATTGAGAGACTTCAAGGAGGATGGATTTTCAGGGGAAAGGCATTCCTTGAAGACTCAACAATGATTTAGCCCCCTATTTGCTTGTCAAAAATTTCATATGGGGGCTAACAGTGGCTCCACATGGGGATGGCTTCTTCTTGAAGGAGTCAAGAATTCAGAAATTGATCTCTTGGTGCAGGCCAGATGCCCGCTGCTTGAACCATCCCTTCTTTCTTTAGATTAGCTGCCACAATATATTAGATACACAAATCAGCAGAAACATTTTCCCAACCAATCTACCTACCCAAACTAGAACTCTAACAATTTTCCCTTGGGTGCATTTGAACTAGCAGACCCTTTACATTTTATTTTGCAAAACAAAAACAAACCTATTCTAATTCTACCCTTATTGCTCCATGAGGCCAGATTAGACTATTGGCCTCATCTATTTCTCTACCTAATCTACTACCTGTTGGGATTAAACTGTCCAACAGGTTTCTTCACCTACATTCTAAGATAGGAAATTTAAACACAGCCAAGCCAGGATTAGACTGTCTGACTTGCTGGGCAGAAACTTGTAGAAAACAAAACTGTGAAGGCATGGAATTTTGCAACTGTGAAACATCCTTCTTTCTTTCTTGTGACTCAGGTTTTGAGCATATTTGAGTCACTTCTTTTCTTTGCTCCAGCTCTGATTTTGGGCATATTAGAGCTGGATCTTCTTTCACTGCTGATCCAGATTTTGAGTTTGTAAGGACCAGCTATTCTTCTTCCCTTTGGCTCATATTTTGAGTTTATTAGAGCCAATTCTTTTGCCTCAGAGGTTCATGTTTTGAGCATGTCTGAACCTCTCTTTTCATTCTGTTTTTTTTTTTTTGGAACAATTTCTTCACTTTTTTGCTGAAAATGAAAATTTGCAACGGTATATACAATGGAAATGAAACTGGAAATGGAGAATTAGCAGAAATAGTGTTTGAGCATCCTTCCATTGACAGGACCCCCAAACAACTCGGAACCATCAAGTTCTTGCAAGAAAAACACATTAGGACCCACAGTGGCTTGAATGATGAAGGGACCTTGCCACAAGCTATCGAATTTGCCATGTTTGCCTTTATCCTCTCTTCTTGAATCCCACTTCAGGACCTTGTCCCCAACTTTGAAATTTGTTGCTTTGGTTCTTTTGTCAAACTGTCTCTTCATGTTTTCCTACACTCTGACAGCTCTGTCATAAACCTGCTCCCTTGTTTGCTGAAGATGGATTGTTTCATTAATTCTCCTTATCATGTTGTCTTCTTCTGATTGGATTTCTTGAATAAGCTTTACCACTGGTATCCCAAGGCTAGTAGGAAAAACTGCTTCTGTCCCATAAACCAGCTGGAAGGGTGATGTGCCAATAGATTTCTTTGTAGTGAGCCTGTCTGCCCACAAGGCATGTATCAAATTTTTATGCCAAGACCTTTTGTTCTCTTCCAGCAGCTTCTTAATGATTGTAACCAGGCTTTTATTTGATGATTCAGCTAAGCCATTACCCTGGGGGTAATAGGCAGTTGAATGTCCAAGTGCAATTCCGTACCTATGACAGAAATCAATCATTCTTTTGGATCCGAAAGCAGCAGCATTGTCAGTGATTATTTTCTTTGGGCAGCCAAACCGAGATAAGATAAAGTCTTCTAGGAACCTAATGATGACAGAATCAATGGCATTCCTAGTGGGTATGGCTTCAATCCACTTAGTGAAGTAATCAATAGCAGTCAAGATCCATTTGTGTTGCCCAGAAGAAGAGGGGTGGATTTCTCCAATGAAGTCTAAGCCCCATTGCATGAAGGGACCTTCTATGGTGATAGGTTGCAGAGGGAGGGGAAGGAGCTTTCTTTTGCCCTCAAATATTTGGCATTTGTGGCAGGCAAGAATCATTTTATGGACATCACTAAAGAGTGTAGGCCAATAGTACCCAGCCCTGAGTATCTTATTTGCAGTGGCCTTCCAACTCAGGTGGCCTCCACACTCCCCAACATGGAATTCTTGTTTGATTCTTTCAGCTTCAGTTTCAGGCAAACATTTCAGCAAAAGACCATTTGGATTTTTCCAATATAGACTCTCATTCATAATGCAGTAATTTCTAGCTTTGATTTTTATGAATCTGGCCTTTGTTTTGGACAGTTCCGGAGGGGCATTGAGGTGTGTGAGCACGTAAAGGATATCAGCATACCAAGGAGAGTTCTGAAACTGCTCCTCAACAGTTGGATGGGGTAATCCTTCCTGCTCATCCAGGGCATTCATCATGTTAATATCAAGGGCTTGTAGATTAGATTCAGCCATTAATTGGGCCAGGCCTTGACCTTTGATCAGCTTGGTGGGTTTGATTTCAATGTCATATTCTAAAATTGTAGCAATCCATTTGCCCCTTTTCCCATCTGGGTCTTGGGACAAGATATCTTTGACCACTATATTTGGCACATAGGCAATGGTGTGAGAATGTAGAATGTACACCCTAAAATCTTTCAAGGCCTTGATCAGGGCATAGGCCTGCTTTTCCATGATGTTGTACTTTAAGGGTGCATCTCTCAAGGCTTTACTGAAGAAGGCTATAGGCTGTTCCTTACCTTCCGAATTTTTCTGTAGCAAAACTGCTGCTATTGTGTGTGGGGAAGCAAATGAAAAGATCAGAAAATCTTTTGAGAAGTCAGGGCTGATAAGGACAGGGGCTTGGGTGAGTGCGAGCTTTACTGACTCAAAAGATTTTTTGGCTTCAACAGTCCACTTGATTCCTGCATCTTTCTTTAGCATTTCAGTCATTTTCCTAAGATGCTCAGCAAGATTGGGGATAAATCTTCTAAGGAAATTGATCTTCCCAATGAAGGACTGTAGCTCCTTGATGTTTCTTGGATTTGAAATTTGAAGTATTCCCTCAACTCTCTGGGGGTCTATCCTAATCCCTTTCTCAGATATGATGTGGCCCAGAAGCTTACCTTCTTGCAGCCCAAAAACAGTCTTCTTAGGATTTAGGGACAAACCGTACCTTCTACATTTTTCAAAAACTTTCCTCAGATGTTTTAAGTGTTCTTCTTCTGTTTTAGAAAAGACAGTTAAGTCATCCAAGTAGATAACTATAAAGTGTCCAATCTCATCCGAGAAAGCAATATCCATTGCTCTCTGGAAGGTAGCTCCAGCATTCATCAATCCAAAAGGCATTTTCACATACATGAAGGTGCCCCATGGAGTGGTAAAAGCTGTTTTGAGTTGATCTTCTGGGAGTACCAGAACCTGGTTGTATCCTGAAAAACCATCAAGCAAGGAGATTCTTTTAGAGCCCACTACCTTCTGTAAGATATGTTCCATTCTAGGCAAGGGGTAGTTATCTTTCAGGGAGGCTCTATTGAGGTTTCTGAAGTCTATGCATAGTCTAATCTCCCCTGTTTTCTTCCTTACAGCCACTAAGTTCGACACCCAATCAGAAAACCTTACAGGGACTATAATGCCTGCATCATACATCTTCTTAATTTCCTTTTCTACCGCAGGCAATTGTTTTGGATTAATTCTTCGAAGTTTTTGTCTAAAAGGCTTCTGATTTTCCTTTAGTGGTATCTTATGTTGTATAATGTTGGTGTCATAGGCCTTTAAGTCTTCATAGCTCCATGCAAACACATCAATGAATTCCTTAAACAGGTCAATGTATCTTTTCTTCATGTCTGCAGGTATAGACTTAGCCAGCTTTATCATTTTGGGTTTGTCTTTAGTGCCTACGTTACATTCTTCTATATCTGATTCTGCATGCTCTATTGTGGGCTTCTTTGCAACATCATCGAAATCAAAGAGGTCCTCTAAGGGTGCTAAGCCTCTTGGTATGTTCTTGTCTTTGGCTTGCAGCACCTCCATTTCTTCTCTATCTGCGTTTTCATGTTTTATGGCTGAATCTCCAGTTTCTTCAGAAAAAGAATTTATTTCTATACTACTAGGTGTTTCTAGTTCATCTGGGGAATCCTCACTTGGGCAACTGTCATCAGATTTTGAGTCTGAATCAGAAAATTCAAACTCATTTCTGCCCATCAGGAAATCTTCAATCTGTTTGTCTCCTTCAAAGACCTGCCAGTATTTTTCATTGTCTGGCACTGCAGGCCTGAATTTAGTCCGAATGATGATTTGTTGGTCAACTGGGGCCTTAGGATAAGAGCTAGCTAGGCAGGCTAGTCCATTTGCAATAGCGTTTTGACCCCTAGGAATGGATACTAAATCATATTCAATGAACGTTTTCAGCAAATCTAGAGTATCATTCCTATATGCCCTAAGCCTGGGGTGTTTTGCCGAATACTCACCATTCATCTATTTGATTACTAACTCAGAGTCTCCTCTCACGACTATCCTACGGGCTCCTAATTTTTTCAACAGATTTAAGCCCAAGATTAGAGCCTCATATTCTGCGATGTTATTCGTGCATTTGAAATGCAGATTGACAGCGTGGCTCTCCGCGCGATCATTTTTGGTGTTACGCAGCCACACTCCTGCTCCAGCGCTTTGTCTAGTACAGGACCCATCAAAGTTAATTTCCCACAGGGGTTCTTTGTTTACTTCCACTTCACTTTCTCCCTTACAGCTGGGTTCGCCATTAGGTTGATTTGGGAGGTCTGTACTAGGTTGTAAGCTATCTTGTTGTTCGTAGAGGCCATGGATGTCAGGAAGGTGGTTAGCTTGCCGTTCTTGTTCTGTTTCTATTTCACTTGAAGTGAGAGGTCCACCACAGATCCTATAGGCTTCATCGCTGATTTCCTCTTCATTTTCAGTGTGCTGCCCATGGTCTTCCTGATCATATTCTTCCAAAGTGGCCATTATGTGGAGGTCCATAGGCTCGGTGTTCTCATTTGTATGCCTATTCTGGGACTCTGGCTCTTCTAAGGATTCATCATTACAAAAGATGAAGGAGTCAAGGTCGGTATGTACAGAATATAATGGTGAATTTTCAGGTTTCTCGGGGCTGCTGACTAGGAATTTCATTTGGGATTCTCTATATAGTCTTCTTGATTGGCCAAATATAGGGATAGTGGCATATGAGCCATCCATCTGCATGGTGCCTTGCAGCTTGGCTCCCCATGATCTTGACAATAGCATGCCATACTTGGGTGGCACGTCTGCCACCACTACATCCATGACCATACATTTCGCAGGAATTTGAGTCAAACTCACACACAAGTCTTTGATCAGGCTAAGACATTTTACCCTACTCGAGTCAAAAGAATACAAGTCTTTATAGGGTCTGGTGATTTCGAGGCCTAACTTCTCCATGACTACCTTAGGCATTAGATTGTGTGATGCACCGGAGTCGTGCATGGCATTATGAAGGATCTTGTCATGAATGTTAAGACTGATATAAAAAGGTGGAACTACCCCTTCCTGAAATTTCCCCTCAATCTTGGGACCGAATATGAGGGCAGGCTGATCATCACTCAAATTTACAGTGTCATTATTTATACTCAGATTTAATGCTTTCAAAATCTGGCCTTTATATACATCCTGAGAGGCCAGCTCAGATAATGGTACAGAGATTTTAATTTTTGCAATCTCACTTTCTAAACTGAAAGTGGATTGACTCTTGGAAGTGTTCAACTCTGTTTTATTTGCCACTGTTTTAGTGGCTGAATCAGTTTGTGTTTTCTCATTATGTACATGTGTAGACACAGTTTTATCAGGAGCACTAACTGAGGTGCTAGTGCTACTGGTTGGTCGACTTTGTTTTTCATTGTTTTGGTTGTCCTTTTCTTTGTTACTCTCAGAACTCTTGGCCGTTGAATTGTTGTTCACAACAGTTACTTTAGAAGATTTTTCAGGCCTCTTTTTGATGGTTACCTCAGGAGTTTTAGGTTTGGAAGTGTCTTGGTTCTTTTTACTCCTGAGCTCATATTGTTCTCTGACCTGTAACATGGAATTTTCGAATCCCAACCTATAATCCTCAGATTCAAACCATTCCTCCTCCCCATAAGAGGTTGAGGGTTGGTCCTCTTCTGAATCACAGTTTAGGATCGAATCTTCTGTTTCGAACATGTTTATCACATTCCCTTCAGACTCTTCTATGATTCCCTCATCCTCATCAAGAAATTTTTGGAAAGGGGGAATGACTTGCTGATCTGACTCTTTCTGTCTGTTGGGGGTGTTGTTGTTTCTTCTAAAGTTTTGGTTTTGATTTTGGTTCCTGTTCTGAGTGATAGCCATCTTTTCGACCACTTGGCATAGCTTATCTAGATTCTTAGACAATCTGTCAATATTAGGATCTGAAGTGGAGGCTATAGTGTCATCCTTGTATGTTACTCTCTTCTCAGCTCTTAGTTTGGCCCTTTTTTCAATCAAATTTTCCTCTATGTTTACTGCCCCTTTCTGCATGTCTTCCAGAGTGGTATACTCTTTATCTCTAAGCTCATAGGCCATGTCAGCATCAAATCCATCAGGATATTTGGCCAGGGCCATACCTTGCGGAGGTTTCATGTGTGGGGGAAGAGCATTGTAGATGCTATTGAATCTAGTGGTGTAATCGTGAACACTCTCTCCTGCGTTCCTCTTAAGAGACATGTATTCTGCTAGGAGCTGGCGAGGGTTTGCTCTAGTTTCCCATTTGTTAATGAAATTCTAGTATAAAGTAGGGAGATCTTGGATACTACCAGCAGGTAGGTTTTTAAACCACTTTTTAACCTCTCCCCCCAGGCTCTACGCGAAAATTCTCATTTTGATTGTTTCATCATCAATTTCCATATAGTCAAAAGAGTCCTCCATTTTATCTACATGTTGTTGTGCTATTGTAGGCTCTTTAGCAGGGAAGTGTGGGATTTTTTATTGATAATCATTTGGTAAGGGCAGTAGAGGCTGAGGTAAAACTAGAGGTGCATACCAGGCTGCCATGATGATGTTCTGATGAGGTATAGGGTTGGCTTGAGCAGCTGGTAGTTGGATGATAGGGATGGTAGGACCAGCAGAAGTCTGTTGAGAAGATCTAGGGTGAGAAAGCCCCGAGTTTTGGAGAAAGTGGAGATCAGGTGGTGTGGAAGGAGGGGTTTCACTGTCCCTAGTGTCTGGCTGGTCTGAAACACTGAATGACCTAGTTCTAGGTAATCTGTTTTGGAGGTCTAGGTCGAAGAAAGGGTCTAATAGAGCTGCAAGATCTTCTGGTGCAGAACTGGCTCTATGAATGTTGCTGGAAATAGTTGATCTCCTACTCACAGGTGTTCTTTTAAGGATTTTCTCAGGATTATCAACTGTTTCAGGTGGGTTCGGATCAGGGAAAGCTCTTGTATGAATGGTTCTGTGAGCCAGAGTGCTGTTTATAAGCCAAGCAGCTTAGCCCTACTTGTTATTTCTACTATGGTTAATGTTGTCTTGGGAACTGGCCTCCCTGTGGAGTCTTCATTATGCTTCGGGACTGGTCTCCCAGTGGAGTCTGATGTAAAACCAAGATAATCAGCAGGCCTACTGATCACCAGTGGAGTCTTTAACGTTTAGGAATAATGGAGTCGCCAGGTGGAGGGTTTAGGATGATTCTAGGGTACACTGTCCACCACAGTGCTCATGCACTATCACCTTTCATGAATCTCCTCTAAAGCAACAAGCTCCAACCAGAGATTGACTGGGAGGGAATTTACCAGATATGTCACCTCTGAAGAGAGGATGAGATCTGGAGGCTACCTGGCCCTATCCAGGCTCTGTCTAAGAGTATGGTGGATATTCAATAATGGAGGCTGATTCAAGAAAGGTGTGACTTGCTGTCAACCTAACCAGAGCTCTAAGCTTCTGAGGATGTTCGAAATGAAAAGCACTCAAAATTCCCCAGTGGAGTCGCCATTATGTTGGATTTCCCATGTTTTGGCCAGGTTGACAGAGACCAAAAGATGAGACAACATAGAACCACTTTTAGACCTTAGGATCTAGCCCTCCTAGGTCCAGAGAGGGATCTCTCTATGATTATCAAAGGATGTATGTCTTTGAAGTTCTCAATTGTGATTTTAGGCTGGTTATAGGCTCAAGGTCGTTTTTTTTATTGTTTGAGTTTGGTTGTTGAGAATCAGGAAGGAAAGTTTGACCACAAGACAAGGATGGGTAAAGAAGGAAGCTAGGCAAGAATAGATAACTCAGGGAACATCAAGGCCATTGGGCAATGGAGTCAAGAAAGGATTTACTTATGTTCAATGTGTAAGCTTCAGTTGGGCTAGTCATCTAGAGCATTTGGATCTCAAAGAATGATTGGTGGGATGGAACACTAAGGAATGAGAATGAAGGATGGAAAACCATCTGATTCCGTCTATAGATCAGGCCAGAGGTCATTTAACTCCAGGCCTGCTTGGACAAAACCATAGGCAACACAAGGGGTCTTGAAAAGGTTTGTATGGAAGGGAAGGTTATGAAGAGGCAGCGACAGGCTTTACACCTCCCAATGTTCCTAACCTCTTTCAATTAAATCTTAACAAAGACATCTGAACACTGATTCTATCAACTTGCACATCAGAGAGCAGGCAATAATCATCCACTACACTAGTTTAGTCAATTAAAAACAATATTCAGATACACATATGAGCATAAAACATTAAAGACTGAGAGAGCTGGGACATAAGGTACCTAACAAGGGTAAATCTTATGTCATGCGTTCAGATGTCAGTCAGAAGAACATGAAATGAAATGGAAATAAACGCAGAGATAAGAAAAACATCACCAACTGCTGTAGATCAGGATCCAATGAAAACTGCTTATCATGTTAAACACAACACCAATCAGGTACATCACTGCCCAAAGCTATTACATTCAGCCTGAATACATCATATTTCTCAGCCTATCATACAACTATTACACAGGAAACTTGGCTCGGGACAAAAATGCTTGCAATTCACTGATAATCCAACAACAACCATTACAATGATATCCCTCTGTGCTTTATAGCAAAAGAGACACAGAGGACCGACTGAGGAGGTAGGTGAATCTTAAATGTTACATTTAAACACAATGCAGGGCTGAGGCCCATTCTCGTTTGATACATTGTATATTTAATCATTGTCACCTTTCCTCGTGAAAGAAAGATCTGCTTCGGATATGATTTGACCTTTTGGCTGCAGTACTCCAGGTGATTTGAACAAAATGAAAGAACTTGCTGAGAGGTCTGCCTCATGGATGTTAGATTGTTTTGAACTATAGCTGGGACGAGAAATTCCTTCAAGGACACGGCACATAATAAAGACTGTATGGGAGACCTGTCCTTTATGGAAAAACATTCTCACGATAATAAAACCTCGATATTACCTCTTATCGATGTTCAGATTCTGCACTCCATCCGGTCTTCAAAATGATGATTTGCCTCTTTAAACCTCTGTTTCAGGGCTCAAGATCTTCGTTGACGCGCATTAATCCCTCTGCTCTGTACTGAAAATCCTTGCTGCTTCATGACTGCCTCTGTCGGGTTAGCTCGAGCTTTTAATGGCG
The DNA here is from genome assembly GCA_034641835.2 of Pinus albicaulis. Taxonomy (NCBI): domain Eukaryota; kingdom Viridiplantae; phylum Streptophyta; class Pinopsida; order Pinales; family Pinaceae; genus Pinus; species Pinus albicaulis. The sequence goes on along the minus strand of CM076578.1, from coordinate 1,856,353,069 downwards.
CCGGCAAGATTTTCGGCGTTTGAACTCCGCTTTCCTTTAATGTAAGTCCTGACAGCCCCATTCATTGACTTTCCTGATGGTACTGGTTCATTGGATTTGATCCTGACTGCGCCGCTTGCCACTGAGGCAGTACATTGAACAGAGGCGGTCCTCTTCCTCTAGAAACTCTGCAACACGGCAAATTTGTGAAGAAACAGTGGACGGAGCAATGGACGCAGGGTGAACTAAATGGTGGTGCGGCGGTGGCGGAAACAACGCTATTTTGTAAAAGAACGATGAAAATGCAGTGAAGTGGTGGAGTGCATGGACAATAGGGTTTGGTGTGAATATGCAGCGCAGACCGTTAGATCCTGGCCTGGGAACAAATATCAACGGTGGAGATTGAGCGGCGGAACAATACATAAAATAGGCGTAACATACAAAACACATGAAATGCAATGGAAACGAATGTAAGAGTGGGACCCAATGTGGTGGAGGGCGATTAGATCTGAGCCATCAGATCAGGGAGGATGAACTGGTGGAGATGTGCACCTGCAACCGCAACCGTGAGGGGGACCTGGGGCGGCATACATTGAAAGTTCCGATTGCGATTTGTCGGCGATGGTCGTTGGATCATCGACTCTGATGGATGGATGGATCAAATCGAGGGTCGTACGGAAGGAATTGCGACGCTGGATCTATGGGGTTACGGGACAGAGGCCCGCTTTCGTTGGATCATCAAGGTAAGATCACCTGCAAGGAACCGATCTGAGGACATAAAGTAAATTTAACACCAGATGGCTTCGGGACCTTGAATATCTATTATAAAGGAAATGCGCCCGTCGCATGTACCTCCAATTGCGATTTAGCGCTTGGTCCCAGCGCCGGGGCATGTGTGGGAAGTGGTTAAGGGGCCATCGGAAAAGGGGCTAGGCCTATAGCATGGTCGGAAAGTGGGTTTTTTGCCCATTTTAATGGGTTTATGATTTTAAAGGGAAACTATAAGGGTAAGAGGGGCAAAAATAAGGGGAGCCAAGGGGGAATAAAAAAGGATAAATGAGGGTAGCAGAAAGGGAATTTGGACAAAGGGAAAAAAGGGGGGGAATTGATGTATGTTGTAGGGGTAAAGGAAGGAACGACAGGCCCTTTTTAGCAGTTTACTAGCAGAGGGGGATTTGTATTAGGCAGAGAAATTGAGAGAATTCAAGGAGGATGGATTTTCAGGGGAAAGGCATTCCTTAAAGACTCAACAATGATTTAGCCCCCCTATTTGCTTGTCAAAAATTTTCATATGGGGGCTAACAATGCTAAAAAAGTGTCCTTATAAAGAAACATATGCTAAAGGGAAAGAAGTAGCAAGAAGGAATAAGAACCGATCTAGCACTAAGAAAAGTTACTATACTAATGAAGACAGTGATGGGTTATCTGATAGTGAGGAAGAATGTGAACAAGATCTTAGAATTCTCATGGAATTTGAATCTATAGAAGAAAATGATACGTTTGTGGATGCTCTAGAGGACAATGATTTTCTTGAAGAAAACAATCAACTCAAAATATGCTTAGAAGAATGTAAAATACTCTTAGAAGAAAGGAAAATAACCATAGAGACTCCAGAAAAGCAGTTTGAAGAGGCAAGGAAACACATTGAGAAATTAGAATGTGAAGTGGTAAGTGTAAGAAAATATTTTGAGAAAGAAAAGACTCTGAATCTTAGATTTGCTAAAGGATCTGAAACCTTAAATGATATTATCAAGGTACAACGTTCTCCTCTTATAAAGACAAGTCTTGGATATACCATAGAATCTTCTCAAGCTTCAACACCAAATTATCTAAAAGCAACTACAGCTGGTTTACTACATTCTGCCACTCAGCAAGGAAATAAAGAATCTTTACAGGTAAAACATGATCATCTAAATTCAAGGAACACTAACAGGGATATCTTTCAAAGAAGCTACAACCAACAGGTAAATTCAAATAGAAGATTTCATGATCGCAGAAATTTCTACTTCAATGGACAATGTTTCTCATGTCACAATTTTGGTCATAAAGCTGTTCAATGTGTTGCATATAAAACCATCATGACAAGAGAAGCAAGAAAGAAAAGGATGGATATTGAACCAAATAAGAACACCTATAACAACTTTTCTCCTCTTCAAAATGAAGTTGAATGTGCTTATTGCAATAACTTTGGCCATGAAGAATCTGAATGTAGGAGCAAAGTCCAGCCAAAAGAACGTGTTCCTTCAAGCTCCAAAGTGTGGAAAAAGAAGGAAATACAGGTTGAAAATTGTGGCATAGCTTTATTTGCAGAAGGTGAAGAAAATCAATGGTATATTGATAGCGGATGCTCAAAACATATGACAGGTGACAAAAACAAACTTCATGCATATAATGCCCTAGAAAAGGAAAAGAATGTTACATTTGGAAATGATACACCTGATGTCGTTAAGGGAAAAGGGTCTATTTTTCTAAAAGAAAAGGTGAAAGCTAATAATGTCATGTATGTGGATGGATTAAGACATAACTTTTAAGTGTGAGTCAAATGTGTGATCAAGGAACTGAGGTTGTCTTTAGTTCAAAAGAATGTGTGGTACGTGATATTGATACAGGTAAAACAATTATAAAAGGAAAAAGAACTCCAAGCAACCTGTATGTATTGAAGAACTGCAAAGATCAATGTTACTTGAGCAAATCCTCAGAAAATTGGCTATGGCATAGAAGGCTGGGGCATCTTAGCTTCTTTCAAATCAACAAATCAAGCAGACTTAAAGCTGTTCATGGCCTTCCCAATATTACTCTACCAGAGAGTATCATATGCAAATATTGCCAATTCGGTAAACATACCAGAGTACAATTTAATGCCAAGGAAGGTTCATCAAGTAGGCCTCTTGAACTCGTTCATACTGACATATGTGGACCTATGAGGAAAAAGTCACCACGTGGTGAAGAATACTATATCTCATTTATTGATGATTTCTCTAGAATGTGTTGGATTGGGTTGATTAAACACAAAGATGAAGCATTTGAAAAATTTCAGATCTTCAAAGCACTGGTGGAAAATGAATTAGATCTAAAAATAAAGTGTCTTAGATCTGATCGAGGAGGAGAATATACATCAAATGAATTCCTTGAATTTTGTGAACAACATGGCATAAAAAGACAGTTCTCTGTAGCTGGCACTCCACAAAAAAATGGCGTAGCAGAAAGAATGAATAGAACAATTCAACAAATGGCTAGAGCTATGCTTGATGATTCTAGAACACCTGACACTTTCTGGGGAGAAGCAGCACATACAGCAGTAAACATTCTCAACAAGGCACATGTTCGGGTAAATAGTGACAAAACTCCATATGAACTCTGGTATGGTAATTCTCCCTCTGTGAAGCATTTTAGAGTTTTTGGAAGTAAATGCTTTATCAAAAATAATGATGAAAAGCTTGGCAAGTTTGAACCTAGATCGGATGAAGGGATATTTCTTGGTTACTCATCTACAAGCAAAGCATACAAATGTTACAATAAAAGGCTTCGAAAGATTGTTGAATGTATTGATGTTGTTATTGATGAGTCTCCTGCAGCTCCTAAAGAAGAAAAACAAGCAACAGAAGAAGATGATGGTGATTTTTGTCCTTCTACATCAAATGGAAATAATATAGACAGTGGATCCAATGAAGAACCTAAAGATGATTTATCTGAAAAGGCTCCATCCAGATATGTTCAAAAGAATCATCCTGAATCTCAAATTTTGGGAAACAAGGAATTAGGTGTACAAACAAGGAGGACTCTTGTGGGATCTTCTAGCTATTTGGCATTCCTGTCCACAATTGAACCCCAAAATGTCAATCAAGCTAGCAAAGATGAATGTTGGATTCAAGCCATGAATGAAGAGTTTGATCAAATTGAAAAGAATCACACTTGGGAATTGGTACCAAGACCACATGATAAAAATGTCATTGGAACTAAATGGATATTCAAGAACAAGTTAAATGAGAATGGGGATGTTATAAGAAAAAAAGCTAGACTGGTTTGCAAGGGGTATACTCAACAAGAAGGTATAGACTTTGAAGAAACTTTTGCTCCTGTAGCTAGACTTGAAGCCATAAGAATGTTTCTTGCTTTTTCAAGTTTTCAACAAATCAAAGTTTATCAAATGGATGTTAAATCTGCATTTCTCAATGGTGATCTAGAAGAAGAAGTTTATGTAGAACAACCAGAAGGATTCATTTTGGGAAATGATGAAAATCTTGTTTGTAGACTTAAAAAGGCTCTATATGGTCTCAAACAAGCTCCAAGGGCATGGTATTATCGTCTTGACAAATATCTTCAGCAACAAGGATTTTCAAAGGGGTCTGCTGATAGCAACTTATATACAAAAGTTGAAAATGATAAACTATTGATTGTGGTTGTATATGTTGATGATATCATTTTTGGGAGTAATGAAGAATCTATGAGTCAGAAATTTGCTTCTATCATGCAGCAAGAATTTGAAATGTCCTTACTTGGAGAACTAACATTCTTTCTTGGCTTGCAAGTGCATCAAACTATAGATGGTATATTCTTATCACAAGAAAAATATCTTAAGCAAATTCTGAAGAAGTATGGCATGGAAGAATGCAAACCTGTAAGTACACCAATGATAACCGGATGCAATCTGAGTTCTCATGATGATTCTCCCACGGTGAATCAACCAGAATACAGATCAATGATAGGAAGTCTACTTTATCTCACTGGGACTAGACCAGACATTATGCATGCAGTTGGGATTGTTGGACGATTCCAAGCTAATCCAAAAGAGTCTCACCTTCAGGCTATCAAAATAATATTCAAATATCTACAAGGAACTCAAGACTTTGGACTATGGTATCCAAAGAATGCTGATCTTACTCTTCATGCTTACACTGATGCAGATTAGGCTGGAAATGTCGATGATCGGAAAAGCACTAGTGGTGGTGCATTCTATATGGGACCCCGGTTAGTATCTTGGTTCAGCAAGAAGCATTGCCTTATCTATAGCAGAAGCAGAATATGTGGCTACCGCATCTTGTTGCACTCAACTCCTTTGGATGATGCAAACCTTACCAGATTTTCAAATCAAATGTACACCTCCTCTCTCCATTATGTGTGATAATACAAGTTCCATCAGTATCTCAAAGAATCTTGTTATGCATTCGAAGACCAAGCACATTCCCATCAAGTATCACTTATTACGTGAAAAATTTCTTGAACAAAAGGTGAAGTTGGAGTATGTTCCCTCCAAAGAACAAGTTGCTGATATCTTTACCAAGCCTCTGCCTAGGGAATCATTCGAATATCTAAGACAGAAGCTGGGAGTAGTCTCTGCCAGTCAGAAGAACAAATTTTCTTAAATTCAGAAGATTAATTTGGATACGCGGGTTTCCTGAAAGACAGTCGCGTATATACACGAGTTCATACAAAGAAAACCGCGTATGAGTGGTTGCTGACAATTTTTCAAGGTTAGTAGTTCTTCAGCACAAGCTGTGGTGCTGTTTGGTATCTCTGATGTGGTTTGGAGTCTCTGATGATATTTCAGCTCTTATATTTCTGTTTCATTCTCTATTGGGTGAAGATGCCTTAAATATTTGATGTTGAAAGTGTTCAGGATGCACAAGCAAAGGGGGAGCTTTGTTCATATGGAAAGGATGCATTGAATGCACAGCTTCAGGGGGAGCATTAGCCTTGCTAAGTATAATGCATTGTTGGCATTATGATGGTTCTATAATATGATCTCTCTCTTGAGGTCTTTCTGGTATTGGTCATAAAAAGTCATATTTTTAATTTTTTGAAAAGGTCATGTTGAGACCTATGATGTAAAATTGTAATTTTCAATCATGTAAGGACTTGTTCAAATTTGTAAACCCACTTTGTTGGGTAGCTGAGTCAAAATGTGTAAATCCACTTGGTTGGATCTGTGATGTAAGTATGAATCCTTGGTAATAGGAAAGGTCATAAAGTCATGTACTTCATTGAAAAATATGTTTGAAGACTCAGCTTGAACTCAGGGGGAGCATGGTAACTTCAGTACATATCAGATCTACAACGCTCTTCTTTCTCGTGATGGTTTTGATCCGCCCTTTGCCCTTGATGTCAAAGGGGGGAGAGTGACATGGTGTTTGAATAAGGGGAGAGAATTTCATGGTATTTGAATAATGGTTATGCTTAATGTATCTATCTGTTGTGGTGATCAAACACCATCATGGTTGCCATCAAGTCCAAAGGGGGAGATTGTTGGCAATATGATGCAGAGTGTTGTCCTTGATGGCAACCCACTTTATGAAGATGATGACAACCTACTTGATGAAGTTGTTCTTGATGGAAACTGACTTTTCCTATTTGTTAATGATGTAAATCTAATGTATCTACAGAGCAGTTCAGATGTAATAGAGAAAAGAAAAGTTGTAGAGAACAAAGGTAAAGACTTGGAAAAATAGACAGAGAACAGATTGTTGATGGGCCGCAGCTAAATATTGCAGAGGAGAATTAATTTTTGTTATGGGAAAAGTCTTTTTGCAGAAGGAAATTGAATAAAAACAACCAAAGACTTTAAATTTCTGGTAAGGGAGGACAAGTGGTCCCCACCACTTTAGCGCAAATCGCAAGATCGCAAGTTTTGTGTTTAAATGTCTTGTTGATGTGGATATTTGCACGATCGCACCATCGCATATTACAAAGTGTTCCACCCTATGTTTGATCACCAATTTGCGATGCAATCCCATCGCAAATCACAAATGTTAACTTTGCGCACTTTTGTTTGATCGCGCCATTGCATATCGCACATCGCAAATGGACGACTGCGATGTGGGCCCAGGGTCAAGGATTGAAGTTCGGGTTAGAATTTCATTGAAATTTGATTAAAAGTAATGTTACGGGGGCAGTGTAAAGTTCTTAAATAACCGAAAGGTTATATGAATATATATTACTGCTGAGTCAGCAGCACTAAGCGAAGGAAAGGAATCACGCGCAGAATAAAAAGTGAAAGCGAGTTTTATGAAGCCAGTTTGCCCATTTCGCACTGCCTTTCGGGGACAAGCGGTAATTTACGGTTGGGTAGCAATTCCATTGATCGGGTGACATGCGTCCCTGTACAAATCCACAAAACCATCTGTCACTACGCGCCATCGCGCATTATTGTTCGACCACGGATGTACAACGAAATTGATGAGCGTCGTTGATCTAGGAAGGGGTCATCAGACGATGTTCGCTTGATGAAGATGCACGAAGGATTATCCAGCGTACGGTGTGGGAATTTGATTCGTTTGTTAATCATATAGGTGGGGGCCGGAGCTAAGTTTTAAAGATTATGACCACGCCGATCCATTGTAAATTATTTATTAATCATAAAATTATATGGAAGAGATAAAGTTCCTTTTTGGGTCATTTCGTGTTGCAATAGTAGATTTTTTATTTTGACCCCGTCCAGGAATACCATTAGCGGTTCGTGGTTTTGACCCAAGGTTTTATTAAAAGAAAAAAACTATATAAGGTGATGAGAATCATGAAGAAGGGTGTGCGTGCGAAAGGGTCGATAATAAACGAATCTCTTTTAGAGATATCTGTATGAATAAACTCTGATATATCTGAATCTATGGCGCACCTGTGAATATGATGATTGATCAAGATCTTTAGATCAGATGATGATTAATTCCTGGTTCAATCATGAAGAATGTATAAGGGTTGTGAATGAATACTTCACTCTGAAGTATATCTGTTTGGAATGGGTAACAAATTGCTGAATTTAGGATGCACCTCTAAAGAAAATAAATAAATCTGGTGGCCTATGAGGTATGTTATGTGAAAGCTATTGGATCCAATATGAAAATTGATGAAACGGGGTCCTGAAAAGGTGCGAAGGTTGAAGCCGATCAGGGGGTCGTAGCTCCCTTCCAGGAGAGGCTGGTAAACGAGAGTAGGGGGTTGTAGCTCCCTTCCAGGATAGGCTGGTAAACGAGAGAAGGTTGTAGCCTTCTGCAGGTGGGTACTGTGTGTTGGTATAGTGCAACGCCGGTGTTTTGCGCAGGTTGTGAATTTTTTCTGTAATAAAATATTGAAGGGTGAGACAACGGCAGTGCTGAGACAACGGTAGCGGTGGTTTTCTCCCGACTTGGGTTTCCACCTAAAATCCTGGTGTTCATGTGTGTTGCTTATGTGTGATGGTTTATTCTGTTATTACTGCACATGCTTACTGTTAACTAAACATCTGATGAATGAATGATGCATAGACCTAAGTAAAGAAATAAATGCATAATAAGATCTCTGTGTATACGCGAGTTTTATGAAGGATATCTGTGTGTATACGCTAGTTGGCTTCAACAAAGTAGCGTATGGGTTTTAGTGAATGGAAAAGTAAAAAGTGTTGAGTAAGTCCTAAATACTAATTCACCCCCCCCCTCAGTATTTTTCCCAACATATTCAAACGAAAAATGGAAAGCAAAGTAAACAGTCAGCTGGCTGAGAGCTAAATAAAACAAATATTTCTACAGCAGCATAAAGATAGGGATTTGTTCCTCAAATCATCTATTTATCATTCAACAGTGAAACTATAAATATGCCCAAGTAAAGAAAATGTAATATTGTTCCTTCTTTAGGGCAGATTGTTGGATTTCTTTTCTATGATTAGTTTTCAGTTCTTCAGCTGTTAAAACAACTCCTATTTTTGTGGATCTATGTTCCCACAAATCTAGTGTATTTAATCTAATTGTAAATCATTTGTAAAGCGGTCTGAAGTTTGTAACTCAGAAGTAAGGGAATAGTGTGGAATAAAGCTCTGCACTCCATTGTACAGTTTGACAGGGAGTTAATAAGAGATGCAGCTCTGATTTATGGGATCCATGTGGTATGAGATTTAGTATTTGTTCCTCTCTTTGTGTTTCATATGTAATTTTTTATGTTTCACTATTCATTCATAAACATTTCTTTTTGAATACTTTCAAGATAGAAAGGTAGAATCCATTTTATATGCTCTGCCTTGGGAAATCATTCATACCCTGTATTTTTCTTCTGTTTGAAAAGGATCCATTGATTGTGCCCTTTTCAACTCCTCACCATTATTTCAATCCCATATTTATTAAACTTTAATTGCTAAATTTTCCTCCCTATCTTGCCCCATGAAATACCCTGTGTCCTGATTTAATTCCCCCATTTTAACTGTCCCTTTTATATCCCATACATCCCTGAATTTCATTCATTTATTAAAATTTTTCCCCATCATTTTACCTAGCCTAATATCATATCATTATTGTGTTTTATTGAATATCTTTTCATGGAGAGAGCCCTCTCCTATCCTTGTAGGGCTAGCTACAAGGCTGAGCGCGGTTTAGTTGTTACCCTGTTTTGCCCTTTTTCAGCTTTGGGGCCCAATTCAGGTGCTAACATCTCTGGCGACCATACTGGGGAATACAAAGATCATATCTAAATCCTTGATAAAGAATGACAAAGTATCATATCTGATTGATTATGGTGAATAACAATCAGATGCATATGAAAGCTGAATCTTTCACCTGGCGAATCCAACTCAATGTAAAGACTCCTCTGGAGGACCAACTCTTTCCACAGGAAAATGGAAGGATCTTACACAAAGTTCAGGTATTCAAAGTGGAATGGTATTCAGGATCTAATCTGCTTTCTTGTAAATTACTTCTTTGCTTTTCCTAAAGCTATCCTGAAAGTTTTTCAGAATTTGCTGCATGATAACAAATCTTCATTCAACCTATTCAAAAAGTGAAAATACTGATTTTTCTTTTGATCTTGACCTCCACCCTTTTTCTAAATCTTATGATGAATGTCTTCAGATTGAGCATAAAGAGACCAAGACTGATCCTGTAGCTCCTGTATATACTCCTACACCTTACAGAGTCCTCGATAGGTATAAACCTCTTGTTTTACCTTTTGTACTCCATGATTTCCCTGCAAATTATTACCTATATTTTCCAAGGTTTGATGGTGAATGTAACAACGTCAATGATGAGCAACATGTGCAAAATGTTGAGACTTTCCTAGACCTTTTTGAATTTGATGAAGAGGATGTCAGTATTAGGCTTTTTGCTCTTTATTTTCAAGGCAAAGTCAGAGTTGGTTCAAAACCTTGCCTGATGTGAGCATCTCAGGTTTCCAGCAGTTCGTCAAAGTCTTCCTCGAAAGAATGGTGGTTAGATGGAATCCTTTCCTGATTTTAGAAGAGTACGCCCAGCTGAAGAGACAGTTAGGGGAGACAGTGCATCAGTTTTCTGCCAGATTCAATTGAATCTATTATTGGATACGTGCCAATATAAGACCTCCTCCTGGCTTAGCTCTCATACATTACCCAGGCGCCTTTGATCCTGAAATGGAGTTTCAACTGAGAGAAAGGAACACAGCAACACTTGAAGAGATACAGAACAGTGCAGTATATGTAGAAGCTAATTTTTTGATCAGAAGAGCAAAGCTGAAGGAAGAAGAAAAGAGGAACGTTGCAGAACACTCGACATCTTCAGAGGTAAAGCTTTATCTTTTGGTAAGCACAGTAGAAGAGATGATGCAAAAAATCACTACAAGGAATGAATATGTTCAAGAGCAAGTGCCTGATCCGAAATATGTTCTTTCTTATCCCAGTTTTCATCAATCTAACAACGACTGTGTCATAGAATATCTTGGAGAAGAGAGATCCCTTGACATGACATGTATGCTTGATGATGTGTTTTATGTTGATGATTTGCAAAAATTTGATCAATATGAGGATGATGATGATGTTTTCCAAACAATGCCTAATCTTGCAGAAAAACCAACAGTTGCTTTGTGGGAGGAAGTTTCGTTTCAACAGCTTGAAAACACTAATCATCCAATGCATATCATCTAGGACAACGATGAGGAAAGTCTGGAAAATTGGGAAGTAAGTGAGGGATATTTTCCTCTTTGTTTCGATTCAATCCAGTTTATTAAAGATAATTTTCATGCAATTAGAAATTAACAATCTCTTAGTTTTAATGTTGAGGTTGAGACAGATAGCAAAATTTTTGAGCAAGTTGTTAATGATAAATCCTCTCATGAAATAGTTGATGAAATTATTTGCGATATAAAACCCTCCCTAGCTCCAGATTTGCAGTCACTGAATGCAATTGAAGGTTAGATTATAGATAAAGGCTTGGAAGCTGAAACATATGATCTAATGATGCAAGATGATTCAGTACCCTTATTTTTTGAAGCATTTCAGTTTATAAAGCATAATTTTCGTAATATCTCTAAAGAAAAAGTTGAGCAGTCTGTAGAGTGTCATGCAGTCTCATGAAAATAAATAGATACGTCACAACAGTCTTTTCAAGTTTTCTATGACCCTATAGCTGATGTATTGGATGATGTTTTTTGTAAAAGTCCTTCTCCACTGGCTAACCATGTGCCAAAAAAGAATATTGACAATAATTTTATTCGAAAGTCGACTTCATTGTCTTGTTCAGCAGATGTTTCATTACAAAGCTCATATCAAGATTTGCAGTCATATAAGGAGACTAATGAAGAATATTTTTGTTTTTTTCTTAATCATCAAGAGGGATTGGTTATTCACAAGTTTCAGGACCCTTTTGTCAACTTGCTGCAGTCATCAGAGAAAGAAAGAACATATGTTGGGAAAACTCTAAGATCAAGGTATGAATATTACCTGGAACAGAGTAGTGATATAGTAATGGAAAACAATAGCTATTATTATGAAGATCCTTTCGCATTATTCTTGAGGTCATCCAGTCAACTCATGCTTTGCAAGTTTATCAAGATTCAACCTGATTCTATGTTTCCATGGGAGTTGCCTTTCAGTTCTTCTCTCTACTTGCTCATCAAAAAACATTTGGGGAGAATTCAAATAGCAGCCAAGATGCTTAGATGGTTACATTGGTTGTTCCATTTCACTTGATCAAGTGGTGAAATAGAACAATTAGAGTAGGTTTGATGAATAAGCTCAATTATGAGCATCTTTCCAGTTTGTCAATTATGTTTTAGTCATGTCTTAAGTCATTTTGGTTTTATTATGGTTTTCAAGTCTTAGTCTTGAGTTAGTGTTAGTTTGCATTATGTTAGTTTCCAAAATTTTTGACTCCATGCTCAATGGATAAGGCTACTTGGTCTACGGTGTTCTTGGCACCTTCAAGGAGCTACCATCCCCATTAGAGCCAATTTTAGTGTCAGTCTAGTCATACTGCCATCAGTGATCAAAATTGATCTTTTGAATTTTCATGTTAGGAGTCCCATACCAATAAATTTCACCATTCCGTTAGGTCATGCATTCATTGATGGTAGTGATTGTTCATCAGTTTTCCCTCATGTGAAACTTGCTCATTCTCCTCTCTATGGTCTTCAGTCATTAGTCACTTTCATTCTAAAAATCATGTCAGTAGGTCATAGGATGGGTCTCATTAGTTTCTAGGGTCTCACCATGGTCAAAATAATGAGTCAAGTGTCAATAAATATCAGCAAGGTCATGAGGAAGTCAATAAATTGAAAGTCACAGCACCTGGAAGATCAGAGAGGTATTTTATTCAGTTTGATGTAATTTTCACCTCAAAACCATGTTTTGACGTGAAAACATGATACTTTGCATTTATTATCAATCATTATGTAATTTTATGTCATCATATGTAATAAGTCACAATTCAGAAGCTATTATCTCCACAAAGTCATCTCCCTGCCTTCAGAGAATTTTTCCGCAGCATGATCAATATAAAATCATCTTCCAAGCTGATCCATCACAAAGAGCCTGGAAAGAGCTTTCCAACGGTATACTACACTCTCAAAACTGACTTCTGGATTGAAATTTATGCCTAAGTGAAGTAAAAAGTCCCCTATTCCCTAAACTTCCCCCATTTCCCATGTTTCCCTTAAATTTTATGTTTAAAGTTTAATATGTTACTTAGAAAATCCCTTCTTCCCCTTCCGATCGCAAAAATCACATTAATACATTAAATCCATTCCCAAACCACTTCCCCTCCATACTCCGTTGGAAACTTTATAATAAACATTTTAATATTTTATTATAAAGTCTCGTCACATCGCAATACACATAACCACTTCCCCTCCATGCCATACAACTTTATAATAAAGTTTATGTATATAAAAAAAACCCCACCACTTCCCCTCCATCCCATTAAAAACCTTATCATAAAGTCCAAAAGGTTTTATATAATAAAGCCTTGCCCTTCCATCACAATCGCATGTTTGAACAATGCATTCTGATTGGCCAATCGCAAAAAACTCCGATGCGATTGTATTGCCCCCCTCTGATGCACATCTTGACTGTTGATCAGCCCCCCTTAATCCGACGGCCCATACACAATCAGCACATTCAAATTATCTCTTCGATTGACTCCTCCCGATGGCCAACTCTTGATTGATCCTGCACCATCGATTTTCTCCCGCCGATTGGACGTCCCACAATTCATCGCGTCCTCCCAATCACATTGGCAGAATTTCATTATGTAAAGCCCCTACTACGATCTCCCGATGCTGATTAAACTTCGGGCCCACCATATTTCCCTCTGCGCTTTCATAATTAAAAGGCCCATTTCTGTGTAAAAATAAAATTTTATTTGCGTTTCTCTTAAATAAAGGCCTTATCCCTCACTGCGTATTCCTAATCACATCAGGGAAATTCAATGATATAATACACTCGGCCCTGCTCCCGAAACTGGATTCCTATTGCGATTATTCTCGGTCCCACCTTGATCCCTTTTCCCTTTGAAAGCATAATTTGGTCCTCTCCCTTTGTAAAAAATCAAAAAGGCATTTTCGTATGTTGTAAAAGGATTTCTCCACTATTTTATAGTATTTTCGCATTGGACCTTGCCAAATCGCATTAGAGTTTTTATGCCTTGTCCCGATTATGATGATACCATCACGTGCCATGTTTAACTGCTCCATTTTATATTATATTCCCTCTACCCATCGATTCTGATTCTGATTGCGATGTGGACCCACGTCCTTTACCTTCCCTCTTCCATTCAAAATTAATTTTTTTTTTCCCTTCACCAAAAGCATAGTTTCATTTCAGTTTTACTTCAAACAACATTTTATTGAAAAAGTCAGGTTTATTCAAACGAAAAATGGAAAGCAAAGTAAACAGTTAGCTGGCTAAGAGCTAAATATAACAAATATTTCTACAAACAACATAAAGATAGGGATTTGCTCCTCAAATCGCCTATTTATCATTCAACAGCGAAACTGTAAATCTGCCCATGTAAAGAAAATGTAATATTGTTCCTTCTTTAGGGCAGATTGTTGGATTTCTTTTCTATGATTAGTTTTCAGTTCTTCATCTGTTAAAACAACTCCTCTTTTTGTGGATCTATGTTCCCACAAATCTAGTGTATTTAATCTAAATTTAAATCATTTGTAAAGCAGTCTGAAGTTTGTAACTCAGAAGTAAGGGAATGGTGTGGAAGAAAGCTCTGTGATCCATTGTACAGTTTGACAGGGAATTAATAAGAGATGCAGCTCTGATTTGTGGGATCCATGTGGTATGAGGTTTAGTATTTGTTCCTCTCTTTGTGTTTCATATGTAATTTGTTATGTTTCACTATTCATTCATAAACATTTCTTTTTGAATGCTTTCAAGATAGAAAGGTATAATCCATTTTATATGCTCTGCCTTGGGAAATCATTCATACCCTGTATTTTTCTTCTGTTTGAAAAGGATCCATTGATTGTGCCATTTTCAACTCCTCACCAGTCTTTCCATCCCATATTTATTAAACTAATTGCTAAAGTTTCCTACCTATATTGCCCCATGAAATACCTTGTGTCCTGATTTAATTCCCTTGTTTCAACTGTCTCTTTTATATCCCATACATCCCTAAATTTCATTCATTTATTAAAATTTTTCCCCATCATTTTACCTAGCCTAATATCAGATCATTATTGTGTTTTATTGAGTATGTTTTCACGGAGAGAGCCCTCTCTTGTCCTTGTAGGGCTAACTACAAGGCTGAGCATGGTTTAGTTGTTACCCTATTTTTCCCTTTTTCTACTTTGGGGTCCAATTCAAGTGCTAACACATCCCAATCCTCTCCTTCTGGGAGTGGGAGGTTTCGATCATCAGTAAAATCCCTGCTAGAGTAGGGCCAGTCCTCCACGATGATCAGCTGTCGGTGAAGCCAATAAGAGAACTCGAGTCTCCAAGACATCTGTTGACCACCCCTTGACCTTGGCATGAGCGTTGCCCAATGGGCCATCCGTGCCTCCTGTACTGGTGGTGTTGGGACTATGACCTCCTGTCGCTGAAAGATTGGTAATTTTTCTAGGATGAACGATACCAGGATAGATCCATATCCGAACTGCTTTAGTTTGGTCTTCTTGCATTTTTTTAGTTGACGTTTCATATTGATTGTCACTGCCTCTGCCCAGTTGTAGATGGTCAGTGTCAGACAATCTACTGCAAGAAGTAACTGTGTTTTTCTTACTTTATGTGGTGCTTGTGATCTTGCAGCTCGCATAATGGTGTGTAGTGTTAGCCCCCTATGAATTTTTTGACAAGAAAACAAGGGGCTAAAATGTTTTTGAGCCTTCAAGGAATGCATTTCCTCTGAAAACACATCATCCTTGAAAGCCTCCATGTGCCTTTGTCCTTTGATAAATCCCCACTGTTGTTTCCAGTTAAAAAGCATCTTTGTTGTAAAGAAGAATGCCCCAAAAGGCCTTTTCCCTCTTATCTCATCCCCATTTAACCTCTGTTTTCTTCCCTTTTTACTCCTCTCTATTTCCCGCATTAACCCTGTTAATCATCCAAATCCCCTTTTAAACCTTTCAAATACCTTTATTTTGCTTAAAATCCCTTTTTTCCCCTTACCGAATGCCCTCTCCAACCTTAAAAAGCATTAAAATTGGGCCAAAATCACTCATTTTACATACGCAGGCCTAGCTCCTTTCGGCCAGCCCCTCAACCACTTCCCCACCATGCGACTAGGAGCCGAGACCAAGTGCTAAGCCCTTAGGCACTTATCGCAGTCGAAACATTCAAACATGTGCCCTTCCCTTTGTTTCTTAAAACTCCCGATGTGATTGGAAGGTTGCTCTATCGTTTCCCGCTGCGATTGGAGCTGTCGATCTATATAGATCTGATAGTCGAGTGCTAATCACACCGCCCCCATCATTCCTCTCCTTTCACCCCTCCGATTGAATGTGGGCCGTAGATCTGGCTTCAGATCAGATGGCTGGCGCGTAATCG
The DNA here is from genome assembly GCA_034641835.2 of Pinus albicaulis. Classification (NCBI taxonomy): domain Eukaryota; kingdom Viridiplantae; phylum Streptophyta; class Pinopsida; order Pinales; family Pinaceae; genus Pinus; species Pinus albicaulis. The sequence goes on along the minus strand of CM076578.1, from coordinate 1,856,336,898 downwards.
CATCGCGTGGACCCAAGCATCCCCACCTTCTGTCTCCTCCGATTGTCGACCCCTGATCCGATCTCCGCCATCCATCCATTCTGATCCAACGGCCCTTATTTCTCCCAATTCGCTCCTTTACCCCCGTCTTTCTCCCACCAATTGAGTCTCCGCCGTCAATCTTGTTCCAGATGGGACGGCTGGCGCTCAATCGTGCGTCGCCAATCGGAAGTTCTGTCCCCCGCTGCCTCCTCCGATTGCAATTTGCTGATCCAATCATGACCGTCCATTCAATCCAGATCCGATGTTTCATACCTAATCACCCTCCGCCCATGCCAGGTCCCACATCGTGGTCTTCGTTTCATTCATTTCCCATGTCATTCTGTGTATTCGCCCGAAACTTTAAACTCTGGGCTTTACATTAAACACCATCCCTCCACTATAGCTGCTATTTCCATAGTCGCGCCACCATTTCTCTAGGCCCCCACAGCATTTTTTCTGCCCCTCCCTGGATTTCATAATTGGTTAATTTATTGCGCAGGGTTCACAGGAGTGATGAATTCACTCTATTCTCCATAGTCATGGTTACTGTGACTCCAAACGCAGAGAGGCCATTGCAGCAGCGGCTGAGTGAAACAATAGAAATGGATTAGAGGGATTCGGGCCTATTAATTGCATATTTAGCACCTAATCCCATATTCAAAGGAGGAAAGCGTAGTTCAAAGACCAAAAATAACATGAAACAAAGCCGTATTTGTGTTTAATGTCAACAGAGCACTATTTCTCCAAGAGGACACCTCCTTGCAGAAGTCTCCACGTCTCCTCGAGCCCTTAAATGTATTTCACTGACAAAAGCTTCTTTAATATTGTCAGACAGTAGTTATGGAGGTATGGAGAGGCCTACAGACCCTTCGATCTAGGTCACTAATTCCAGAAGGCAGCGCAGAGTTCCAAGCAACCAAAAGAACTTCAAGAACACATCCGAGGTCAATATCGACCTGACAGAGATCTCTGAACTAGACTACAGAGTACAACACTACAGAACCATTAAGCAGAGTGGGCTCGAACACTTCCTCCACTCAGTCTTAATGAATCAAATTAAATGAACATCTACTCCTGCTATTATTCATTCTCCTATAAGAATCCCCAAGAACATATTGTAAGGGGTTGGGGATTGTTCGGTTGGATTGTGTTATTGCTGTGGTAGTGGTAGGGATTCATTTTTACTGTTAGAAACAGTTTTGGGAGAGAGTAGCTGTGTAGTTTGTAATGTAGTAGGCTGGGAGGAGAAAGTTGGGACTGTAGTCATCCATTGAAGCTTAATGTATGTGACTAGTTTTGCATCAATTAATCAAGAAAATTTCACAGGATCCTTGTCTATTACTATGGGTGATGTTTCTCCTATCATATTGTTTTATTACATTTTCCATGTTGTTCATTGGTCTTCTGGTACACATCAGAAATATAGCATAGGATTTTCCCTCGCATGGTACCCTATGTTTCCGCTCTCCCTACCTTTGATGTTTTTTGCTGATAGTGAATCTAAGAGTAAATTCATGTAATTTAACCAGTGTAGTAGCTATTTTCATTGCTAGCTGACGTGTGAATTCAGGGTTTGCTTCTTGGATGTTTCTTGCTGGTGTCAAAGCATTGAAGGTTCAAAGTCCTTCTCTGATCTATAGACCCTGACTCCGTTTAAACTTATCTCTGTTTTCCCTTGGAACATGCTAAAGCAGTCCTAGAGTTAAATGACCTCTAACCTAATCTTCAAGCTACCCTTTGTGTCCTCATTGAAAGCTGCCTTTGAGTAGGTCAAAGCTGATCTGGATTTAAATGACATCTGACCTGATCTATAGACAGAAATTGGGTTTCTTTCCTTCTTTCACTTCCTTCCTTAATGTTTCCATCTCACCATCTATCTAAAAGATCCTTTAGTATAGATGACTTACCCTCTAAAAGCCTTGGTTAGTTGCTATGCAAGTAATCCCCTTTCATGACTCCATAGCCCAATGGATGGCACATTCTTAACCTATCCTCTTTTGCCAAAACATCCTGCTGCTTTGTCTTTTTCCTCCCATTACTTTCTCAGTTTATGATCTCCGACTCAACCCAACAACCAACCAAATCATTTAAAAACCCCCTTGTGCTTCATAGCTAGCCTAATACCTCATTTTGAGCTTAAAATATATATTCTTCTTTGTATTTATAGAGAGATACCTCTCTGGACTGAGGAGGGCTAGATCCTGAGGTCCCAAAGTGGTTTGATGTTGTCTTATCTTTTGGTATTGCCAAATCTTCCAAAACATAGGAACCCCAACATAATGACGACTCCACTGGGGAAAGAGACCAATCAGCCTTGATTTGGTAAATCACTGTGGTGGACAGTAAAATCTTAAATCCTCCACCTGGTGACTCCATAGTTCCTAAATGATTAAAAGACTCAACTGGTGATCAGTAGGTTGCTGATTATTTTTGTTTTCACGAGACTCCACTAGGAGACTAGTCGCATTATGACATCATCCCCACCAATGGAAGACTCTGAGTTATGTCCCCTTGAAGAGTTTCATTGCGGAATATCAGATATACTGGCTAGACTCAGAAGCAAGGACCTTCCAGAGGTTTTCCTTTCTAGCTCAAGATTCAATAATCACCCTGAGCTGAAGAAATTTTTTCTCGAAGTGCTGGTGGAAAGGTATGAAGCTGAGATTGAATTTCTAAACTCACAAGAGAAATCATACCAGTTCAGAGACCCCAGAGAATTTTTGGAAAGTCTCCCTCCCCCTAAGAGAGAGGAGATTCCACTACCTTTTGACGTGCGTGAAGAAGGTGATCATGCTTTCAAGAGCCACTCTGAAGATGCAGTGGAAGAAGAAATATTTAAAGCTGCCCAGGATGAAGACAACCTACCAGTCATGGCAGGCTGGAAAGAAGAAAGCGTACATCATATGTTCATTGATCCTGTGGCATAGTACATGGGGGCCCTGATTAGCTCAAATTATCCAGCGTTGATCCTTTGCAAGGGCCAGTTTCATTAGGAGTGGTCACCACTGATGGTGACCGTAGTTTTGAAGAAACACATGTAGAGCACCCTATGGTTGTCTCTGATGAGAAATTAGTTTTTCTGCCCCTTTTTGCTACTGCTTGACTGGTTGCACTGGCATTATTGTATCACCTAAAAAGCATAAGAGATTTCCAAGTAGAGTAGAGTAAGTAGGAAGTTTCAATAAAGCTTAGCCTATGAGAATTTAGTTAATTGTTCTTAATTTTTGCAAAGTCCAGCAAGTCAGACAGTCTAATCCTGGCTTGACTATTTTTCAATTTCTGTCTTAAAATGTAGAGAAGAGGTCTGCTAGACAGTTTAATCCTAGCAGATTCTAGTTTAGGTAGAGAAAATATGATGCCAACATTTTAATCTGGTCTCATGGAGTAATAAGGGTAGAAATAGAATAGGTTTATTTTCCTGTTTGTAAAATTGATGATGTAAAGGGTCTGCAAGTCCAAATGCACCCAGAAGAAAAAATGATAGGACTATAGTCTGGGTAAGTAGTTGTTTGGGAGATTTTCTGCTGATTTGATGTCTTCATAATGTGTGGCAGCTGATCCAAGAAAGAAATGGATGGGTCAAGTACTAGGCATCTGGCCTACACCAAATATCATCCTCTGAATTCTTGACTCCTTCAAGAAGAATCCATCCCCATGTGGAGCCACTGTTAGCCCCCTATGAATTTTTTGACAAGAAAATAGGGGGCTAAATTTTTTTTGAGCCTTCAAGGAATGCATTTCCTCTGAAAACACATCATCCTTGAAAGCCTCCTTATGCCTTTGTCCTTTGATAAATTCTCACTGTTGTTTCCAGTTAAAAAGCCTCTTTGTTGTAAAGAAGAATGCCCCAAAAGGCATTTTCCCTCTTATCTCATCCCCATTTAACCTATGTTTTCTTCTCTTTTTACTCCTCTCTATTTCCCCCATTAACCCTCTTAATAATCCAAATCCCCTTTTAAACCTTTCAAATGCCTTTTTTGGGCTTAAAATCCCTTTTTTCCCCTTACCGAATGCTCTCTCCGACTTTAAAAAGCATTAAAATTGGGCCAAAATCACTCATTTTACATACGCAGGCCTAGCCCCTTTCTCCTAGCCCCTCAACCACTTCCCCACCATGCGAATAGGAGCTGAGACCAAGTGCAAAGCCCATAGGCACTTATCTCAGTCGGAACATTCAAACGTGTGCCCTTCCCTTTGTTTCTTAAAACTCCCGATGCAATTGGAAGGTTGTTCTATCATTTCCCGCTGCGATCGGAGCCGTCGATCTATACAGATTTGAGGGTCCAGCGCTAATCACACCGCCCTCGTCATTCCTCTCCTTTCATCCCTCCAATTGAATGTGGGCCATTGATCTGGCTTCAGATCGGATGGCTGGCGCATAATCGCATCACGCAGACCCAAGCATCCCCACCTTCTGTCTCCTCCGATTGCCGACCCTCGATCTGATTTCCGCCATCCATCCATTCTAATCCAACGGCCCTTATTTCTCCCTCTCCACTCCTTTACCCCCATCTCTCTCCCGCCAATTGAGTCTCCACCGTTGATCTTATTCCAGATCGGACGACTGGCGCTCAATCGCGCATCGCTAATCGGAAGTTCTCAAATGTGTCCCCCACTGCCTCCTCTGGTTGCGGTCCACCAATCCAATCGTGACCATCCATTCAATCCAGATCTGACGTTTCATACCTAATCTCCCTCCGCCCATGCCGGGTCCCACATCATGGTATTCATTTCATTCATTTCCCGTGTCATTCTATGTATTCACCCGAAACTTTAAACTCTGGGTTTTACATTAAACACCATCCCTCCATTATTGCCGTTGTTTCCACAGTCGCGCCACCGTTTGTCCAGGCCTCCACAACAATTCTTCTACCCCTCCCTGGATTTCATAATTGGTTCATTTATTGTGCAGGGTTCACAGGATTGATGAATTCACTCTATTCTCCATAGTCATGGTTACTGTGACTCCGAATGCAGAGAGGCCATTGCAGCAGTGGCCAAGTGAAACAACATAAACAGATTAGAGGGATTTGGGCCTGTTATTGCATATTTAGCACCTAATCCCGTATTGAAAGGAATAAAACATAGTTCGAAGACCAAAAAGAACACGAAGTAAAGCTGTATTTGTGTTTAATGTCAGCAGAGCACTGTTTCTCCAAGAGGACACCTCCCTGCTGAAGTCTCCACACCTCCTCAAGCCCTTAAATGTATTTCACTGATAGAAGCTTCTTTAAGACTGTCAGACAATAGTTATGGAGGTATGGAGAGGCCCGCAAACCCTTCGATCTAGGTCACTAATTCCAGAAGGTAGCACAAATTTCCAAGCAACCAGAAGAACTTCAAGAACACATTCGAGGTCAATATCGACCTGACAGAGATCTCTGAACCAGACTACAGAGTACAACACTGCAGAACCATTAAGCAGAGTGGGCTCGAACACTTCCTCCACTCTGTCTTAATGAATCAAATTAAATGAACATATACTCCTGCTATTATTCATTCTCCTATAAGAATCCCCAAGAACATATTTTAAGGGGTTGGGGATTGTTCGGTTGGATTGTGTTATTGTTGTGGTAGTGGTAGGGATTCATTTTGACTGTTAGAAATAGTTTTGGGAGAGAGTAGTTGTGTAGTTTGTAATGTAGTAGGCTGGGAGGAGAAAGTTGTGACTATAGTCAACCATTGAAGCTTGATGTATGTGACTGGTTTTGCATCAATTAATCAAGCAAATTTCACAGGATCCTGGTCTATTACTACGGGTGATGTTTCTCTTATCATATTGTTTCATTACATTTTCCATGCTGTTCATTGGTCTTCTGGTATGCATAAAAAATATAGCATAGGATTTTCCCTCGCATGGTGCCCTATGTTTCTGCTCTCCCTACCTTTGATGTTGTTTTCTGATAGTGAATCGAAGAGTAAATTCATGTAATTTAACCAGTGTAGCAGTTGTTTTCACTACTAGCTGATGTGTGAATTCAGGGTTTGCTGCTTGGATGTTTCGTGCTGGTGTCAAAGCATTGAAGGTTCAAAGTCCTTCTTTGATCTATAGACCTTGACTCTGTTTAAACTTATCTCTGTTTTCCCTTGGAGCATGCTAAAGTAGGCCTGGAGTTAAATGACCTCTGACCTGATCTTCAAGCTGCCCTTTGTGTCATCATTGAAAGCTTCCTTTGAGTAGGTCAAAGCAGGTCTGGATTTAAATGAAATCTGACCTAATCTATAGACATAAATTGGGTTTCTTTCCTTCTTTCACTTCCTTCCTTAATGTTTCCATCTCACCATCTATCTAAAATATCCTTTAGTATAGATGACTTGCCCTCTAAAAGCCTTGGTTAGTTTCTATGCAAGTAATCCCCTTTCATGACTCCATAGCCCAATGGATGGAACATTCTTAACCTATCCTCTTTTGCCAAAACATCCTGCTACTTTGTCTTTTTCCTCCCATTACTTTCTCAGTTTATGATCTTCGACTCAACCCAACAACCAACCAAATCATTTAAAAACCCTGTTGTGCTTCATAGCTATCCTAATACCTCATTTTGAGCTTCAAAGATATATCCTTCTTTGTATTTATAAATATATCCCTCTTTGGACCCAGGAGGGCTAGATCCTGAGGTCCCTGTTGTAGACAATTCTTGTCACCCCTAGAGACAGCCTAGAGTTGCCATAGATCAGTGCCTAGGACATCTTATCATAGCAAGGAGCTCATAATATAACTTGGGTTGTCAATCCAAAAACTCTCCTGCTATCTCTTGTAAAACAAGGGAATTAATTGAAATGGAACCAAACTCTCTTAGAAGTCGACACAAAGATAAGAACAATGTAGGAACAGCTTGTAAAAACTTCAATATAAAAGAATTAGACAGTTAAGAGACAACTTACTGCAAAGAGGGCCAGTTCAAATAATATGCCACAAAAATCAAATATCAGAAGGTAAATGCAGTGAAGAGAATATCAAGAAGATACTAGTTAACATGAGGCTGATACCCAGATACACAACATAACCACATATGGGCTTATCAATCTAAGAATCCATACATGACAATGGCGTTTTAAAAGTACCCTCCTCAAGTAACTAATATAGAAGAAAATATGGATGAAAAGAACATGGAACAGTATATCATGCCTGGGCCTATTTAAAGCGCTTGACTAATCCAAGTAAGGGCATCGACTAGGATGAATCCTTACTTAAATTTAGTGAGCCACTTGCATTCCAGAACAATGATACAAGAAGATAAATGTAATGGAATGAGATTTTATATTAACACATAAGAGAAAATTACATACTGTGGGATACCAAAGACCAGAATCCTCATTACAGATATAACTCCTCCTCACTGAGACCCTACGGGCTCTGAGCCTTCATATAGAAGTGTTACAAGATGTATACAAGAACTTCTCACTGCACATTTTTCTGATAGAAATATGGAACCCTTACAATGTCTTTCTTCTTAGTGTTTATAGAGGAAATATAAAATTGTAGAAGGAGAGGTAGGTGATGCACAATTAATGATTTGATTTGAACAAAATGGCGGAAAACCCCTCGTGCCCATATTACTTGACAACTTTGAAATGCTGAGTGTACTCTACTGTTGCTCCATGGAGTAAATGCTATAGGTGTATATTCCTATAGAAATGAGATGCGCAAGATAAAATATGCAATATTCTATACTTTCTTCGAGAGAGAAATCTACTGAGGATTAAACTTGGAGGATAATTGTACTTTCTGCCTCTCATCTTTTGAATCCACATCTAAGTTTTTAAATGCCCGAGACTCAGTTTCTCGATCATTCCCTGGTATTTGTATGTCGCCCAATTAATATTTCCTTGCTGCGTAATCCTTCCCCTGGATGTATTTGCAGGATTCGATGGATTTTATTTCTGCTCCCATTAATTTGGTCATATCATAGCAACTACCGCCAACCTCCTTCTTAAATTTTTGCTTTTAAGAACTGTCCTTAGAGAGGATCTTGGCCTCTGTAACGAAGGCGATACATTACGGTAGCTCCTTCTCAATATAAGCCTGCAAAACCCACAAATACGTTAGAGAAAACCAGACACAGGAGCGAGGGACGTGGAGGTGGAGATGATGGTGGCGTTGAGGACATGGCCACATGGCTAGAACAAGCAAGGTGGCGAGGAAATTTACAGTGGAGGTATGGCGGAAAGGCTTACCAGAGAGAAACGTTAACCTATAACGTAAGAATGAAATATATATGAATAGTGGAGGGTGAGATGGTGAACACGCGGAGAAATGACGTGGTGGGAGACTCAGTTAGCAAGTGGTCAAGCAGATGATCTGGACCATACATGAGATTGACGGTTAAAACGAGTCGGAGGGAAATCAAAGGTGGGCCAGGGACACGATGGACGTAGGTTAAAACACGTGCAGCTTTGGAGGACCACGGCCGTTGGATGAAGGCTCTAAGATCTGAAGGTGGTCATTAATTCCGCTGCGCGTCTTTGATCTGACTTTTAACGCGCGAAATGGGCGGTTTTAGCATCGTACACTTGGACACTTGTCATGCAATCTATGGAATTGCTGGCCCCATGGAGAATACCGCCAGCTCAACAATGGTGGTGCGGAGTAAACCACCATTTTTCGGGCGCGGGGCCACCACAGATAATTCGATTGCGGGCCGTTGATTTGATTGAGATCGGACGGCTACAGTTTGGCCCGAAAACATAAAGCGATGAGTTCCGTTCAATTAGGCACACGGTTTTGTGCCCGGGTCACATGGGAATCAGAACAGAAGAGGCTGAGACCTCAAGGGCTGGGCCCGATAAAAATTTTAATGGCAGGTTTAGGCTTTGAATAATGTATTTTTGTGAGCGGGAAGGATAACGATAGATAGAAGGCAAGTGTTTTTGACCATGAAAGGATTTAAACAGAATTAAATGGAGCTGGTGGCCAGAAATTTCGAATTTAGGGGTTGTTATGCACAACATCGGCTCCATCTGGGGATGGTACGTTCCTCCGTGGACGTGGCGAGAACCTGCAGACCGCTGATTATTTTTGTGCTTGCCTTGATCTTCTGTTCTTTTAGCATTTTTCTCCGTAATCCATCAGTGCACTCATAAAACCAAAACTGAAGCAAAACATATATACAGTATGGTACATCAGACTTGCTCTGCCTGAATCAGAATTGAAAGTAAGGCTTGAGAAATTGGCCATTTACAGGGGCATCCAGCAGATCACCCTTTAGGTTTTCCAACATAAAAGTATTATTTCCTCCCTGCTTTACAATTTTGAATGGGTCGAACCACAGTGGGTCAAATTTACCATGCTTTCCTTTTTTGGCTCTTCGAATATCCCATCTGAGAACTAAGTCGCCAATCTGCAATTTCCTGTCTTTTGCATGTTGATCAAAAATGTTTTTCATCTTTTCCTGATATTCTGCCAACCTTTGATTCACCTGATCTCGTGTTTCCTCTAATTCCACCAATTGATTTATCCTTCTGACCATATCATCTGGCTCTTCCTGATTTTCCTACATGAAACGTGCCACTGGCAAAGCCAACTGCACGGGAAACACTGCTGGTCGTCCATATACTAACTCATAAGGAGATTTCCCTGTTGCTCTCTTACTGGTTATTCTATTCGCCCATAGAGCAAACTTTAATTTGGAATCCCAATTCTTCTGATTCTCATTTATATTTTTCTTCAAGGCCCTCACCAAGGTTTTATTAGAGGATTCTGCCAAGCCATTCCCTTGTGGATAGTAAGCTGTGGAGTGATTCAATATAATGTTATACTGCTGGTAGAAATTTACGAATCTTGCGGACTTGAAGGCTTGTGCATTATCAGTTACAATTCTAGCAGGACGGCCAAACATGGATATGATATTTTCTTCCACAAATTTGATTATCACAGCATCTGTAGCATTTCTTGCAGGTATGGCTTCCACCCATTTTGTAAAATAATCTGTGGCTGTCAGTATCCATTTATGTTGGCCACTTGATGGGGGATGTATTTCCCCTATAAAATCTAATCCCCATTTCTGAAATGGTTCATTTACATGGACAGGAATCAAGGGCAGAGCTGCTAATTTCTGTCTTTCAGCAAACCTTTGGCACTTATCACATGCTCTGACCCAAACCAAAACATCTGTAAATAATTTTGGCCAGTAAAAACTAGCCTTCAGGATTTTATGAGCTGTATCCCTCCAGATGTAATGTCCTCCACAGATTCCTTCATGAAATTTTGTCATTATATTCTCCACTTCATTTTCTGTAAGGCATAATAGTAATATACCTGAAGGATCTCTCCAGTACAGATGTCCGTTAGCAACTATGTATTTCTGTGATTTCATTCTTACAGCTCTATATTTTACCTTATCACAACCCGGAGGACAGCTGAGTGTTAAGAGATATTCAATTATTTCTTTGTACCAAGGACTAGTGAGATATTTAATGTGTATATTTTGAGTGGCCAGCTCTAGTCCATGTTGCTCTTCTCCTTTCTCAGACTACTCATTTGCTATCATGGATTAATTTATACCTAGAGCCTGATGATTTGATTCAGACAAAATTTTGGCTAGCCCTTGTCCTTTAACCAGCTTAGTAGGTCTTATGTCCAGATCATATTCCTGTATTTTTGCAATCCATATTCCTCTTTTGCCTTCACTATCTCCTTGAATGAGGATGTCTTTAACAGTTGCTATAGGAACATATGCAGTAATATGGGATTGCAAAACATAGGTTCTAAAGGCTTTGAGAGACTTCACCAAGGCATATGCCTGTTTTTCTAGTATGTTATACCTCAATTTTGCATCATGCAATACCTGACTGAAAAAGGCTATTGGCTGCTCATATCCATCTTCATTTTTCCGCAACAAGACTCCAGCTACTGTATGAGGTGAAGCAAATGAAAAGATCATAAATGGCTTTGTATAATCAGGTCCATCTAGCACAGGAGCTTCAACAAATGCCTGTTTTATCCTTGTGAATGCATCTCTAGAATCTTGGGACCATTTCACCTCATTGTTCTTCTTAAGCATATCAGTTATATGCCTAACTATCTCGGCATAATTAGGAATAAATCTTCTCAGAAAATTGATTCGGCCTAGAAATACTTGTACTTCTTTCTTATTTCTTGGTAGAGAAATACTATTTATCACCTCAACTCTTTTAGGGTTTGCACACCATCTCTAGTCACAATGTGCCCTAAAATTTTGCCTTCATCTAATGCAAATAAATATTTTTGTGGATTAAGAGAAAGGCCATACCTTCTGCATTTTTCAAAAGTTCTCCGTAAATGCTCAATATGCTCATCATCATTCTTGGAAAATACTGTAATATCATCAAGGTATACCACCAAGAATTTATCCTGTTCACCAACAAAAGCAATATCCATAGCCCTCTGAAAGGTGGCTCCTGCATTGATTAATCCAAAAGGCATCCTGGCATACATGAATGTTCCCCATGGCGTGATGAAAGCAGTCTTCTTTTGATCTTCTGGAGACACAGCCACCTGATTATAACCAGAAAAACCATCCATCATTGACATTCTAGATGCTCCCACCACTTTCTGCAGAATGTGGTCCATCCTAGGCAGTGGATAATTATCCTTTAAAGATGCTCTATTTAAATTCCTGAAATCCACACATAATATTATTTCTCCATTCTTTTTTCGAACAGGAACTAGGTTAGCGACCCATTCAGAGTATCTTAGTGGCACAATTATTTTGGCCTGTAGCAGCTTCTTGATTTCTTTTTCAATTGAAGGGAGCAACAGAGGATTTATCTATCTGAGCTTCTGCTTATATGGTTTTGCACCTTCCCTCAGAGGAATTTTATGCTGCATTATATTGACATCAAAAGTTTTTAAGTCCTGACAGGACCATGCAAATACATCCTTATATGACTGAAATAGTTTCAAATATTTTCTTTTATATTCCTCTGAAACTTTCTTGGATAATTTTACGATTTTGGGCTCAGCATCAGTGCCCAAATTCAAGTCTTCTACTTGATTTTCTTCTATTACTTTACTGTGCTGCAATGTAACATCATTTTTATCAAATAATCTTTCTAGGGGCACCAGCCCTTTAGGGATAAAATTTCCTTTCAGCTGCAACTCTTTATTACCTGCTATTTTTTCTTCCCATCTGTTTTCTGCAATATTCTCAGTTTCCTCTTCCTCATAGTCATCAATCTCCATATTAGAGAATTTTCCCACTGTCTCCAGGAATCTTTTCATTTTTTCTTCGTCTTCGAATACCTGCCAGTGCTTAACATTATCTAGGATGGATGGTCTATATCGTACCTCAACTTCATACCTCAAAAGTGGGTTCTGAGGAGGACGGAATGTGCTGGCAGCTACAGCAAGAGAATCTGCTATTCTGTTCTATTCCCGGGGCATGAACTGTATGCTAAATGCTAAGAAAAAATTCTCCACCATGTCCCATACTTCATTCCTATAGGTTTTCAGCCGGGGGTGTTTTGTTTGGCATTTATTTCTGACCTGTCTAACAACCAATTCAGAGTCTCCCAGAACTTTTAAATCCTTAATATTCATATTCCTGGCTGTTTGTAGTCCCAACAACAGTGCTTCATATTCAGCCACATTATTAGTAGCCTCATATTCTAATTTAAAGGACAGTGGCACCCATTTCCCTGTTGGAGAGATTAATAACACTCCAGCTCCATTACCTTCCTTTGAATTTGCTCCATCAAAACGTAAAGTCCAAATTTCCGATTCCTGGTCTTCTGAAGGCTGCCTAGCTTGGATTTGACCAAAGGGGGTCTCATGGGCATAATTTTGATTTTATTCTAGCATCAAACACAAGAAATATCCTTCTTTGCTATAAACTGGGGAATTCTCTGAATAGTCAGCCTTAGTTACCATTTTAACAAATCTAGTCTCCTTGTATAACCTCCTCTCTTGGCCTCCAAAGACTGGGACAGTAGCATATGTTAAGTACATTTTGAGTGACCCACCAATTTTTGTACCCCAGGACCTTGATAGCAACATGCCAAAGCGGGCTAGGATATCAGCAACCACAATGTCCATAACTACACTTTTTGCTGGGATTTGTGCCAGATTGACCACTAAATCTTTAATCATTCCCAAGAATTTAACTCTTTTGGAATCAAATGAATATAGGTCTTTATATGGTCTTTTAATTTGCAGTCCTAGTTGTTCCATGACAGACAGAGGCATAATATTATGGGAAGCCCCAGAATCTAGCATGCAGTTGTGTAACAGCAGGTCATGAATAACTAAAGACACGTAAAAAGGAGGAGTAGAAGGGTCTATTTCCTCTACATGTGTGCCAAAGACTACCAGGGGTATTTTTTCTTGGAGGTTAAGACTATCTGGAGCTATTGAAGCTTCAGGAGGGAGTATGAAGGAAGTAACTTGGGACTGATATGCAGGCTATTTTAACAGCTCGGTCAGGGGGACTGGAATCTTAATTTTCTCGAGCTCTTTTTGTAAACTAAAAGCAGAGGAAGGCTTTTCTGTTACAACTTCTTTAAATTCTTTATTTTCAGCTGGAAGTTTAACTTCTCTTGACACAGACTAGACATTAGGAGGACTAGCTGTACAGGAAGAAGAAGGACCTTGATTGTTAGACTGCAAAGGAGTATTTAGAGGACCCTTACCTTTTTCTGCTGCTTTCTGCATTGTCATCTCTTTTTGAGCAAGTGCTTCTTTCTGAGGTGGCTCTTCTTCTTGATTTTGAGTCTGGGTCCTCTTCCTTGAAGATCTGAGATCATATTTTACATTGAATTGTGCTTGCATGAAATCAGCGAATTGCTTACAATAATGGTCAATCTCTGCTTCTTCTTCTTCTTCTTGCAATGGGCATTCTATATCATCATTGTTTGAAAAACCGAGGTTTGAATCTTCTAATTGATAAGCAGCATCTCCAGTGGAGTCGTTTGCTGGATCTTCCAAGTACAATGGGTGTGGTACCTGGTCTTGTTGCTCCTTTGCTTCCCTAGGCAATATCTGCAGTGGTGGTATTTTATACTGAGGATTGTATCCTCTGTTTGGAGCATTATAAAAATTCTCGGGGGCTAAATTCTTAGCCTCTAATTCAAGTTTAACCATCTTCTTGATCATCTTGCTTATTTCATCCATCTTGTCTGAATCCTTCTCCTGGTTAGAGGAGGAAACCTCTTCTCTACCTCTCCTTCTAGTATCCTGTTCAACTTTCCCCTTTGATTTCCCAGTGGAGGCAAAGTTTGCTTCCAACTCCAAAGCATCTGATTGAGCATCGTCTAAAGTGGCAGGTTTTCTTTGCCTCAAGGAGAAGCCAAAATCTGAGTCAAAGGCTGCTATGAAAACCACTTTAGTAGCAGTCTGGTGAGGCTTCATTTCAGGAGGCAGACTCAAATATAACTTGTTAAATCTTTTAATAAACTCTGACACTCCTTCATTATTTTTCTTCTTAAGAGTATTGAATTCAGTAAGAAACTGTCCATGATCTTTCTTTTCTCCCCATTTCCTAAGAAAAGTATTCTCCATGTCATCCCAGGTGGTCACTGAACGGTTTCCCAAGGTCTTGAACCACTTTCTAGCTTCACCATCCAAAGATTGCACAAATAATCTTAAGACCACATCCAAATGTTCCACGTTTAAATTTTCTGCAAAGGAGCAGAAAGTATCAAGATTTTTTTGAGCATCAATTTCATTTTCTCCATTAAATCTAGGCAGAATCTTCAAATAATCCTGTGGCATGTCATTTAGCACTTGGGGTAAGGCCAGTGGAGCATATTTTTTCAATAGAAAAGCTGGTACATTAGCCATTGGAGGAGGTGGGGGTTGTGCAACAATATGAGGTACAAATGAAGGAAGGGAAGGCAGAAGGAGTGGAGTATGTGCAATAATCGAAATGTGCTGTACAAAGGTCTGGGGTCTGGATGGAAACAATTCATGATTAACAAAGGCTACCTTTGTAACTTCTTTAATTTCCTCAGCCTCGAAAGTAGGACAAAAATCCTCTTCGATCCTGGCACTTCCCCTAGGTGGAATTTCTGAGTAATATTCAGGATTATCCTCGGGGGAATCGGGATGTTCTGTTCTGATCTCTTGAGAAGAAGAGGGCGGATAATATTCTACAGAATATTCAGGGATTTCAACATGAACTGATTTCCTCTCCTTCCAAATTCTTTTATGTATGATCTTCTCTGGGTCAAACACGTAGGGTGTCTTTGACTGAGATGTATCTGACCTCAAATGTGGCTTACGAGGAGCCAGGACTACCAATAGATTTATCAAATAATTAACAGTGGAGTCGCCAAGGTGAGAGATATGCAACTCTTCAAATCTCTGTGCTCACCTGATTAGAGAGTGAATATGATTTTTCGAGGCCCAGGGAAATTGATATTCTTAAATTCGTTCCCCGGCAACGTTGCCAGAAAGATGTTTTAGACAATTCTTGTCACCCCTAGAGACAGCCTAGAGTTGCCATAGACCAGTGCCTAGGACATCTTATCATAGCAAGGAGCTCATAATATAACTTGGGTTATCAATCCGAAA
Source organism: Pinus albicaulis (assembly GCA_034641835.2). Classification (NCBI taxonomy): domain Eukaryota; kingdom Viridiplantae; phylum Streptophyta; class Pinopsida; order Pinales; family Pinaceae; genus Pinus; species Pinus albicaulis. Next base: position 1,856,321,387 of record CM076578.1, on the reverse strand, counting down.
ACTCTCATGCTATCTCTTCTAAAAAAAGGGAATTAATTGAAATGGAACGAAACTCTCTCAGAAGCCGACACAAGGATAAGAACAATGTAGGAACAGCTTGTAAAAACTTCAATATAAAAGCATCAGACAGTTAAGAGACATCTTAGTGCAAAGAGGGCCAGTTCAAATAATATGCCACAGAAATCAAATATCAGAAGGTAAATGCAGTGAAGAGAATATCAAGAAGATACTAGTTAACATGAGGCTGATACCCAGATACACAACATAACCACATATGGGCTTATCAATCTAAGAATCCATGCATGACAATGGCGTTTTAAAAGTACCCTCCTCAAGTAACTAATATAGCATAAAATATGGATGAAAAGAACATGGAACAATATATCATGCCTGGGCCTATTTAAAGCGCTTTACTAATCCAAGTAAGGGCATCGATTAGGATGAATCCTTACTTAAATTTAGTGAGCCACTCGCATTCCAGAAAAATGATACAAGAAGATAAATGTAATGGAATGAGATTTTATATTAACACATAAGAGAAAATTACATACTGTGGGATACCAAAGACCAGAATCCTCATTACAGATATAACTCCTCCTCACTGAGACCCTACAGGCTCTGAGCCTTCATACAGAAGTGTTACAAGATGTAAACAAGAACTTCTCACTGCACAGTTTTTTGATAGAAATCTGGAACCCTTACAATGTCTTTCTTCTTAGTGTTTATAGAGGAAATAGAAAATTGTAGAAGGAGAGGTAGGTGATGCACAATTAATGATTTGATTTGAGCAAAATGGCGGAAAAACCCTCGTGCCCATATTACTTGACAACTTTGAAATGCTGAGTGTACTCTGCTGCTGCTCCATGGAGTAAATGCTGTAGGTGTAGATTCCTCTAGAAATGAGATGCACAAGATAAAATATGCAATATTCTGTACTTTCTTCGAGAGAGAAATCTACTGAGGATTAAACTTGGAGGATAATTGTAATTTCTGCATCTCATCTTTTGAATCCACATCTAAGGTTTTAAATGCCCGAGACTCAGTTTCTCGATCATTCCCTGGTATTTGTATGCCGCCCAATTAATATTGCCTTGCTGCGTAATCCTTCCCTTGGATGTATTTGCAGGATTCGATGGATTTTATTTCTGCTCCCATTAATTTGGTCATATCATAGCAACTACCGCCAGCCTCCTTCTTAAATTTCTGCTTTTAAGAACTGTCCTTAGAGAGGATCTTGGCCTCTGTAATGAAGGCGATACATTACATTAGCTCCTTCTCAATATAAGCCTGAAAAACCCACAAATACGTTAGAGAAAACCAGACACAGGAGCGAGGGACGTGGAGGTGGAGATGATGGTGGCGTCGAGGACATGGCCACATGGCTAGAACAAGCAGGGTGGCGAGGAAATTTACAGTGGAGGTATGGCGGAAAGGCTGACCAGAGAGAAACGTTAACCTATAATGTAAGAATGAAATATATATGAATAGCGGAGGGTAAGATGGTGAACACGCGGAGCAATGACGTGGTGGGAGACTCGGTCAGCAGGTGGTCACGCAGATGATCTGGACCATACACGAGATTGACGGTTAAAACGAGTCGGAGGGCAATCAAAGGTGGGCTAGGGACGCAATGGACGTAGGTTAAAACGCGTGTAGCCTTGGAGGACCACGGCCGTTGGATGAAGGCTCTAAGATCTGACGGTGGTCATTAATTCCACTGTGCGTCTTTGATCTGAATTGTAACGCGTGAAATGGGTGGTTTCAGCATTGTACACTTGGACACTTGTCATGCGATCTATGGAATCGCTGGCCCCATGGAGAATACGGCCGGCTCAATAATGGTGGTGCAGAGTAAACCACCAGTTTTCAGGCGTGGGGCCACCACAGATAATTCGATTGTGGGTTGTTGATTTGATTGAGATCGGATGGCTACAGTTTGGCCCGAAAACATAAAGCGATGAGCCCCGTTCAATTAGGCACACGGTTTTGTGCCTGGGTCACATGGGAATCAGAACAGAAAAGGCTGAGACCTCAAGGGCTATGCCCGATACAAATTTTAATGGCGGGTTTAGGCTTTGAATAATGTATTTTTGTGAGCGGGAAGGATAGCGATAGATAGAAGGCGAGTGTTTTTGACCACGAAAGGATTTAAACAAAATTAAATGGAGTTGGTGGCTAGAAATTTCGAATGTAGGGGCTGTTATGCACAACAGTCCCAAAGTGGTTTGATTTTGTCTTATCTTTTGGTATTTCCAAATCTGCCAAAACATAGGAACCCCAACATGTAGCACTACTTTTAGTGCCAAGTCTAGAATTGTCTAGATATCCACTTTTCCACTTTTTGATCCTTTTCTGGCCCCTGGACATAATCTGTCAATCACCATGCTCATGTTCTCCATGGTGGGCCAGGTGCCGGTCATAACTGGTGCTGCCCCCCTCCACGACAATCATGTTATGAAATAAATGTCAGAAACATCAATCTTAAGTTCTTGATCACGAAGAATGATTTTTTCTTGATTCTCATCCTAGATACATATTAAGTATTGTAGCAGCTTCAGTTGAGCTCTGAGGCACAGTGTCATGAAGAATTTTTCCAGTCCACAGTCTCTAAGGGCTTCCATGCATCGTTCATTTTTCATGGCAAGCTCGTCTTCCTCGCTATGTTCCCTTTCCTTACATTCGATCACCATTTTGTTGCTTCACACCTACAAACATGTCTATATTAACCACAATAGCTAAATTAAAAGCTTTTGAATTATTAAAATGGGCTTACTTTTTTCCATTGATAAGCTAAAAAGGGTTTCACAGTTTGCGCGCCCGAGTTTAGAAATTTGGGTGATTGGCGTGAGTCCATGCCTGCTACTCGCGCCGACTGCCGTGCCCTATTTTTTACAAATTCCCCCATAGAATTCCAAATTTTGGGTTGCAGGCAATGAAAGAGGAATCAAAATGCAGGGAAGGGTGTCGAGTCTTACATGGGACTGACGGATTCGAGATTGGTCTTCCAGATTGCCCATTATCGCCGCCGAAAAATCACAGTGTAAAATGGGTAACTATTGCTCCACAATAGGTAAAAGTGAATAGTACTTATTTTTTACCATTTTTGGCATTTTATAAATTTTCCAAACCCTAATTAGGTTTTAAAACATATTTTTCAATTATTTCACTATGATATTTCGAAAAATGTGTTTTACATTTGTCTCTTGTGCAGCAACAGGTCTTTTATAAGATAGCGATGAAGTAATGAGTTGTATTTTATACTTTTTCAGACTCGGTAAAAATATGAAAATGTCACTACTGGAGTCATCTTTTAGCTCTTTTTTTACTCTCTAAAATTGAAAAGATTTCTGAGACTCTTTTCGTTTTGAACTCGTTAAATGGAAACGAAATGATATCTACCCAGTATATGTCTATCTATTTTTCGGGCTGGGATAGATTATTTACGAAAAAGGAATACCTTATCCTATCGCAACTAATAGATTCCTTCAGACATTGTTTTCTACCTTTTCGAATCTGAAGGAATATATATGAAAAGGGACATGCTGGAGTTTTCTTTTCCGCTTCTTTTCAAACTCTCTAAACATGAAAATATTTTGAGTTCTTCCTTTGTCAAACTCGTTAAACCCTGATGACATTGGACATCGTCAACATGGCGTTCACTGAGTTCCTCCTTCCTAGGGCTTGTAAAATGTACTAGGATGGATTTTTCCGAAGGACAAACTTACATTGCAAGCATATGCTATCCCCTTCAATATTGTTTTAAAAATAATTGGGGTACTCGCCAGAAATGGTGGGGGAAAATTGAACTAGTCTTTAGTTATGTTGGCATTATGTCGCTCTTGAACATGACACTCGTCTGCATTTGTGTCGGGTTGGGTACATCTCATTTGGTCATTTTTTCCTCCATGGGTTTGGGTAATTTATTTTGACCTCTCATCTGTTCTTTGCCATGTCATCATGACCTCATATCCCTTGATGTCAAATACTGCCAAGTCTAGATTTGTGTCGCTGATATGTTCAAGAGAAGTTTTCCTCTCCAGTTTTCAACCTTCCTCTGATCCTCTGTTTGGTATTGACTCACTATCATTATGTTCCTCTGTATCGTGTCGATGATGTGGGAAACATTATGACCCTCCTTCAATCAGGTCACTTCCAGTCGACTTCAGCTCATTATCCAAGAAGTTGATCTAGAGACTCCCTTCTGGTACCTTGGAAATTGCATGCTTCAATTGCAGGTTCTTCACATTTGATGATAGGTCCACATCATTGGCCTTCAATCAAGTGATTCTAAGAGCATTCGATGCAATATCACTTTTCACATTCGTGGATTGTACTTGTTGTACCTTGAGAGCCATTGTCATTATTGGTGGTTTCTCTTGTGCCTGTTAACAACTTTCATTATTGGTTGGTAATCAGGGGACTTTGTTGCATGTTTGACTTCATTTCACATATTCGCATTCTTAAATTTGTACTTGTTCGGGTCGAGATGGAGCGCAAGACCCTGGGTTTTTTCTGAAAATATCCAGGTTGCAGGATATTTTGGTTTATCATGACTTATTACATGACTCTTTTTGATTAGATGGCTATGACCATACCTGAGTCTATTTATTGATCCTTATTGTTGGATGGCTGTTGGAAAAGGGTCCCATAAAGCTGTGAATTTTGAATATTTTTGGTATTAATTAGTCTAATGTAGGAGTTTTGGGGTGGTTTAAAGCCCCAAATGCATTGTAATGGGTCAAAGGGTAGATCAAGAGTCCACAAACCATGATTTACGGACCATTGGAAGTGTAGGCTAAGTCGATATAAATAGATGAACATTTTGAGTCTAGAAGTAGGCAAGAATTAAGATTGATGCTAAGTGAAAATTGTTGATCTATTTTTGGGTTGTTTGGGTAAGGACTCCTGCTGGCCGTGTGCACGGAGATCCTCAGTCCTGCTGTGTGCAGACCCTGTTAGGCTATGTGTGCGGGCTGTGTTTTGTTGTGAGTCTATATGATATTAATGAAAGTGAAGTATTACTGAAGTATCTATGTGTATCTGGATTGGTAATGGTTACTGCACACATTTTTGATGGTTAATTAGCTGCGAATGTATCTGTGCTATCTATTTATGTTATAGGCTGTGTTTATGATATCATGTACTGATAATTGTTGTTACGCACGTGGATGAAAAGATATAAAATAGATCTGAATAGCTCTATTGTGGTTAATAACTGAATATACTATGAAAGCCTGTTAATAGGCCGGTGTGAACCTGGTAGGTTGCAAACTGGGATCAGCTTGGATAACCTACTCTCTCTCAAGGCATGGAAACCTAGTTCCAGTACCCTCCCATACTGCTTCGGGTGAGACTTTAGCTTGCGCAAGTAGGTCACTGCCGAAAGGGATAGTAGTATAGGGGTTTGTTGGCAAACCTTAGCCTCCGAACCTGAGTCAGGACCCCTCGAGCCAACAAATGGTTCCATTGCTAGGACCAGGAGCATTTTGAGAGAGAGATTGGGTAATTCCAAGGGAACATTAGAGACCTGAGAGGATATAAATTAAAGAGTGGTTTGAAAAAAAGGTTCAATAATTTGCGGTAAAAGAGAATCGCAACACGAAGTTGACGGCGAAGAAGTGGAAGAATAAGTAAATTTCATTGAAGTCTATGAAATTTTCTTTGTAACATTTGTGAACAAGCATAAAGAGTGGCTGGCAAGGGTCATAGATTTCCAGATGTGTTGGAGGGACGAGCGGGCCATGCAGTGGACTCCAGAGCTGATCCAACAGTTAGAAAGGACTGATAATACCATCACTCGTATGTTAGATCACTGGGTGGATAGTGTGCTGGGAGGATTTGTGACGGATTTTGTAGTCGATTAGTTTGTGTCCTATTTTGAGGTAGAGTAGAGGTTCTTCAAAAGGTTTCAGGGTAAGTCCTTGAAAACGTTGCCATTACTGATTAAAATATTATTGTGCGAAAAGGGAATTCTGTGCAGCCATACGAAGTGAATGAGCTCTGATCAGAGCGAGGGTAGGACAGAAAGAGGTAATTACTATGGAGTCAATCAAGAAGGGGGCAGATCCATTTACAAACCATTAAGAGAACTGGCTGCGCACAAAGGAGATAGCCCTCCTACAACACCACCCTCGAATCCACATAAGGGTAAAAACTCACCCACACCTCCTCCTCTATTGCCACCCCCAAAAGTAGATATGGCCATGCACATAAAGTTACCCAGCTTCAAAGGTGTAGGAGATGAAGATATGGACCGATTCTGGTTTGTTGCTGAGTTAGTATGGACTTCGTAGAATGTGGCCAGCGATGCTATAAAGAGGGCACAAATATCCCTCGCCTTCTAAGGAATAGCCTTGGATTGGTATATGGGATACATAGCTCAGCATGCGAATGCGACCATTCTAGAGGTTAAAGATGCCCTAAAAAAGAGTTTCAAAAGCCTAAGTCCTGCTCTCAGATAGTGAATGACCTAAAATATTTCAAGCAAGGGCCCTCTAAGTATTTATGGGAGGCTGACCAGCGGCTAAAGAAAGTGATCAGATAAGGGGAATTTTTGTATGATGATAGAAAACATAGGGAAATGTTTATCGCTATGTTACTGCCTCACCTGCGCGTACCTATGGGTTAGTAAGCCATTGAATCGCAGGAAAAATATTTCAAGATTGCTGTGAAGTTAGAAGCCACACCAAGAGATGATACCCAGTTGGGGGTATAGCAAATCCAAGGGCAGCTCAAGGCGATGCACATGGAGATCCAGAACCTACGAAAGGACTGAGGGAAAAAAGCTAGCCCAGACATATGGTGCATACAATGCATCGTATTTGGATATACCAAGGATCAGTGCCCACTGCTAACATAATACCTACAGGCTAGGGGACCCAGTCCGTCTCACCCTAGGGATATTGCGGGACCAAGTGGACCAACGTTGTGGTGTGATGATTTTCATGAAGCTAGCCTACATGATACTAACCACTTCCCCTATCTGGGTGCGTATTTTCTATAATTGAAGAAACAATGGTGCCGGCTTTGCCGATCAGTAGGACATGATGAAAAAACTGCCAAACTTATGATTTAATGATAGACCAGGGAAACCTATATAGGGTACAAGTGGACCCTTCTTCACCAAGATCCCCCTTGGGTATAGGTGGCTCCCCAGCTAGGGGTAGGGGGGGGGGCAGAGCTAGAAGCACAGGCAATGGAAGAGGAAAATTGATTTGCTATAATTTTGGAGAAGCAAGGCACTTTGCAAGGGACTGTCTGAACCCTACGCAACAATCTTGTAGGTATTGTAGATAGTTGTACCATGTGATCGAAGAATTCCCGATTCTGATGGTAAAAATGAAGGAAAAACAATAGACACCTACGCAAAACGTGCAGAGGGTTAAGGTTGAACCGCGTGACGAAGGACCGAGCATTAATGTCATAACATGTAGTAGCATGGCCACTGGAGGAGATGAGGATAAGGCTGCAGCCGAATCAATTATCTAAAATGCAGTGGTTAAGTAGGAAGGTTTGGACCTACAGAAGGAGAAGGAAACCTTCATCATAGCCCGCGATGACTTTACAAAGGATTAGGTGTCTACTTCCAAGATTCCAACACACCTAAAAATGATGATGATGTTAAACCATTTTTACAAGCATGTATGAAGTTGCTGCGCAATCAGAAAGCAGTAGAATATCTTCAAGCACTAATAGATAGTTGTTCAGAAAAATCTAGCCCCTTCTTGGAAGTTAAGGACTTGAACAAGTTGTACAAGCATAAGAAACACACTGGTAGGGAAATGTGGCTAATTGTGAAGATTGGTGACTATGAAATGGATCAGGTTATTTTGGACCTGGGATCAGATGTGAACATATTGCCTAAGAAAACTTGGCAACAACTGGGAGAACCTAAATTGGAATGTTCCATTATCCAGATGCGCATGGCCGACTAGCAGAAGATCATACCATTGGGGAGACTGACAAATATCATGGTAGATATCCCAGGAGTTAAGGTCCAGGCCGACTTTGAGTTAATTCAGATTGTAGAATATGCGGACCCCTACCCAGCGTTCCTAGGATGGGATTGGGCAATAGATATGGGAGGTATCATCAATCTAAAGAAAAGTATCATGGTGTTTGAAAATGAAGGTACACGGGTGATAGTACCATTAGACCCTACGAAAGGAGAACGGTATAAAAAACCAGTGCGCGAAGAAGAGGATATGGATCACATCTATAAGTTAACTGCGTGTGACAAAGATTGGATCAATCCTACAACTGATGGTGTGCTTTGCTGGGAAAAGGACAACGAATGTTTCTCTGACTCTAACGGGGAGATGGAAAATTGGAAAAATCAGTTACATAATGTATCTATGTTATGATGTCTTAGAGTCAAAAATAAATTTCGATCAATCTCCTCAGAGGTAAGAGATCTTCCCTACTTTGATGGTTTTGGTAGTATTAAGGAGTTTTTGTGAGCATTTGAAGCTGAAGTCCCACAGGAGTGAAGAATATGGGCCCTTAATCTAGCCATGCGTGAAAAACCTACAAGGTGTGGGACACGCATAAGGGGGAGTTCCAGGATTGGTAAGAGTACTGGGATATGATGATCTTGCAATTTGAACCTCTAGTTCACTTGCGCGTAAAGACATTCCTTGGCCCGAGGGACCCGCGCAAACATTTGGTTGCTTGGATGGAGAAATGGTGCAACCGGACTACAAAATAATGGGTTCACCTGTTTATTCATACCTTGGGACCAATTCCCACTGCATGGTATTTAGATGGGGAGCTACATCAGCGCACCCGCCACTGGGAAACATTGAAGGATGAATTTGTAGGGACATTTGGGTTACTAGGTGGAAGGAAGGCACTTGAAAAAGCTCTGTGGGATATAGATACCTTAGTATTTGATGAATCATGCCCTTATGCATCACTTGGGGCACCAACATGGGAAACGCAGATGCAAGATATTTTCAACTGCCACAATTTAGCAATAGTAGAGTGCAATGAAGATCCACAGAATGTCTCTATCCTGGAATCGATGGGAGAGTGCGTAGTTTCTGGAACCCCACTGCAAACTTTCGATGTTACAAAGCCTAGGAAGTTGCAAGAAGTCAACAATGGCATGGAAGAGCAACCTAAGTTGGATAAAATTGGGGACTACTGTGATGATGATATAGCAGGAAAAGTGGCAGAACTACTCACGGAATACCAAGAATTATTCCCAACAAAGTTATTAAAACTCAAGGGAATTACATGGGACCTAGAGGTCATGCACATCACTTTAAAACCAGATGCACACCTTGTAAAGAAACGTCCTTATCGGCTGAACCCTAAGTATAAGAAAAAGGTTAAGGAAGAAATTGATAAAATGCTCACCACAGGTATCATCAAACCGGTTGAATAGTCAGACAGGGTAAGTTCGATGGTGGTTTAGGAGAAAAAGACGAAGGGGGAGATATGAATCTGTGTTTACTTCCACAAATTGAATGATGCCTGCATGCATGATCCCTTTCCCACACCATTCTCAGATGAAATCCTTGATAGTGTGGGCAGGCAGGAAGCATATTCATTTATAGACGGGTTCTCGGGCTACCATCAAATCAGGATCACACCTGAAGATCGCAACAAAAATACATTCACTACTGAATGAGGATCCTTTCAATATATTTTCATGCCATTTGGGCTCAAAAGCACCCCTGCCATCTTTTTAGGAGTGGTGGTCGCAGTGTTCAAAGAGTTCATCCACAAGTTTTTGGAGGTATATTTTGATGACTCGACTGTCTTCGGCTTGGTGAAGAAGAACGTCTCGAACTTGTGCCTAATGTTGGATGCTATTGCCCTGAATATCGAGAAGTGCATATTTTGCGTACCCTTCTAAATCTTGCTCAGGCACATAGTTTATCAGCAAGGATTGATGGTTGATCCTGCCAAATTCGCAGTTATCATAAACTTAGTAGTTCCTACAATTTAGAAACAGTTGCGTTCGATCCTTGAACATACAAGCTACTACAAGAAGTTCATTCAAGGGTACGCAATGATTACAACACCTATGGAAAAATTCCTTAAGAAGGATGTTTCGTTTATTTGGGATGACAAGTGTCAGAAGAGCTTTGAGCTACTCAAGGAAAAGTTGGTCTTTGCGCCTATTCTCATATTTCCTGATTGGGCAAAAGTATTCCATGTTCACATATATGCATCCAGGATCACATTAGGAGCGGTCCTTACACAGCCTAGAGACAAAAACATTGATTATCCTATTTCATTCGCTAGTAGGAAACTCTCTGGTGTAGAGTGCAACTACTCCACTATGGAGTGGGAGGGATTGGCCATGGTCTATGCATTACAAAAGTATCGGCATTATCTATTGGGAGGGCACTTCAAAATGTTTATAGATCACTCAGATGTGAAGTACATGGTGAATAAGCCTGTGATGGGGAGGAAAATCTGTCGATGGCTACTACTATTTCAGGAATATGATTTTGAGATCATTGTCAGGCAAGGGAAGTTGAATGCTGGGCCAGACCACTTGTCCCGAATCGAAAGTGACGAAGAACCGACCAACTTGGAAGAGGGATTTCATGATGCGTAGTTGTTTTCCATTAAATTAGTTGATGCGCACTTCGCCGACATAATTTAGTTCCTGACTACGGGGATGGAACCTGTGGAACATTTGGTACAACAGAAGAAAGAGTTGGTAACCTGCGCAGCAGATTTTACCATCATCGCAGGTCATCTCTATAATATGGGAGTCGATGAAGTGCTGCAAAGATACATTTTGGAGCATGAAAGGCATGCTATCTTAGTAGAAACTCATGAGGGTTTAGCACGAGGTCACTACGTAGGGAAGGCCACTACGCAAAATATATTGAGAGCTTGACTATGGTGGCCTACCTTGCATAGTGACTCTCACGACTATTACAAAGCATGGGATATGTGCCAATAAACATGAAGGCCATCACGCCGAGATGATATCCCCCTTCAACCACAAATGGCCCTGCAAGCATTTGACAAGTGGGCCATCTATTTCGTAGGGCCTATCAACCCACCAAGAAAGAAGACAAGTGCGTGCTACATCATAACTGCCATTGATTACATAACCAGATTGGATAAAGAAAAAGCTGTGAAGGATTACATTGCAGATACCGCTGCGCACTTCATTTTTGAGCAGCTTTTGACAAGGTTTGGATGTCCGAAGATATTAATGACTGATAGAGATACACACTTTGTTAATGAAATGATACAGGCCTTGACGAAAGAATTTCGGATCCACCATGTGAAGAGCACTCTGTATCATCTATAGGCAAACAAAGTGGTAGAAGATTTTAGTAAAATCTTGGAGGAAGCACTGACTAAGTTCTGTAACGTTGATCGCAGCGAATGGGATGTGCGCATCCCATTTTTTCTTTGGGCCTATCAAACCACCTACAAGAAGTTGACTGGGAAGACATTGTTTCGAATGGTATATGGCAAGGAGGTCATTATGCCCATGGAATATATTGTTCCTAGCCTGCGCATCACAGCCTTTACAAACATGGTGGAGCCTGATATCATGGAGGAGTGTTTAGCGTAGCTTGTGGCATTGGAGGAAGATCGTTTCATTGCTAACTTCCAACAACAGGATCTGGGAGTAGAAGGTTAGGAGGCGGGAGGTGCTGACTCCCATCGAGGAACAAACTGAATGGGTGACCTTGGTAAAGGGCCACGGAAGAAGAAGCGCTCTCAATGCCCAAACCAAAATGAAGGAATTATGATGATAGAAGGGGATCTCGAGAAGATCGTAGACATGATCACTGCAGAAGACAAATGGTTGGTTCTAGAAGAGCAGCAAAAAGTTGTGGTCAACACCCTTCAGGTTGAGCTTCGGGCTCTACAATTAAAAAATGAAACCTTGCACACAAGTATGATCCAGGTCAGATCCACCCTAGCAGCTAGCAGCACAGTGATCATTGCACCAGAAATCCACCTCTACCCTCTCCCGGGCACAACCCTCATATTGAGTCCACTTCACTTAGGAGTGCAAGTCTAGGCCTCCGCGAAGGTACAGTTGGATCTCGCCTACCTGCCACATGAACTGTTGTAGCTTCTTCACGCATCCCTGTTTGAAGAAATTTAGCATAGGTATTTTCAAGTTCATAAGCATCTCAGTATGGCTGAGCAGATATTCGAAGAAAAGACCACTGAGACATCTCAGGCACAAGATGCATGTACCCTCATTTTCGCGCAGAAGACAGAACTTGAGCACCTAATTAGTAGGCTCTGTGCAGATGTTACCGAAGACATCCCGGCTATGACCACCCCCTAGGACAAAATAGACGGGTTGGTCGCAGTGCTAAAAGCATCAAGGACCAAGATTCAGGTAGTCAAGACACAGATGGAACAACAGATCGTGGAATTGTAGGCCAATTTGTAGCCAGAGACACCACTGTAGGTAAGGTCCTAGCGAGATGTCCTGGTTACAGAGGCCACAAATGTGATTATAGGTAAAATTTCTTAAGGCGCCTAATTATTGGAAACAACAATGCAGCTATGGACCAAGGTGCAGCTTGACCCTCTCCTGTGCGAAATCAACCAAGAGTTGCGCCAAAAAGAAGGAGAGTTCGACCGGATGGAAGCTACACTAACCACTTTGGTCCCTGCTCAGCGATTGGCCCAACTGCATGCCGGTCATGCGATCAGAGATGAAATGGAGGCTCTCTGACAGAGGAAGAAGGCATTGAGTGATCACCTCAAGCCATGGGTGGAAGAGGCCCTCAAGCTGTCCCAGGATGTTGATGTCGCAGTAAAGCAGTTGAAAAAAACTCTAGAGAGTGTCACTGCTACTATGGAAGGCCCAACTTCACAGAATTTGGTAGAGATAGCCCAGAACGCTGCTACGCAAAGTGAAGGAGTGATGCCCTTGCTGGTGGATGCAATCAAGTAGCTGTAGGAAAATATGGAGAACCCACGACTGCAGTGACTTGGGACGAGTCACAAGATTATGTTGGGGGACCGTTGGAACAAGGTCCCCTAAAGCTGCGAATTTTGTACAATTTTATATATTTTTGGTATTAATTAGCCTAATACAGGGGTTTTGGGGTGGGTCAAAGCCCCGAATTCATTGTAATGGGTCAAAGGGTAGACCAAGAGTCCACAAACCACGGTTTGCAGACCACTGGAAGCATAGGATAAGTCGATATAAATAGATGAAAATTTTGAGTCTAGAAATAGGCAAAAATAAATATTGATGCTAACTGCAAATTGTTAGATCTTTTTTGGTGTTGTTTGGGTAAGGACTCTTGCTGGCTGTGTGCACGGAGATCCTCAGTCCTGCTATGTGTGGACCCCACTAGGCTGCGTGTGCAGAAATTTTTTTATTGTAAGTCAATCTGATATTAATGAAAGTGAAGTATTACTAAATTATCTGTGTGTATCTGGATTGCTAATGGTTATTGAACACATCTATTATGGTTAATTAACTGTGAATGTATCTGTGCTATATTTTTATGTTATAAGCAGCATTTATGATATCATGTACTGATGATTGCTATTACATACGTGGATGCAAATATATCAAATAGATCTAAATAGCGCTGTTGTGGTTAATAACTGAATATACTGTGAAAGCCTACGAATAGGCTGGTGTGAACCTGGTAGGTTGCGAACTAAGATCTGCTTGGATAACCTACTCTCTCTCAGGGTGTGGAAACCTAGTTCCAGCACCCTCCCTTACTGCTTCAGGTGAGACTTTTCCCTGTGCAGGTAGGTCACTGTCGAAAGGGCCAATAGTATAGGGGTTTGTTGGCAAACCTTAACCTCCGAACCTGGGTCAGGACCCCTCGAGCCAACAATGGCTGTGTCTGTACCTCGGATCTCAGTTTTTATGTACTCTATTATGGATGGCTATGCCCATGCCACATGTTCATGTATCATAGATATCAATTATATTTGTACTTTCAGGTCTTCCGACAATGGTGTTTGGTTTGAGCACATTCTCATAAAGTATTTCACCCCTCCCTCTCTCTCAGACCACATGATCTAGGGGGCATCTATTACACATAATTTTTTCACTATACCTACAATCCCCATCACGCACATTTGAGGACTATTTCTGTGACTAATAAGCAGTGTCATGCTTTGCAAATACCATCATTGCATCTCTTTCCATGAGTACAACATTCCTTCTGTTGACAATTCCTTGAGCAGAACATCAGAAACACATGTTTTTTCATTGGTGCTAGTAGACCGTTATGCCCTCGTGCTAATCAAAAATATTAACACTAGGCCCCATGCCCATTGGCACTCTGTCCCAGTGAGCTACCCGTGCCAAATTGTGTATGGAAATTTTTTTTTTAAATAGAGGCGAATTTTCCACCATAAAAAAATTCGTGGGCGTGTCAGCTGGAGTGGTTCGATTGAATAACCATTGAATCCCTCCTTTGGCCTCTTGTTTCCACCTTTTTGGGAAACCTCCTAAAGGATAAGACCTCCCTTCCACTATTTTAGGGATCCCAACCTCCTCCTCTCCTCTATAAATAAATCCATCTTCCATCGATGCACTAGCTGAACGTAATATAGTTGAAGAGATAGTTGAACATTTCACTAGAGAGATAGAACAGAAAGAGACATTTGTCGAGAGAAAGCTTAGGCTTGTGTCCTCGCCTTGTCCTAATTCCTCATGATCCTTCGAGACGCGATTCAAATGAACCCGCTGGAGGAGACTGCGAAAACAAGGCTTAGGTTGTAACTCTTTCTTCTATTTATATATACATGACTATTGTCCAGTTCCCATCTTGCGTTAATATGATTTATTTGATGCAATACGCTTAGCCCTCCTTGACTGGTTAGTTGATTATGAATGAAATCAATGTCTTTTATGCCGCTCTTGTTTGTTGATATTTGTGTAGGTATCTGAGTACTATTGTAGAAGGATTGTGACCCATCGAGGTATAGATCAAGAGGTCACCACCACTACAGCGATGACAACATTGGACTCCAGGTAGGTCAATCTACCATGTCCTTTTCATTCATTAATTCGGAACCTACACCTTAGCTTGTCTCTTTTTTGCTATACCCACTCTAGGGCTAGAGGGATCGTGTCTTTCCATAGAGAGGATTTAACTTACCAACAATCGAAACATATTGTTTCAAATGAGATGCCGTTACGCCTCATCAATTTTTATTTACATGGGAAACTGTAATATCCACAGGGAATATTTTGTATGAAGAAATATATGTTCACGTTGTCCATGTAAACGGCTATAAAAGGCCAAATCACAGACTAAGTAAAGGTTCTAAATTCTTTGAAAGTTGGAGGTATATAGTCTTCATAACGCATTTTGTAGTTTTGGGGAATTTCTCTAAATGTATATCTGAAGAGCCATTTTGAAGGGATAATATAATGACTTTTGTTGCGATAATGGATTCCTACTGTAATTATGAACATTATGTATGTCTATGTTATGTTTAATTTCGATCATTGTTCCATTCTTTCCTGTTTTTTGTCTCGTTATCATGCTTTCGGAATGTGGGTGTTCTATAGATTGTTTATGAATTTATCCATGAATGATACTTGTACAATGGTATATAATATCACCTTAATCAAGCTCGGTGCATGATTCCCGTTTCGAGCTCCTACTTTCCACCATTTTCCTCTTAAGTCCCTAAAGGGTGGATTCTTATATTTTCTAAGCCCGCCTCATTCTAACTTACCATTATAATTCCCCATGGTCTCCACTCCGATTAACCTTAAAGACTATTCAAAGGTTTCACATCCAGCCCTTTTTGTAGAAAACTCAATCTCATAACAGCCTCAGGCCCATTCTAAGCCAACCTCACTCCTCAAAATCATAGTTCATAGTAATTATTGTGCTCTCCCTATGATCCAGAACCACATATCAAATATCTCCATCCAAATAATACCCAGGATATTCCTGTCAAAGAACATAAAGAATACCCATATGTCCTCCCATTTTTAAGATTTCCTAGGCACTGGTCTTTTGCAACTCAAGGCTATCTCTAGGAGTGAAAACAGGATCCCAACCTCTTCTCCATTCCTATAAATTTGTATCCCTCATTCCCACAATTTTAGAGCTTGGTTGGTCATTGTCCAGCTCATCTGAACTCTCGTTCCCTTGCATCCTATCATTGTGATAACGCCTAAGAGTTTGGGAGAAGGAATGATTTATAGCTTCGGTGAAGGAATCAGATTCTCACCAAAGGAGACCTCCAACATCAAGTTCTATGTTGTAAGCTATTCCTTTTATATTTATCAATAAAAACATCTGGTATTTTATTTCTATCTTTTTCTAATCGTTTATGCAAATATTCGGGTACTCCTTGATCTGCTAGATAGCTAATGTTTATGATTATTATGTATTGTATTACGTTTGTTGTCACCTCTTGATCATCTGCGGGTATTTTCATGCCATTAGTAGTAGGGAGAAAGCCTAAAAGGATTGTGGATTGTTGACTCAAGGGGTCCTGACCCAGGTTCGGAGGTTAAGGTTTGCCAACAAATCCCTATACTACTAGCCCTTTCGGCTGTGACCTACTTGCGTAGGCCAAAGTCTCACCCGAAGCAGTATGGGAGGGTGCTGGAACCAGGTTTCTGCACCCTGAGAGAGAGCAGGTAAGTCAAGTAGAGCTGCGTTCCCAACTTATCATCTTTGTATTTAATAGATCTAGTTACAAACTTATATCGCAGAGCTCATATCTACTAACTACCTTCGCATCCACGTGCGTAACACCGACCTATCAGTACAACAACTATAATTGTAGTAATCAACAGATCATAGATTCATATAACAGGAACAAGGATATTCTCGCAGCTATAAAACAGATCTATTCGTAGGTTCGCTAATCAGTTATAGTCCACAATTACCAGAGTTACTATCAGTCATAGATCAAATCAGCACCTTCGCATCAACAATATCACAAGTAATATCTGAAATGAAAAAAAAATAGATCACAAGAATACTCCATATTATAACAAAGACAGATCCGTAGCAACAACGGATAACCAACCATAGATCCAAAATTTCGCATCAACAGTAATACATAAACTCAGATAACGTAGAGATACTCTAACCAGATTCGCATATATTAGCATCCAAAACCCAATACAATCCAACACAGCCTACGCACATAGCCAACAAGGTCCGCACACAGCAGGACTGAGGATCTCCGCGCACACAGCCATCAGGAGTTCTTACCCTAGAAACCCAAACAGATCTAACAATTTGAAACTATCATCAATCTCTATTCTTTCCTACCTATGACTCAAAAAGGTTCATCTATTTATACCGATTTAGCCTATGCACCCAATGGTCCGCAAATCATGGTTTGCGGACTCTTGGTCTACCCTTGACCCATTAGAATGTATTAGGGGCTTTGATCCGCCCCAAAACCCTTGTGCTAGACTAATTAAGACCAAAATATACAAAATCGCAGCTTTTAGGGGACCCTGTTCCAACAGTCCCCCAACACAATCTTGTGACTCGTCCCGATTCACTGAGATGGTGGGTTCTCCACCTGTGCTTACAAAAATATAATTTCCTTGGCTAATGGAGGCAGTAGGCCTTCACTTTGAGTAGCGACATTCTGTGCGATGTCAACCAACTTTTCTGAAATTAGGCCTTTCGTCGCGATGGTGACACTCTCCAGAGTTTGGTTCAACTGCTTAACTGCAACATCCCCATCTTGTGAAATCTTGAGGGCCTCAACAGCCCAAGGCTTCAGGTGGTAACTGAGGGCGTTCTTATTTTGCTGAAGTTCATAAATATCAGCTTGGAGGGTGTGACTGGTGCACAGCCATGTCAAGCGTTGAGCAGGAAATAAAGTGGGGAGCTCTTCTTCTTTCTGCCGCAGGACCTGGTTGATGCTATGTAGGATCGGGTCGTGTTGGACCTTCGTCCATAGCTACATGGCCGTTTCCAATAATTGGCACGCTGCGTGTTTTTCCCTGTAATGGTGTTCATAGCCTCAGTGACTAGCATAGTTCGCTGGGCCCATACCTCCGGAGGTGTTTCAAGTTGCAACTTAGCCTAGAGGTCGGCGATCCGCTGCTCCATTCATGCCTTGACCATATGAACTTCCTCGCGGGAGGCCTTTAGTGATGTGACCAACTTTTCAACCTTTCCTGAGGGGTGGCTATTGCTGGGATCTCCGCAATAACATCTGCAAAAAGTTGGTGAATCACGGTTTCGAGCTCTACGTGCTTCACGGTGGTCTTCAATGTATCTGTCTTCATCTGTAGTGCCCAGAGCTCAGCCTTGATTGTGTCGACCGTAGCTTTCTGCTACTCCTCTAAGGCTAGCCATCTATCCTCCATGGACAGAATGACTGCATCCGTGATTTTTTCAATGTCTCCATCAATCAATGTGATTGTATCGTCACATACCGTCCACTGGGAGCACTACTTCTTATAGGGTGTTCTAACAGGTTCACTTGTTTTCTTTGTGCCGTGGGGGGAGGTAGATCCTCCTACATCCAGTCCTTCTATTCCTAGGTATAGCAGTGAATCTACCTGAGTCTCTACCTCTGCATCCTTCTGAAAGGTCTGCTTCTATTGTGCATCCTTTTGTGCAGCCACAACCAAGTCTTGTATGGTACTCTTGGTCACACCTCTAGTATCCTTGATGACGACAGAGGGGTGAATTTTGATTTGCTGGTTCCTTCGATGCTCTTCATGCCAGTTTTAATGGTCACACCTTTGGTATCCTTGATGACGATAGAGGGGGTGACTTTTGATGTGCTGGTTCCTTCGACGCTCTTCGTGCCAATTTTGAAGCTGATCTTTCAGTTAGGAGGCCAGAGCACAATAACGTTTTCAATTTCTGCATCCGCCACCATATAAGGGAGAAAAGTCTAGGCTTTATCCTTGTGTGATTTGATCTAGAAGTTGTGCATAGTGATCTGAAATTCTGCAATGTCCCTGTATTTTTCATAAACAACAGGGGATAGCTGTGGTCAGGAGTCAATGGCTGCGGCCAAGCTACTTTGAAAGAGGACCCAGAAAACTTGGTTATCCTTGATATGCTGCGGGTCCTTAGAATCCCACAAGTGTGCATAGAGAGCCCCTTCACACATGTCCGGGATAATTTTAGGAAGGATTGACTCCTCAGGGGATTCCCAGGCAACCAACACTATGAGGAACAATAACCAGGAATAACAAAAGGTGTGGCCTTGCTCCTGGGAATCACGAACATTAGTCAGAAACTCATCATACAAATATTGGGCCTAGTTAAAGCACACCCCTTCCTTGCATTGGCCTGCTAACTGAATTACGTAGCTAGGAGAGAGGAGGCCTAACATTTTCTCATCATTTTGCATGCCAAAAACATCATGCCCAGCTACATGCCTTGGTCACTGATAGAATTTATTATAAAAGCCCAAGTATTGCACTCCACATGGTAGGTCTTGTGCACATACTCAGCCATTTCCACCTCATATGTTTTACCCACACACTCCAGAGGGTTGGGGCAATGCATGGGAAGGCCAGTAATTTTTTACACCAGCGTTGTGTCGATGGGGATTCTGTCCTGAATCCATAGGCAGCGATCATGAATTAGGGAAAGAAACTATCAAGCTAGTCAGTCCATCACGGTGTAGTGACCGAAGTGAGGCATCCATAGCAATTTCAGGAGCCCAGACCTGGCTAATTCATGCACCTAGTGCTGAGGAACAATTTTGATCCCATTTTATTCCTGAATCTTGTCAAGGTATAATTTAGGTGCCAGCTCAGAGAAGGCCTCCAGACTGGCCAAGTCATGATCATCAAATTTGATCTGATGCAACTTTCCTAAAGGGTCACCAATGATAGGGACTTCTCCCGGGGTCAGAAATGTCTACAAATAAGTAATCAGGCCGTCGAGGTTCTTTGGCATGTGTGTCGAGGTTCTACACGACCGGACGAAGGGAGGTAACCAGTTGATTGGTCTGGCATGTTGGGCCTCCTCTTGAGCAGCTCGCGCTTGGGATGCCGCCTTCAGGGATGTTACATTATGTGGGGAAGCACGAGGTTTCCCCTTAACCCATTTCACGAGTTTCAGGGGTTTCCCGAAGTCTTATGATTTTTCCTTACCCTTCTTTGTGACTAGGGTGGAGAAAAATTGTTCCACCTTAGATTCAATTTCCACCACTTCCTCAGTGCCCTATTCCACTGAGATTACTGGTTCCGAGGGTTTAGTAGATTTCGTAGCCATCATCCTGGTGCGAAAGACAAACTCGGGATTGCTACTATCCGAGGGAGCAGGTTGATCAGACAGGAAAGAGATGCTAGAGGCACACAAATTCTTACAACACAAATTCGTCCAGGACAAATATGCCAAGTACAATCTATTCAAGTGATACGAAACCCTTTTCTGCTCTAGCCCACCTGTTTTATAGCTTTAGTGATTGCCCAATGGTAGGGTAGACTTCATGTGGAACTTACCATTAAGTAAATGGTAAAAAATCTCTAGAAATCGCCTCATTAAATGTTGGCTGCCCATCCCATCCATCGGTAATTTTTTCTTTTTACCTAATTTGACTGTTCCAATGGCTATTTTTTGCACCCTGGATGCGCTCAACATACCCCTACACTCCCAGCGCACAAGCTACAGCCTGAGCTTATTCCTTCCAAATGTAATTCTACATAGCTATAGCCTAGCCCAAAAGATTTTTTGTTCTGTTGTCTTGCCTACATAGTGACCTCTTGCTATGCCTTCGTGAGCATCTACCATGATACTATGCCTTTCGTGCTCCATAACGTATCTGCGCAACACTTTACCAGCAGCTAGTTTATATAAAGGACCTGCGATAAGGTTAAAATCCGTCGCCTAGGTAACCAAATCCTTTTTTCGTATCAAACATTATATAGATGCCATGCCTATAGTTAGGAGTTGAATGATATCAGTGAAGTGCGAATCAATGACCCTAATGGCGAACCACTATGCATCAGGCAATCCTTCCCTCAAGTTAGTGGGTTCCCTACCCATCTCAATTCAGGACCAGTGATCCAGCCCAATAGTCAGCTTCACTGGCTTGACCATGATTTCAAAATCATATTCCTAAAACATCAACAGCCACCTGCAGAGTTCCCCCCCCCAACATAGGCTTATTCACCAGGGACTTTAAAGCCTAATGATTTGTAAACATCTTAAAATGTCCTGCCAACAGATAGTGCTAATACTTCTATATTGCATGGACCAGGGCCAGTTTTTCCTTCTTCGTGGTGGCATAATTGTTCTTCAGACTTGAGAGTTCCTGCTTAGCAAATGTGACTGGGTGATCGATGTCTTCGGTGCTAGGCCACGTAAGGACTGTTCCAAGGGCAATCCCCAACACATCAACATGTACATGACATTCCTTCACCCCATTGGGATAATTAAGAATAGGTGCAAATACCATCCCTTCCTGGAGTAGTTCAAAGCTCTTATGGCACTCGTCATCCCAAAAGAATGAAACATCTTTCTTAAGCAGCTTGTCCAGAGGTGTGGTGGTCAGTGAATATGCCAAAATGAATCTTCTATAGTAGCCCGTATGTCCAAGGATCGAACGCAGTTGTTTCTAATGCTTTGGCGCATCCACAGTCTCTAGTGGAGGTCCCACAACTATGTGCTCCCCCTCTGACTCAGGAATAGAGACATTATGCAGATCCTCATCGCAATATTTTATACTACTATAGTCATCAAAGTAGGGTAGTTCTCTTACCTCTGAAGATATGCAGCGGAAGTCCCTTGTAATTCGTAGGCAACGTAGTGCAGAGACATCATGCAGCCGATTTTTCCAATTTTCCATTTCCTCATCGGAATCGGAGAAGCATTCGCTATCTCTTTTCTAGCAATGCATACCATCGGCCGTAGGATTGACCCAGTCTTCTTCCCTAAAAGTTAGATTATATATGTGATCCACCTCTTCTTCCTCATGCACTGACTCTGTATACCTCTCTCCTTCTGCGGGATCTAGCGGTATTATCACTCATGTTCCTTCACTTTCAAACACCATGCTCCTCTTTTTTAAGTTGATAATACCACCCATATCTATGGCCTAGTCTAATCCTAGGAGCGCAGTATAGGGGTCCGCATATTATACAATCTGAATGACCTCAAAATCAACCCAAAATTTGACCCCTACGATGTCTACCATGATCTTTGGTAATCTTCCTAAAGTTATGATCTTCTGTTGATTAGCCATGCACAGATGGATAGTGGACCATTCCAACTTCGGTTCTCCCATTCACTACCAAGTTTTCTTAGGTAGTACGTTTGCATTCGAGCCTAGGTCCAGCATAACCTGATCAATCTCATACTCACCAATCTGTGTGGTTAACCACATCTCCCTGCGAGTGTGTATCTTATGCTTATAGAGTTTGTGTACATCCTTAATTTCCATGGATGGGGTTGTCTTTTCTGCATAGCTATCTATCAAAGCTTGGAGGTTTTCTACAGCCCTTTGGTTGCGCAGTAGCTTCATACATGCATGCAGGAATGGTTTAACCTCATCATCTGCAGGGGCCTGAGGAGCAGGTGCCTCAGCCTTAGCAAAGTCTTGGCGAGCTACAACAAAGGCTTCTTTTTCTTCCTGTAAGTCCAAACCTTCTTGTTTAACAACCGCTTTTCGGATGAGAGGCTCTGCCTTAGATTTTTTTGCAGCTCCTCTAGTGGTCATGCCGCTGCATGTGATAACATTAAAACTTGGCCCTTCATCTCGAGGTTCCACCTTGACCCTTTATACATTCTGCATAGGTGTCTGCTGCTTCTCCTGCATTTTGGCCATCATAATCAGGCAGTATTTGATCACATGATCCAACTGTCTACAGTATCTGCAGGATTTTCTTGCAGGGATTACGCAGTCTCTTGCTCCTTGCCCTATTTCTCCACAGTTATAGTAAACCAGTTGTCCTCTCCCCCTACCTGCGCTTCCACCTCAGCCCCCTCCCCTGCCCCTCACTGGAGAACCACCTATGCTTAAGGGGGATCTTGGTGTTGGTGAGGAAATAGGTCTCGCAGGCAAGACCCAGGTTTAGGGATTGGGCCAACAAGAGAGTCCACTGTAATCTAGCACCACGTAGGCATTTTCACCCTACTCCGAAGAGCAGAGAGTCTCACCTGAGGCGTGCCGCAACCACATGAAGGAGGGGAACAAACCGGTATCAGCAGATGGATCCGCAACTCAATGCTAACGTAGAATCATATGCATACATAACACTGTATATATAAGATCTCTCAGAACATCATGCTGGTAGTAAGCAATTAAAATTTTAAAGTACTACAGGAATCATGCAACACATTCAAGACATACGATATAACAAAAACCTTCAGATATATTAAGAAACATTCAGCAGTATCAAGTGTTACATCGCTCGACAGAATGAGCTTCTAGATTCAATTACAAAGGTCCCGCAGGACAGAGAGAGATACTACAGCAATAATAGATCTATGGAGACACAGGAAATGCAATGATGTCGAGACTAGGACAGAGCTCTCCTGTGGCGTCTACTCCTCAGCCTCATTATACTCTAACCTCTCTCTCTCTCTCTCTTTTTGCTGCTAGGTGACGGCCTATTTATTCACCAGCCAGTGCAACTGTTAGTTTCTCCTGTATTCTCACTCAGATGCTTTCGACTTCTTCTTGTTGAACAGGAGTTCCAATGTCTGTCCTTTTCCACATCTTTCCTTCATCTGCACTTATCTGCGCCAACCTCACCACCTATCTCCTGCTCCTTCGCAACCTTGGAAACTCCACTGCCTACCGTTGTTGCGCCTGCCACTTGCCGATCCGCAACCCAAAATATGTCTTCATGAAAATTCAAAACAAGGGCCCCAACAGGCTCCAACCACAATCTCTTGAATCATCCCGAGTCAATCGCAGATCACTGTCTCCACCTCCATAGCTCCACTTGTTCCCATCTCCTGTTTCGTCGGCCATATCTCCTCTGTTTGCTCAAACAAGGGCCCCAACTCAAGGACCTTTGCAAGGGCTGTGACCTTGATTTCCTGGAAGGAAGATAAAGCCTTTCGCCACTCCTGCATAATTGGTTTAGTTGGGACTGCGATTCGAGTGACGACTTCCTTTCCTCCTTCAGTCGGGAGCTTGCCAAAGATGGTTGAGACCTATGTACTAGCCTGAGTGACTAGTTACTACATCTTCTAAGCACTTGCCATGACAGGCTGCCTGAGCTTTTGGAGGGCCTGCTTGGCCATTGCTGAATTGGCCTCTATCTATTGAATCTGGACTTCCAGGCTGTCTGCTGCAGCATATAGCAGATCAAGGCTGACTCGGTCCTTTGCATTCTGAATATCTTGGTTAATTTGTTGAAGCTATAGAGACAAGGGTTGGGTCTTGAGAGTTAGGGCCGTTGTATGTTCTTGTAGACCCTTCAGTAGGTTATACGCTTCCCGGGTTGCAGTACTCAAGGCTTCTTCCACTCTCTCAACCTGTTCCTATCTTGCTGTTATCTAGTTGGCATAAATGACCTAGGGGTCTGGAAGAGCTGGGTGGGCTGCTAGAGCTGCTTTGAGCTCAGTGTTCTCATACCGAAGGTTGTCCCATGCTACCTTGACATGGATAGCTCGTTCACCCACAACATCAACCTGTACTTCCAGTGGTGGTACCTGGGTGTTGTAGGCCGCTACAGTGGGCCAGATGTCCCGAAAGATTCGAGTCACCAGCACAAATTCTTACTGAAGAGCCCCCTTCTTAGTTCACAACTAATCACGCTCTTCAGTAAGAACAATGATTTGTTGATGCTGTTGTTCACATCTCTGTTGAAGTTCGGCATGGAGCCCATCAGCCATCTGTTCTGCCCACTGTATGAAGTGGAACAGTTGGGACGTCCCCCATGTTTCCATGCTTTCTACTCCTGACGTACCCTGCTCTAGCAGCCTCACCTATAAGGGTTTCCCACTGACTACTGACTTGGCCGAATGTTCTGTTGGTGATGGCAGCGGGGTTGGATTCTTGGTCTGGTTGCTAGAATTGCCCATGTTGACGTCGGGCGGTGGCTCGGGTGCTGCTCCTGTGTCTTGGGGGATCGAGTGAGCTGGCTATTATGGAATCTGCACTGGAAGTTGGTCAATTCTGTCTTTTATAGCTTGCTCTGCCTGGGTGATAAGTTCAGTAAATGTGACTTGGGGGACTAGGGTTTGGCTAACCATGGGTACTTCTGTAGTACCTGAGTTAACTTCAGTCCCGAGGTCCCCACTAGTCCTCTCTCTGGTGATGGGGTCGGACACAGTGGCAGATGAAGTGGATGGGGCGGAGGTGTTAGGTTCCTGGAATGAGGTGAATTGTGGCAATTGGTAATTGCAGGTGGTGGAAGCACGAATATTCAGAAAGTTAAGTGGAAAAAGTGGGCTGGGGGGTTGAAGCTCGCTAGTTACCAGGGTCTCCTCAAGGGATTATTCTCTGATCAGGGCTCCCCGGCTACTCTGTTGTGGCTGATCCTTGCCATTGAGGTCAACCATAGAGCTGGAGACTTCCACCCTAGGTTTCTTTGCTTTTGGCGATGCGACTGGCTTTGCAGCTTTTGACTTTCGCACCAGCGTTGTGGGCGCTGGGGGTGGTGTAGTAAACACAATATAAGTAAGGTGGAATGGGAGGCTTGGAATTCTTTAAAGGTAAGGAATTCAGGAGAATCATTGGCTATCTTTTGAACAGTGCGATTGAAATTGTGTACTGTGTCTTTTAGCCGATAGATGACTGGATTCAGCTGCAGTCCCATCACCCTGGCTACTGTTTGCTCTGGTGTCTCTCCTGGTAGCGACATAGCCATCATTCCTGCGAATTCATAGACATATTCCCCCTCCTGGAACTCCATCTATACTCCTGTCCATCTACAGGATTTTGAGTGGAAGGTGTTTTCATCAATGTGCAGCTTTAGGGGCGTCATTTCAAAAGTCATCGTCGACACACCTTTTGGCCTAAGGAGAGTGTGGTTGTGTGTGACCCCGAACCAGACCTATTCATTGTATTTGTCTAGCAGAACCCCCGGTATTCATTGCTGGATCGTGACCACATCTACCATCATACCATACCAAACCCAGAATCCCTCCTCATTGGCCTAATTCGAACTTGGGTCGCTGGATACCCTCCAGGGAGTGTATTTCATTGCTAGTGGTTGGCTTCCCAATATCTCAGCTGGTGTCTGCTTGCTGGGGAAGGACCATTTCCACATGGCAAAGGCCATGATCAAGTACCCGTATATGAATCTCGTCACTCTCCAATAGTTTTCCTCGCATGCCTTGAACAACTCGTGGAGAATGAATGAACACCAATTGAGCTGTGTTCCCTGAATACAGTGCTCTGCCACCGAGATGGTGTTTTCATCAATGTGCAGCTTTAGGGGCGTCATTTCAAAAGTCATCGCCGACACATCTTTTGGCCTAAGGAGAGTGTGGTTGTGTGTGACCCCGAACCAGACCTCTTCGCTGTATTTGTCCTGCAGAACCCCCGATATTCACTGCTGGCTCGTGACCACGTCTACAATCATACCATACCAAACCCAGAATCCCTCCTCATTGGCCTAATTCAAACTTGGGTCGCTGGATACCCTCCAAGGAGTGTATTTCATTGCTAGTGGCTGGCTTTCCAATATCTCAGCTGGTGTCTGCTTGCTGGGGAAGGACCATTTCCACATGGCGAAGGCCATGATCAAGTACCCATATATGAATCCCGTCACTCTCCAATAATTGTCCTCACATGCCTCGAACAACTCGTGTAGAATGAATGAGCACCAATTGAGTTGTGTTCCTTGAATACAGTGCTCTTCCACTGAGATGGTGTCTAGGGTGCACTCTCTCTTCGTATAGTGCCTCATCGTTTTTCTAGCGATGAGGTAGCATGCAACTTTAACATTGGGCTGATCAATTAGGTCTATCCTAGCTCCCTTGCCTCTGCGTCGTGTACCATACTTGGTGTATAGGTTTTTCTCTCCGTCCTTCCTAGCCCGCTTTGATATTGTTTGGAACGCGGTCGAGACTTCTCGACCTTCTTGTGATAATCCTGTCAACTGGTAAATATCCTCTGCGCATATGGGGATCTCCTTCCCCAACCACAATGAGCCATTCTGAATCTATCTGAGTAAGAGTTTTTCACACTGCATGACAGCACCCTTGGTGTCAAATATCAACAAGTCTCTTAGATTCAGTAGTGTTGATTATCGAAGGCCCCGGAAGTCTGGCCATGTTCTTGATGCAGGATTCCCGGCTTACGTCAGATAATCCTCCATATACATTTTCCACTTCATGGCTGAGAATTTGAACCAGTCTGTGAGGTCTGAGTCTATCAATGTTGCACTATCATATTTCCCGACTAGTGACTCCATATTTTCAATTCTTCCATCTATCTTAGGCTCGACAACTGATGGGATTGTTCTAGCCATCTTCGCTCTGCGCTGGTACACCTATATCACTGCTTCACCTCTGCATCCCTGGCTCTCTACCTCCTGCAACCTTCCCTGTTGTTCTGCGCTCACGACCTTCCTTGCTCCTTGAGATGTTTCTAACTCAGAAATCTCTGGCATTCTCGCTCTTTTCTGCATGCAGGCTATGTAATTAACCGACACGAGTGAGGTTGATGAGACACCATAACTAATTAATTCTTGTTGGCTTCCTCCGCGGCGATAATCGTGTGATTAGTTGCCTGTTGAGGTGTGTTCTGACATCTATTGATGGTGGTGTGGGGAAATGGGTGGACGCGACGGTTGAGGTTACTTCTAATGATGGAAAATTTATTAGTGTAAGGTTACTTCTAATTATGGAAATTTATTTTGCAAATCTTGGCTATCCTACGGACTGACACAAGTACTGGACGAAATGATGGGGACTGATACTTGACATGTTTTCTTATCCTATGTGGATGGCATGTTGGACGCAACCCTCCCCGACCACAATCGGTTGCGTTGCGGTCCCCACAACCCAGCTATTATTGATGACCTATGCATGGACAAGTGACACTATCTACGCTCATCTCGGGTGCGAGAGATTTATTCAACTACTCTATTCTACTGACTTCTCTCGGTTGCGAGAGTTATTGAAAAAAAACTAAGGAAACTTAGTCATGGTAGGGCTTCAGGCGTTCGCCATTCACCCATCCAGGTAAAAAAGTACCGTCCTTGATTTCGATGACATAGTATGGTCCCAACCAATGCATCTACAGTTTCCCTGGAAATTTTTGAAACCTGCTATCATATAGTAGAACCCTGCCACCAACCTAGAATGTTTTGATCTTGATGTGTCGATCATGCCATGCCTTCTGCCTTTCTTTCTGAACTTTTTGATGAAACTCGGCAAGGAACCTTGCCTCGTCAAGTTCCTATAATTCGTGCAGGCGTTCTTGTAGTGATTCCTCCTCTGAGAACTTTAGGGATGTGGCGATCAGAAGGCTCGGTATGGTGAACTCAGTTGGAATCATAGCTTCACATCCATACACCAGCTGGAAAGGTGTTTGGTTTGTCAAGCGCTTCACTATTGTTCGGTAGGCCCACATTGCGGCTGGCAGACATTCATCCCAATCATCCCTTTTTGCATTGTAGATCTTCGTCAAGCCTTTTTTGAGGATTTTGTTAAATTCTTCGACAGTGCCATTTTCCTGTGGGTGGTATGGGTTGCTTTTGTGATGTTGTATCATAAAGGTGTTCAGCAGCGATTTGATCATTTCATTAATGAAGTGTGTACCTTGATCACTGGTTAAGCTCCTTGGGCAGCCAAATCTGCTGATGATGTTTTCAAAGATAAATCGGGCTGTAGTTTCTGCCATACAATCCCTCACCACCGCTGCTTCGGCTCATCTGGTTAGGTAGTCCGTGGCAGTGATGATGTACCAGGCCTTTGAATGTCTGGCTACAGGTGCTATGGGGCCTATGAAGTCGACAGCCCACTTCTCGAACGGTTGTAATACATTCACCGGGTGCAGTGGGAGTTCGTCTCTGTGAGAGGACTTCCCTATCCTCTGACAAACATTGCATTTCTTGAAAAAATATTTACTGTTGGTATGGACAGTTGGCCATCATAGTCCAACTTGCAGCACTTTCCTGGCTGTGGGTTTCACCCCCATGTGTCCTCCCGTGATGCCGCTATGGCATTCCCACATAACAGCTTCACGTTCATGGTCGAGGACACACCTTCGCAGAATCTTGTCAAGCCCCAACTTATACAACTGCCTCGCAATCAGTTGGTATTTAGCAGCTCGGACAACTAGGTGTTGTCTCTGGATCTAAGTATAGTGCTGTGGACACTGCCCCGTGGCGAGGTATGTTGCAATTTCGGCCAAATAATCCAGTATGGCTTCTACTTGGAAAAGATCAACATCAGGAAACTGATCATCGAGAGAGCCCTAATTTTCTCCAGTCTCTAACCGGGATAAGTGATTGGGCCCGAAATTCAGCCTCCCGGGCTTGATAATCACTTCGAAGGTGAACTCTTGAAAGAGTAGGAGCCATCGGCATATCCGTACTTCCAAAAATGGCTTATTGACTAGGTATTTGAATGTAGAGTGATCAGTGAAGAATTTGAACTTACCTCATAGGATGTAGTGGCGGAACTTCTGGAGTGAGTACACCATTGCTAGTGCCTCCCTCTCCGTGGTGGTGTAATTTCTCTCCGCATTAGATAGCTTGCGGCTGGAAAAGTACACTGGGTAGTCGACTTTCGCCTCCCCTAGTTGTGCTAAGACAGCCCCAAGTGCAATACCGGAAGCATCGATATGCACATGGAACTGCTTATCCCAATCTGGGTGAACCAGAATGGGCGCAGTTGCCAACTTCTCCTTTAAAGGGTCAAGAGCTAATCTGCAGTCATCCATCCATTGGAACGCCTCTGACTTCCATAGTAACTTCTCCAAAGGAGCAGTTATCTTCACATAGTTCCTGATGAATCTCCTGTAACAGCCCGTGTGCCCCAGTAGTGATATCAACTGCTTCACGGTTTCCGATGCTTCCATGTTGACGATTACTACCACCTTTGCAGGGTCGACACTGACTCTTTTCCTACACACCACATGTCCTAGAAGCGTTCCCAATGGAACCACGAAGATGCATTTCTTCAGGTTCAATGAAATCTGCAGTTGCCGACACTGGTCGAACATTATGTGTAGCAGGGTGGCGTGATCCTTCAACAAGTTGTAGATTGTCCAGTCATCTATGTAGACTTCTAGGAACTTATGAATATATTCTTGGAAAGTAGCTATGAAAATCATAGAAAACACGACAGGTGCATTCTTCAACCCAAAGGGCATCACGTGATATGCAAAGGACCTCCACTCTGTTGTGAACGTCGTCTTCTTCTTGTCCTGTTCCACGATACTTTTTTGATGATATTCCTAGTAACGTAATACGAAATGCTTGTTGAATCTGAATGGGGTGGGGAATGGGTCATGAATGCAGGCATTGTTCAAACTTCGGTAGTCCACAAAGACGCAGATCTCTGATTTGTCCTTCTTATTTTGAATGACGATGGGACTCACCCACTCTGCTTCTTCCATAGGGAAAATCAAGCCTTCCTTCAACATTTTTTCGATCTCTATTTTGAATTTCTCCTTTATCCGCAGGTTCAGCTGGTAAGGTCGATGCTTCACTGGTCTGGCATCCGGCTTCAATACAATCCTCATCTCTCCGAGATCCCCTTTGATCCCTTTCAAATCCGCAACCGATAAAGGGAATAGGTCTTCGTATTCCTTAAGGAGACTTAAAATTTCCTTCATCATCTCCTCGTCCCAGTAGTCCCGCACTATAGCCAGTTTGGTTTTTTCCTCCATGCCGATGTTTAGCTTTTTAGTCCTCAGTGGAAGTAGATGCATTCCTTCGGTGGTAGGCTCTTAAAAGTACAAGTTCCTTGAAGTACAAGTGACTCAGATCCTCCAGACTTTCATCTTCTGGCTCGCTGTAAATCCTTTGGCAAGCTAACTTGTGTCTGCCATCGGGGTTCAACACCAATGGCCTCCCATCTGCGCTCTGATCGGGAAAAAATAGTATTCCTTTTATGGTCTGTAATGCTTGGAATATCAGGTCTGTCTTCCCCTTAAATGAGAATCACTGAAAAAATTTGTTTGCAACCTCCTACCAGGAACTGGTCCCTCTCTTCCTCTCTTCTTCTAAGTACTAGGCATGCGGAATGGTATCCAAGGAGTGGACAACCTAATGTACCCACAGCTCCTCGGGATATCCCACACTTCTCCACTGCTCTTGACATAATTTCAGATGGTCTTTTAGATCGAAATTTCCTTGGTACCTTCACTTGCTTTGAGGTCCTTCGTCTTCCTTAAACCACTCCCTCAAAGCCGCCGCAACACAACTCCACCACGACAGGGAGTTGCGGTGATTTTTCCACCACCTAGCTGAGGTGGAATTTAATGCTACGTCTATGAGTGGTATTCTTTGATCCTCCGGTACCTTATCTTCTACCTTTGCAATGAAGGTATTTACTACTTGCATATAGGACAAGGTGGAGTATTCCCTTATCTCAGCCCCAATCCAATGGATTATTGCAATACTGGTGCATCTCCTTGTACATGTCTCATACCCACCTTGCTGCTGGTCCTCCAAATCTATTTCTGAGCCCAGCTCTAAGCTTTGGACACTTTGCCAGCTTACGGAGCCGGTTGCTGTCGGGTTAATGTAATCCTCCCTCTTCCCTGCTGTCATCTGATAGAGGTTGTCCAACAGATGAGCATCTTCCCTGTTATCTACTATCTCTGTATATCTCGGACCTTGATATGGGTCTAGAGGCTGAGTGACTCTAACTTCCCCATCTTCAAAAACCATTAACTACTTCTTGAGATAAATGATGGCATAGTTTTCAAAATCCCAGTCGATCCCTAGCAATGCAAGGTACGGATCTTTGTCTCCCATAATATCTATTACCTCGAAGTCTGTGTAGGTCTTTACCCCTACGATGTCTACCTCGACTTCTTCGAGTCTGCCAATTGGCACAATGCAGTACTGGTTTTCCATCATGAGTTGGATCAGCGAATAAGTCAGCCATGGTCACCCTAAAGCTTCCCAATTCTTCCAAGGCAGGATATTGATGTCGAATCCCAAATCGAGCATGGTGTCCCTAATCTGGAATCCCGCAACCTGCGTGTCTAGCTGGAACTCTTTTCTTGTTCTTGTTTTGTTTCGATTTACTCGCTGTACATAATGTGGTACTGTTTCTGGGGATTCCCTCGCTCCTGCGTTCCCTTGCAACACTTCCTCCAGGGTATGCTTGAGTTGTTCCCACATTGGAGCGTTGTCAAATTTTTTTAGAAATAGGTGGAATGATTCCTCGATCAGAGCCCCTGTAGTGCTCTGTTCTCCAGTATCTTTCTTCATAGGTAACTCAATACCTTTGTCTCCCCCCAGCTGGGCAAAAGTTTCTACAGCCTCCTGAAAATATTTCTTCTACATTTCCGGCCTGATCAGTTGGTTTAGGGATGCTGGCCTAATCACCCTCATTAGATCCTTCTCACGTGCATCTTCCCCCGTTTTCTTTCCTCCTCGTGTAACTATGGCTACGTTCTACATTGCCGGAGTCGCTGTCCCTCTAGGTTCTGCATTCACCAGATTTGTGCCTCTCTGCCCTTCTCTTTCCTCCCATTTCTTGATAAGTTCAAGACAGTCTTCTGTCGCGTGTGTGTTCATGCGGCATTGGGAACACAATGGTCTTCTGGGTGGGGGAAATTCTCTGGCCACATGTCCCTCTTGATCACAATTGTAGCATCTCAGCGGATCCCATCCTCCTGTACGGCCTCCCCTCATACCACCTCCTCTGCCTCTGGGAGCCTCATTCACTCTGTAGGAGGGCCGATCTAATCAGTCTACCAGTGCATCTAGAGCTCTACACTTTTCGGTGCTATGAGTCATCGAAGCACAGAACTCGCAGTACATGTTGTTTGGAACAATGGAGTACTTTTGTAAAATCAGACACATCTGAGGTTGATGACCCACTGTTTGACAAATTTCGCAATACTCTATTGTGGCTTGGGTTGGCTGATTTGGGAACTCGGTATACTATTGTTGTGGTGGATAGACCCCTTGCGAATTTATCTATGCAACTCCTTCGATAGGTGGAGCGCCCTGCACTGTCGTTGCTAAGGTCCCCACTCCCTGGCTTCGCAACCGAAGACACTCGGTGGCCATGTGTCCTTCTACCAGGAAATGTGTGCACTAAACATTTGGCCTGACTGGTCTTATGGGCTGCATCTCCTTAAGTTTTTCGGTCAGATTGGCAATCTAATGTTGTGGTCCCAGTAGGGATGGGTCTTGCGAGGTTTCTCCTCCCCTATATTATTGCGGGTAGCCCGCCATTGCCTCTATCTTCATAGCATGTTCCAATGCATCCTGCAGGTTGTCAATATTTTGCTGAGTGAGGGGGGTTCACGTCAAGGGAAGCAGAGCCTTCATGAACCAGTCCTCTGATGATTCGGGTTGATTGGCTAGCTGAGTTCCTCGATCGCATATTTGAACCTACGCATCAGCTCCCATGCAGTCTCTCCTTCTCTTTGATTGATCTCCCATAGTTCGGAAAGACCTTGCTGGTTCGTTTGGTGTAGCTTAAACTCTCTGACAAAGTCTCGCTTGACATCTGCAATCACTGGATTCTGGTGGGCCTCTGACCACTTTATGAACCAGCGTAATGCCATTTCTCTCATCGTGGTTTGGAATTCGATAAAATTTCATGCATCTGGCGTCTGCCTAGCCCTCCATATGTCTTCACAGAGGTACCAGTGATGTTCCACATCATCGCTACCCCGCCCAGAAAATTCTGGGTACCGGGTGAATGATCCTGCCATATTCGCTTGCGAAGGTGTAACTAGAATGAACCCTCCAGGTCCTGGTTGCATAAGTATACCACTGGAAATGCTACTATTAACATGTGTTGCTGCTGACAAATAACTGCTATTCAATCGACTCAACTCTTTTAACTTAACAAAAATATCACTTAGGGGTTTATAGAGTACCAGGGGAAGGTAAGGACTCGAGCTATTTGAACTTTGGGGAGTAGAAATAACTGGAGATATGAATGCCATCCTTTCTTGGAATAACTGCTACATTGCGACGTACCACTCGACATCGAAATCTTCTTCGGGGTGCGCGTCTGCATCTCCTTCATTAGACATCGTCTTTCTCTTCCTCCGGGCTAGGCTCCCATGCACCCGCCACACTCCTTTAATGGTCCTTCCCATCTCCTGGGGACCCACCTGGCCTTCCATGTCCACTATCTTCTGAGGCGCCTCCTCTTTATCCTTCCAACTACTCCGTTGTTGTTCCAACTCCCTCATCACCCTCTCTCGCCACATTTCGGCAATTTGTGCCCTCCGATGTGCACATCGCTCCCTCAACCTCCTTGCGGTTTTAGCATCCATTCCCCTACTCCCCCTCTTCACATTTCTTGTAAAATTTGTCCCTCAGGCCCTTCCCCTAGCATTGGAGGTTTACGCATTCATTCTTGATTTCTGGAACTCCATCAGCCCTTCTTCCACCATCAGGGCCTTAATCCATAATGTAATTTCCTTTAGCAGCTTCCCTCTTAGTCCGGATCAAAATATAGCTTCTTCTCTGGAGAAAGACAGGTAGCACTCCACTTCAAACTCCACAATATACCCGTCCAAGGTAGATTCTACCTAGAAATCTACAGTTCGGGTCAACTCGGTATCCAGCCGATGAAGGGCCACCAGATCTCCGTGCATCCACTTGCAGTTGATCTTCCATGATTTTTCCTTAGTCACTTTGTTCTAAAACCTCCAAAAACAGCTATAGAGTTCGCTAGGGAACTTTTCCCAGAAGATCTTGTAGGTATCGCTGGTAGAATTAGAGAACAGAACTAGATTTTTGATCGCCTTCTCTTTTTAACTTCTCAGCTCAGCTTGCTGAGTTATAAACTGGTCCAAGTGGTTATCCCACCATCTCTGTATTTCTCCTTCGAAGATCCTTGATACCATGATCTAGTTCTCCTGATGAAGTTTATGGTCCCGACAATGGAACCATTTGTTGGTGAGGAAATAGGTCTTGCAGGCAAGACCTAGGTTCAGGGATTGGGCCAACAAGGGAGTCTGCTGTAGTCTAGCACCACACCAGAATTTTCACCCTACTTCAAAATGCAGAGAGTCTCACCCGAGGCGTGCCATGACCACATGAAGGAGGGGAACAGACCGGTATTAGCAGATGGATCCGCAACTCATAGCTAATGCAGAATCGTACACATACATAACACCGTATATAGAAGATATCTCAGAACATCATGCTGATAGTAAGCAATTAAAATTTTAAAGTACTACAGGAATCATGCAACACATTCAAGACATACGATATAATAGCAACCTTCAGATATATTAAGAAACAGTCAGCAGAATCAAGTGTTACATTTCTTGACAGAATGAGCTTCCAGATTCAATTACAAAGGTCCCGTAGGACAGAGAGAGATACTACAACAATAACAGATCTATGGAGACACAAGAAATACAATGATGTCGAGACCAGGACAGAGCTCTCCTGTGGTGTCTACTCCTCGGCCTCATTCTACTCTAACCTCTCTCTCTCTCTCTCTCTTTTTGTTGTTGGGTGACGACCTATTTATTCACCAGCCAGCGCAACTGTTAGTTTCTCCTGTGTTCTCACTCGGCTGCTTTCGGCTTCTTCCTGTTGGACAAGAGTTCCACTGTCTATCCTTTGCCACATATTTCCTTCATCTGCACTTGTCTGCGCCAACCTCACCACCTATCTCCTACTCCTTCGCAACCTCGGCATCTTCGCTGCCTACCGTTGTTGCGCCTACCACGTGCCGATCCACAACCCAAAATCTGTCTTCATGCAAAATTCAAAACAAGGGCTCGAACACTTGGTGATGATGAATCCGCCTGTACCCTATATATATTTCCTTGATCTATCATTAGATCGTACATTCGATATTTCTTTTCATCATAGCCTACATATCTGCAGAACCTGCACCATTGTTGGTTTATTTTTGGGACATATGCGGCAAGGCGGGGGCAGTGGTTGGTATCGTGCAATCCAAAAACACGACAATCATCGCACCAAAGCACCGAACTGGGTAGGGCTAGCCTCTGTTCCTTGCTCCTTTCGTATATTCTAGATCTCCATATGCATTTCTTCTAGCTGGTCTTGTATCTGTTGTACTCCTAACTGGGTATTATATCTTGGCGCAGCTTCTAGCTTCATCACAATTTCCAAGGCCTTTTCCTGTGATTCAATGGCTTGATGTCCCTTTGGCACGTGCAGGTGGGGTAGAAGCATAGAAATGAACCACTTTATGTGCTGCGTGTTATCGTATAGAAATCCTCCTTCTTTAATTACCTTCTTTAACCGTTGGTCAGCCTCCCATACAGATTGGGATGGTCCTTGCTTGAAATCCTTCAGATCGTTCACTATCTGCGAGTAGGACTTGGGATTTTTGAACTGTTTTTTCAAAGAATTCTTAAGTTCTTCAATGGTTGCATTCACATGTTGGTTGATATACCCCATATACCAGTCAAAGGCCCTTCATTCAAAGGCAAGGGATAGCTACGCCCTTTTCACCACATCACTAGCTACGTTATGCGCAGTCCATACCAATCTTGCGACAAACCAAAACTGATCCATATCCTCATCTCCTATGCCCTTGAAGGTGGGTAGCTTCATGTTCTAAGCCATATCATCTTCCGGTGGTGGAGGTGGCAAATTCTTACCCGTATGAGGGTTCGACGGTGGCGTAGACGGAGATCTATGCACAACAGAATTTATTACTTGACTATAGATAGATCGATCTCCCTCCTAATTAGTTCTGTAGTATTTACCACTGTGCATTGTATCCTCACTTTAATCGGACCTCATTCACTTTGTATGACTACACAAGATGCTCTTTTCGCAAAATAAGATCTTAATCAGTAATGGCAGAGTTTTCAGAAACTTACCCCGGAAACCCTTGAATAATCTTCGTTTCACCTCAGAGTAGGACAAAACTTGATAAATCACAAATTTTGTCACAAACCCTCCTATCACACTATCCACCCAATGATCTACCATGTAAGTGATGGTGTTATCAGTCTTTTCTAACTGTTGAATCAGCTCTGGGGTCCACTGCGTGATCCGTTCCTCCTTCCAACACTTCTGGAACTCTACGAGCCTTGCAAGCCACTCCTGAAGCTCGATTGAAAATGTCACATAGAAAATATCGTAGATCTCTGTGGAAATGTACTTATTCTTCCACTTTTCTGTTGTCAACCTCATGCTGCGATTATCTTTTATCAAAAATTCCTGATTTTGTTTTTCGAACCACTCCTGAATTTATTTTTTCTCAGGTTTCCAATATTCTCTTGGCATTACCTGATCTCTCTCTCAAAATGCTCCCGGTCCCGACAATGGAACCATTTGTCGGCTCAAGGGGTCCTGACCCAGGTTCAAAGGTTAATGTTTTCCAACAAACCCCTATACTAGTGGCCCTTTCGGTAATGACCTGCTTGTGCAGGCCAAAGTTTCACCCGAAGTAGTAAGGGAGGGTACTAGAACTAGGTTTCCGCACCTTGAGAGAGAGCAGGTAAGTCAAGAAGAGCTGCATTCGCAGTTTATCAGCTTTTTATTTAACAGATATAATTACAGACTTGTATTGCAGAGCTCATATCTACTAACTACCTTTGCATCCACGTGCGTAACACCGATCTATCAGTACAAAAACTATAATAACAGTAATCAATAGATCATAGATTCATATAATAGGAACAAGGATATTCTCATAGCTATAAAACAGATCTATTCACAAGTTCACTAATTAGTTATAGTCCATAGTTACCAGAGTTACTATCAGTCATAGATCAGATCAGCACCTTCGCATCAACAATATCACAAGTTATATCATAAACGCACAAAACAATAGATCACAGGAATACTCCGTATTATAACAAAGACAGATCCGTAGAAAAAATGGGTAACCAACCATAGATCCAACAGTTCAAATCAATAGTAATACATAAACTCAGATAACATAGGGATACTCTAACCAGATTCACATATATCAGCATCCAAAACCCAATACAATCCAACACAGCCTGCTCACACAGCCAACAGGGTTTGCACACAGTAGGACTGAGGATCTTCGCACACACAGCTAGTAGGATTCCTTACCCAAGCAGCCCAAACAGGTCTAACAATTCGCAACTATCATCAATCTCTATTCTTTCCTACCTATGACTCAAAAAGGTTCATCTATTTATACTGATTTAGCCTATGCACACAATGGTCCGCAAACCATGGTTTGTGTACTGTTGGTCTACCCTTGACCGGTTACAAAGCATTAGGGGATTTGACCCACCCCAAAACCCCTACACTAGACTAATTAAGACCAAAATATACAAAATCACAACTTTTAGGGGACCCTGTTCCAACATGGATCAAGGTCATCATCAACGGATTCAAATGTAGCATTGGGAAAAAGGTACTTCTATATCTTTTCTTGTTGCATTGTAAATGTTAGTTAAGAGATATTTGCATTAGAAAGTATCTCATGTTTCTAGACCCACTCTAGGGCTAGAGAGATCACCTTTGTCCACCAAGGGAATTTATTTTCACAAAAATAAGTGTGAAATTTGTAGAAATTATACAACAAGCTTGTATATCTTGGATTCACCCGATTTAACAATGTGCTAAATTTAAATAATGAATATTTCCTACAAATCTTTTGCAGAATTAAAAACACAATCGCTATTCACATGAACATGAAGAAGGATAAATCACACACAACACCTAATTTCCCTAGAAAGCTTACAGCTAAAAACCCCACTATATTCTATAGTATATTATATCATGAATCATGAAACAATTACATACAAAACTCTCCTCACAAGAGCCCTCAGTACATTAGCTAATTATCTCACATTTTCATACAAAAATTGGAAAATTCCTTAGCCAATTTACTACCCCAAGGAAACCCGCCTTCACTGCGCAATCCATGTTAAATGCAATCCCTGAATTGACGGAATATTGCTTGCCTTGACTGCACAAGTATCATGGGCACTCCAATGGGTGTTTTCTTGCATGTGTGCAAGCAGATACTGTCACAACTGATAGTCAACCTCCCTTTCACCTAGAACTCAACTGCGTCTCCACTGGATCTAACATGCATTTAGTTAATAATAGTAAATCCTTAGTTGCATGTGAGATCACTGATTGTGAATTAATTAATATTTAATTCACTAGATCTCTCACTAGTGTATCTTCATGTAGTATCCCAAAATAGGGAATTTCTACAACAATAAGAATATCTGAAGATATTATTAAGTTGGAGATCCATAAAATAGGCTCATATGGGGTGTTCAAAAATACATATCCATAAAATGAGTGAAACAATAGCAAAAGAAGAACTTCTACACATTCCCAAGTCGGGATAATGCAACAAATAGACCCTAAAAATGTTATTTCTGAAGATCTGCATTTTTACTGGGTGAAATAATGCTTGGTTCCCTTAGAATATTATTTTAGGCCCTCATATACAAAAGGAGATCAGAAATAAATCCCTTTTGATATGTTAAACATACCTCCCGGCTTCATATCAGCTTAAAAATAGCAAAATCCCATGACTTATGTTATGCAGAAAATACTGAAGCATGTAAAACGTTATTTTATGAGGTTTTTTGTAGTATAATGATAAAATAACATGGATCTGGAACTTTATGGAACAATATGCCAAGAAAATTAAGATCTAACATCCTTATTGCATTATAAAGCCAACTCGGCAAGGGTTTCATGAAAGTACAAGTACAAAAGAGCAGATACGAATATTCATCTTAGAAAATGTATTATTACTACAAAATTATAGAAATATAGCTGAATAATACAAAAGAGGGATGATAATCCCTTCCTCTAGCTTTCCGGGAAAAGGGTTGGCCCTTTCCCTAGGAAACTAGCTCAAAAACAAGGGCCTTAACCCTGCTGCAGCAACTCTATGCAAAATGATGCAGTTCCTGCAGGGGACTGCACTGTAGGAGATGAGGAGTACTCTAGCCTACTACCAAGATATGAAACATGCTAAAAAATATTCCTTGCTAATCTCTCAAGAGAAGGAAGACACCTTCTACTGAGAAACAGACCCGGAAGTGGTGTTAACAAAACTCCACCACAACAACTTGCAACTCAGCAATATTCTACTACAGAAATATTGTTGGCACTGAAGAATGGTGCTTGGCCTTAAGCCTAGATATGGATAAATATAGGACAAGTTCTCCCAAGAGGCCTCTCAAGGGAAGAGGTGGGATTCCCGCTCGGGAACACTTAGTGCTAAAAAACACTGTAA
The DNA here is from genome assembly GCA_034641835.2 of Pinus albicaulis. Classification (NCBI taxonomy): domain Eukaryota; kingdom Viridiplantae; phylum Streptophyta; class Pinopsida; order Pinales; family Pinaceae; genus Pinus; species Pinus albicaulis. Next base: position 1,856,281,188 of record CM076578.1, on the reverse strand, counting down.
CCCTGCTAAATAGCAAGAGGAAGCCAAGTCTAAATAGACCAAGATCAAATGATCAAATCCAAAGCATCAATAACCAAGGCTCCCATCCTCTCCATATATAGCAAGTAAACCTCTCCACATTGGGTCCCATTCACATGTGCCATCAAGCTCATGCAAGTTGTCCTCCACCAAAACTGTGTTGTCCATCAAGGAAGTTCAATGTATCTAGACAGTTTTGTTGACTTGTTCAAAGTTGACTTAATCAACATGATCCCATCTCTGTTCACACCCAAGGGTGCTCAAATCAGCTTCTTATTCTTACTCCTTTCACATTAGGAGTGTTATTGGCCCCTCTAAAGAGGTTAATGGGCCTCCCTACCCATTTATTCACCTACCTAGTGAAAAAACAACTCTAATATTTCATTTAGCTTGGAAGCTAAAATTTTAGAATATTACAGTCCTCTCCCCCAAAATGTTGCTTGTCCTCAAGCAACTATATAAGGAGAGAAAAAATCCTCCCCTCATCTTCTTGTGGCCTCCTCATAAAAAGTCTCCACCACTGCTCAAAATGATCTGCTACAAATCTGTCCTCCAATGTTTCCTCCCAAGCATGCAAAACCATATGGCTTACATCATAGAAAGGTGGAAGATGTAAGTGGAAACCTCCCTGCTATCCAATGGCCTCCTCAAGGTTGGAGTGATGATGAACATGGGGAATATTATTCCCAATGAGTGACTTCCACACCCATGTTATCATCCAAATGAAATGAGCCAATCTAGTTAGCTCAAAAAGATCCTCAACACCTGGTTCATACAATGTGTTGGGGCTACATGGAGAGATTGGATCCTCCTAACCAAGTGTTTTTTATATCCATTTATGATAAGTATGGGGTTGCTGCTGATCTTGGGTTGAAATATCATTACCTCCAAGAGTGGCCCAAGCTACCCCATCAAACAAATAAACCATGAAGTGACTCCTCCAAAAACTCAAGTTCTCTAAATGGCACCTCCCACGTGAAGAAGAGAGATGTAATTTGGTAGTCACAGGCTTCCCATTGCTGCTCTTGAAACATGCATCATGACAAGTAGGGAGAATCATACTCCCAATGGGAATCTTCAACTCATATTCCACTTTCCAAACAAAGCTCCCCATGAACATAGAAATATCAGCAATACATGGAAGCAAAAACCAATAGAAACAAGTTGTCATATGAAAACCGGAAAGTGGATCAAGGTCCCACACAAGGAACCAGTGTAGTGCATCCCTTGCCTGCATCAAATCAAACAAAAACAAGTGCTTTTCCAGCCACTTTTTTTCTGCCACAATCATCTTACAAGATATAAACATGAAAGTACAAATTGGTGTCAATGGTGCACACCAAAAATCATGTGGCGTCCCCCGCAAACCACTAATGAGATAGCCAATATCAATGCTACAAATGGCTTCAAGTACATCATTATACAATATGCAAGAAGGAATAACCCTCCTTGGTACAATATGCTGCTCATATAAAGAAAAGAAGTACACAACATAAAGTGAAATTGTACATTCTCCATGATGTAATTGAGGTCTTGAGCTGAAATGGCTCAACTGGAAATTCTCCCTCACCTCCAAAGAGTAGGGAAGTGGCTGGGACCACCTCTCTATCATCATCCAAGCTATGCATCTCTCCATATGATGAAATATGTCATGTTGGATGCCCTCCCAAATGAACTCCTCTGCCAAGGAAAGATATGCATCATAATGCATGGAAAAGAAGTCCTCATGTGCTGCATGTAGCAGCTTCTCCTTGAGCTTAGAAGCTCTAGTCAAGAAGACTCTACCATAATAATATATGACCATATCATCCACCATATATCTGTCATCTCCATCAGGGCCATCAACAATCATGCAAGCACCAAGATCCTTGGAGTACTCTACCAAGAGTTGAGATCTCCAATAAGGATCAATCCTCCCAAGAGATAGCATTGGTTATCTGGCATGTGAAGCTCTCCTCATGCTGCTTCCTACTACTTTGACATCCCCCATGCCAAATTCTCTCTCCAAACTCTTCACCTCTCCAAAATCCAAGAGTGGTGAATAAAATGGCAAGATTTCTCTTACCAACTTCAGATTTGGTGGCCTCCCCAGTGGAATTCCTCCATATAGTGAGACATCAATGGCAAGAGAATAATGTTCATATGGTTGGGCACCCTTGCCCTTTCCCTCACAGCATAAACCAATCTTCCTCCTCCTTGCACCAGCTCTTTTAAATAGATAGGGGTGTGTGCTCCTCATCACATGATGATGTCCTTCCTCCCTACCTTCTCTTTCCATCAATATCATCTCAAAATCATGCTACTCATTGATTTTACTTTTCTTTCCATATGTGAGATCCTGGGGAACTTCTTGCAATGACACAATAATTCCTCTAGTTGGAGCATGTGCTCCTCCTTCCTCTGCATGAGGCACTAGATATGCTCTAGATGTGATAGTGCTATAACCCCCATCCTTCTCTTCATATTCAATATGAATAGGAGGTAACTGCTCAATAAGAGGATCCTCCTTTTCAAATGGAACCTTCATGCCCTCTTGTCCAAGGTTATGAAACAAGGATCTTGCCTCTAGCAAGGTATCATGCAAGGTGTGATCTCCTCCAACAGGTTCCTGAAGTGGTTTTGAGTGTGCAGGTCCTCCCAACTTATGCAAAAGTTTCATTGGTTTGATTGTCTCATGTTTTTTATCAAACCTTTCTACCAATCTCTTAGTTACCTTTTCAAAAGAAGAAGTATTAACATTTCTCAGTGAAAATGACTCAAAAATCCACCAAGCATAGGCCTTACCTTCAAAGTGTAGCGCTGCAACTCTGATGGCTTCATCTTCAGAAACTTGGTGCTGCTACAAATAAGTATGCAACTCCTCCACCCAAGATTTTGCTGAACAAGTTAGGGATCCATCAAAGGTAGATATAGAAAATCTATCCATGTCATGCAACTTGCTCCTTTCCACCTTGATCTTGCAAAACTCTTTGAAAGTAATATGATCTCTAAATTTTTCAGTTTGAGATTCATATTCTTGTTTAAAATTACTAAGAGTTTCCCTCCTTTTCATTTCCTCTTCTTTCATCTCTCTCATAGTAGATCTGGGAATTTGATTGCGCAGTGCATAATAGGGTGTAGCTATAGCTCACACCTATCATGTGCCAATCTAGATCTGGCTCTAGATACAAACTCCTCAGGAGATTCCATCTCTCCTCTCATCTTCTTAAGATCTTCATTGATGTACTGCATAGATTTTGGAAGAAGCTTTGTAAGCCTATATTCCTTTCTTTATCCACATAATGGAGTCTTATTTCTGTTCATCTCTTCTTCTCTTGATAGCTACATGGCTAAGTTCCACAGGCTGAGCCAGGACTATGCTTTGATACCACTGTAGTATCCCAAAATAGGGAATTTCTACAACAATAAGAATATCTGAAGATATTCTTAAGTTGGAGATCCATAAAATAGGCTCATATGGGGTGTTCAAAAACACATAGCTATTAAATGACTGAAAAAAATGGAAAAATAAGAACTTCTACACATTCCCAAGTGGGGAGAATGTAGCAAATAGACCCTGAAAACGTTATTTCTGAAGATTTGCATTTTTACTAGGTGAAATAATGCTTGGTTCCCTTAGAATATGATGTTAGGTCCTCACATACAAAAAGGGGATAAAAAATAAATCCCTTTTGATATGTTAAACAGACCGCTCGGCTTCCTATCAACTTAAAAATAGCCAAATCCCATGACTTATGTTATGCAGAAAATACTGAAGCATGTACATCATTATTTTATGAGGGTTTTTGAAGTATAATGATAAAATAACATGGATCTAGAACTTTATGGAAGAATATGCCAAGAAAATTAAGATCTGACCTCCTTATTGCATTATAAAGGCAACCCGGCAAGGGTTTCATGAAAGTACAAGTACAAAAGAGCAGATCTGAATATTCAGTTCAAAAAATAAAGTATTACTACAAAATTATAGAAATATAGTTGAATAATACAAAAGAGTGATGATAATACCTTCCTCTAGATTTCTGGGAGAAGGGTTGGCCCTTTCCCTAGGAAACTAGCTCAGAAACAAGGGCCTTAACCCTGCTGCAGCAACTCTATGCAAAATGACGTAGTTCCTGCAAGGGAATGCACTATAGAAGATTATGAGTACTCTGGCCTGCTTCCAAGATATTAAATATGCTCAGAAATCTTCCTAGATGATCTCTTAAGAGAAGGAAGGCACCTTCTACTAAGAAACAAACCCAGAATTGGTGTTAACAAACCTCCACTGCAACACCCTGCAACTCAGCAATATTCTACTACAGAAATAACATTGGGACTGAAGAATGGTGCTTGGCCTTAAGCCTAGATGTAGAGAAATATATTACAAGCTCTCCTAAAAGGCCTCTCAAGGGAAGACGTGGGATTCCCACTCAGGAACACCCGGTGCTAGACAACACTACAACCTTGTTAAACAGCAAGAGGAAGCTAAGTCTAAACAGACCAAGATCAAATGATCAAATCCAAAGCATCAATAACCAAGGCTCCCATTCTCTCCATATATAGCAAGTGAACCTCTCCACATTGGGTCCCATCCACATGTGCCATCAAGCTCATGCAAGTTGTCCTCCACCAAAACTACGATGTCCATCAAGGAAGTTCAATGTATCTAGAAAGCTTTGTTGACTTGGTCAAAGTTGACTAAATCAACATGATCCCATCTCTGTTCACACCCAAGGGTGCTCAAATTAGCTACTTATTCTTACTCCTTTCACATTAGGAGTTTTATTGACCCCTCTAAAGAGGTTAATGGGCCTCCCTACCCATTTATTCACCTACCTAGTGAAAAAAAACTCTAATATTCCATTTAGCTTGGAAGCTAAAATTTTGGAATATTACACTTCAGTTACAACTAGCACAACTGAGTTTAAATCACTTAACCGAGTTAAAATATTTAAAACTTGCACCAAATCATGCACCATTACACTTTGAACTCTGTTACAACTAGAATTACTCTGCGTGTCCCACCAACCAACCTCTAACTCGAAATTCAATAGCTAACTTAATTTACCACTTCAGTTAACTATTTCAAGTCCACATTGAGAATATATTACAGTTTAATGTCCATCTAAATTAAGGAATAATAAAAATAGACATGCACCCAAAAATAGCCCTATGGGACCCACCCTAGTGTAGGTGCTTAATACAACCAAGTGCTAAATGAAACTAGGTGCTTAATGCACTAGTGTGTGTGCTGATTATTCTTGTTGAATCTAAAGACTCGCTCTAAAAAATAAAGGGATTATCCTTCACCCTGATCCTGTCTCTATGGTATTCGAATTTACTCCTGGTGAGCACCTTCGTCAGAATATCTTCATCCTGATCTTCTCTAGTTATGTACTGAAGCAATATGATCCTCCTCTACACACAATCTCTGAGATGATGGTACCAGATATCTATATGCTTGGACCTATCATGAAACATAAGATTAATAGAGAGTTTAATTCAACTTTGATTATCACAATGAATCACTATCGGATCCATATGAGAACCAAACAAACCAACCAAGATCTTTCTCCTCCAAATAGCCTCAGATATGGCTTGGCTTGCTGCCATATATTCTACTTCCACTGAGCTGAGTGCCATGGATCGTTTTTTCCTGCTGTATCAGGAAAATATTGTCGATCCAATGCTAAATAGCCCCTGGTGTGCTCTTTCTCTCCGATGGACTTCTAGCCCAATCTGCATATGTGAAGCCATGCAACTTCACTCCATCTGTCCTTCTGTACCATAGACCATACTCTGATGTTCCCCTCAAGTATCTCAGGACATGCTTCCCCACCTTCCAAAAGAGCTTGGTAGGATTAACCATAGCTTGACTTAGTTGGTTAACTACGTAGCAAATGTCTGGTCTCGTGTTCACTAGATACATTAGCGAACCCACTAACTGTCGATAGACGGTAGCATGCAGTACCTCTCCAAAAGTAGTGTCCTCTTTCCTCTAGTTTCCTAGAAGAGGAGTATCCATGGATTTGCAGCTCTCCATGTTAAAATTACCTAGTATATCCTTTGCATACTTGCCTTGAGTGTTAAGCAGGTAAATCCCCTCTGCGAACAGAGGCAATCCCTCTATCCCTAGAGTGGGTCTAGAAACAAGAAGACATGCTAGAGTGTCGGTCCCTAATTATCGAATTAAAGAGGACACGGTAGATCGACCTACCTGGAATCCAACGTTGTCATTGTGGCTGTAATGGTGGTGGCCTCTCGCTCTTGCCTCGGCAAGTCACAATCTTGTTGCAGTTGCTTGGATACCTGCACATAAAACAACGAACAAGAACAGCATACGACATAATAAAACTTCATTAATAATTATTAGCTAGTCAAAGAGGGCTAAATATATTGCATTAAAAAAAAATTCATAATACAAAAGTGGAAGCAAACAATAGTCACGTGTATTTATTGATAAAAAGAAGAGATACAACCAAAGCTTTGACATCACAGTCTCCTCCAGCAGCGTTCAGCCGAACCGCGTCTCAGATACTCATAAGGGGATTCAGACGGGATGAAGGCATGGTCTTAAACTCTCTCAATGAAGTTCCTTCTTGCTCTATCTCTTCAATAATTCAACTATAGTATACTCAATTCTCCAAGTTCAACTAGCTTATGCAAGGAGAGATAACTTCTTTTTATAGAGGAAAAGAAGGAGGTTAGGATCCCTACAAAGGTGGGAGGGAGGCCTATCCTTTAGGGAGTTACCATAAGAGGTGGAAACCATAAAATAAAGGAGGGAGTCCGTGGTTTATCAGTTCAACCACTCCCAATGACTCATCCTCGAAGTTGTTGGAGTGGAATCTCCACCTTTATTTTTAAAAAACATTCCATAAACATCTCGGCGTGGGTATTTAACTGAGATAGAGTGCAAACTAGCACGGGGCCCAGTGTTAATATTCCCCATCGGCACAAGGGCATAACTGACTACCTGCGCTAAGGAAAAAAACAAGGGTTTTTGAGTCTTTGCGCAAGGAATTGTCAACAGAAGGAATATTACTCTCATGTAAAGGGATACAATGAAGGTATTTCCAAGGCATGGCACTACTTATTGATCATGGAAATGACCCTCCAATGGGTGAGATGGGGATTGCAGGGACCGTGACAAAATGTTGTGTAAGACATGCCCCCTAAAGCATGAGGTCCGAGGGAGAGGGAGGGGCGAAATGCTTTATGAGAAAGCGTTCGAACCAAACACCGCTATTGGAAAACCTGAAATTAAGAATACAAATGATATCTCTGATACTTGAACATGTGGTATGGGTGCAACCATCCATAATAGAGTGTATAAAAAATGAGATCCCAGGTATGGACATAGCCATCCAGTAGTAAGGATCGACAAATAGACTTAGGTATGGTCGCAGCCATCCAATCAAAAGAGTAATGATAATCCACAAGAACCCATAGCCTAGATTTTATTAGACAAAAACTCAGGGTCTTGCGCTCCATCTTGACCCAAACAAGTACATATTTCAAGCATGCGAATATACAAGCTGAAGTTGAACATGCAAGAAAATCACTTGATTACCAGCCAATGATGAAAGTTGTTAACAGATGTGAGAGAAAACACTAATAATGACAATGGATCTGAAGGTACAACTGGTACAATCCATAGAATGTGAACAATGATCTAGCATCGAACATCTAGAGAATCACTTGATTGAAGGCCAATAAGGTGAACCTTGTGTCAAATGTGAAGAACCATCCATTGAGGCATGCAGGCTCCAAGGTACCAGAAGGGAGTCTCTAGATCAAATTCTGATATAATGAGCTGAAGTCGACAGGAAGTGACCCGATCGAAGGTGGGCCATAATGTTTCCCACATCATCGACATGAGACAGAGTAACATGATGATAGTGAATCATGACCAACAGAGAATCAGAGGAAGGTTGAAAACTACAGAGGAAAACTTCTCCTGAACATATCAGCGACACAACACTAGATTTGGTAGTATTTGACATCAAGGGATCTGAGGTCATGATGACGTGGCAAAGAGTAGATGAGAGGTCAAAAGAGATTACCCAAACCCATGGAGGCAAAAGTGATGAAATGAGATATCCCCAACCCAACACGAATGTAAACAAGTGCCATGTTCAAGAGAGACATACTGCCAACATAACTAAAACTTGGTTCCATTTTCCCCCACCATTTCTGGTGAGTACCCCAATTATTTTTTAAAACAATTTTGAAGGGGATAGCATATGCTTGTGCTATAAGTTTTTCCTTCAGACAAATCCATCCTAGTACATTTTACTAGCCCTAGGAAGGAGGAACTCGAATAATGTCATGGTGAAGAATTCTGATGTCATTAAGTTTTAATGAGTATGACAAAGGGAGAACTCGACATATTTTCATGTGTAGAGAGTTTGAAAAGAAGGCAGAAAAGAAAACTCCATCATGGCCCTTTTCGTAAATAGTCTCTCAGATACAAAAAGGTAGAAAATAATATCTGAAATAACCTCTTAGTCGCAATAGGCTAAGGTATTCCTTTTTCATAAATAATCCATCCCAGCCCGAAAATGGGGTAAACGTATACTGGGTAGATATTGTTTCACAGCCATTTAACGAGTTCGAAATGACAAGAGTCTCGGCAATATTTTCAATTTTAGAGAGTCAGAAAAGAGATGAAAGATGACTCCAGTAGTGACTTTTTCATGTTTTTACCGATTCTGAAAAAGTATAAAATATAACTCGTTACTTCATCACTACCGCATGAAAACCTGTTGCTGCACAAAAGACACTTGTAAAACCCATTTCTCGAAAATAATATTATAAAATAATAAAAAAATATGTCTTAAAACCTAATTAGGGTTGTGAAAAAGTTATAAAATGCCAAAAATGGTAAAAATAATTACTTTTCACTTTTTACCTCTTGTGGAGAAATAGTTACCCATTTTACATTGCGATTTTCCGGTGACGATAGCGAGCAATCCGACAGAACAATCTCGAATCCGTCAGTTTCAGGTAAGAGATGACATCCTTCCCTTCGCTTTAAGTCATATTTTACTGCCTGCAACTTCCAATTTTGAGTTCTAGAGGAGGAAATTCAAATATTAGGACACGATAGTTGGCATGGGTTTCGAGCACGGATTTGCACCAATCACCCATTTTTTTGAACTAGGGCGCGCCCATTGGCATTAATTTTTGGGAAACAGTCGCGTTAACCGCACATACCATTTTTGTGCAAAAAATGCAAGTTAAATACCCAACCTTTTACAAAACCAAGCTTCAAAAATGGCTAATACTATCCATGTGAACATGTTTGCATGTAGAAAATGGAAAAATGGTAATCAAATGGAAAGAACGGGAAGAAAGCGAAGAAGATGAGCTTGCCATGGAAAATGAGAGATGCATGGAAGCTCTCAAAGACTGTGGAATTAAGAATTTCTTCTTGAAACTGTGTCTCTATGCTCAACCGGAGCTGTTACAGTATTTGATTAGTATATGGGATGAGAACTAGGAAAAGTTCATCCTTGTAGATCAGGAACTTGAGATTGATGTTTCTGACGTCTATTTTATAACAAGATTGTCACGGAGGGGAGCAACACTGATCCTAACAAGTATCCGGCCCTGCATGGAGAGCATGTCCATGGTGATTGAAAGGGTATGTCGAAGGGCACGGAAGGGAATAAGAAGTGGGAAGGTCGATATCCAAACTATCCCAGACTTGGCACTAAAAGTAGTGCTACATACCATCACATGAGCTGCAGGATCACAAGCACCGCACGAAGCAAAAAAGACACAGTTACTTCTTGTTGTAGACTGCTTGACACTGACCATCTAAAACTGGGCAGAGGAAGTGACAATAAACATGAAACACAAGCTAACAAAATGCAAGAAGACCAAATTGAAGTAATTTGGTTATGGGTTTATCCCGGTATCATTCTTCCCGGAATGACTACCAATTTTTCAGCATCAGGAGGTCATAGTCCCAACACCACCAGTGAGAGAAAAACGGATGGCACGATGGGTAGCTCTGATGCCAAGGGTAGGGGGCATTCAACAAAATTCCTAGAGACCAGAATTATTTGATTGGCTCTACCAACAGTTGATCGTCATGGAGGAAAGGCCCTACTCTAGTACATATTTTACTAGTGATTTGGACCTCCCACTCTCAGAGGGAGAGGATTGGGATGAAGATTTGGGTAAGACTCATTTTTAATTTTTATGAGTGTTATGATTTTTTTAACTATGTATGTTCTGACATTAAATCCATGCTTTTGTAGATGTTGGCCCAGAGAGACCCGCGGGCATGTCTCCGATAGCGAGGAAAATCCATCATGATTTCGACCCTTATGGTGAGGGAGGTGAGGAGGAGGAAATCATGCTCAACCTAGAGAGGATCACGCGTGGAGTCCCGGACTATGCACGATTTGACGATGTTTCTCATGCCTACCAGAGACATACTGTCGGGGTGCCAAGCCGCATTCACTGCTTACTGAGGTGGCTTGTACGGGCAGTGACATGCTACCATGAGCATCACGCCGATTAGACACCTTAGGCTTTATATCTACATATTTTGAGAGACATGGTGTCTCATAATGTTACAGAAACAAACATATTTTTTGAATTTATGATGCACACTGATGCGAACACTGATGCAACACACGTTTAATAATGTAGGGCCCATGCCACATGGGTTGAAAATTACCTACCCCTAGCTTATCATGGGATTGGTCATACAGGAGGACGAGATCTCCTTTAACAAAGGAACGAGGGGAAACCAATTGGTCAAAATTAACTTTGACTCGCTTCTTCTATGCTTCGATAACGAGAGCAGCAACGTGATGAGTTTCATCTAGCCTTTCTAAGTAAAGGAGACACTCTTCTTCTAGTGAAGTGTTCTAAATTAATTCAACAGCCAACATGAGTGAAGGTATTTCACACTCAATCGGGAAAGTAGCTTCCAGACCATAAACCAACTGAAAAGGAGTAAATTCGATCGCATTCTTAACTGAGGTTCGGTATGCCGAAAGAGCCAAAAATAACATGAGATGCCAATTGGATTTGTGGATCCCAATCATACGTTTAAGCATGGTAACAAGAAATTTGTTCACGGCTTCAACCTAGCCATTGGCCTGAGGATAATATGGTGTTGAGCTGTCATGACACAGACCCAACTTAGAAGTGAACTCCGCCACCATTCAATGTAGAAAATGGGAACCATGATTGGTAACGATGGCCTGAGGGACACCAAACCTAGAAATGATGTGATTGAAGATGAATTGAGCAACTGTCTTACCGTCAGAAACAAGTGTAGGCATTTATTCGCCCCATTTGGTGAGGTAGTCCACGGCTACGATAATATAAGCATGCCCCCCAACCGAGTGAGGGTTACACGTCATAAAATCGATGCCTCACTTCAAAAAGGGACCAATGGTAATGACAGTACGAAGAGGTACAGGCGGCAGATGCATCTTGCGTTGATAAATCTGGTATTCATGAAATTTACGAACCGCGACAATGCAGTCCTTGAAGATAGAAGGCCAGAAATAACCAGCACAAAGAATCTTCTATGCAATGGCATAACTAGACATGTGACCACCACAGGTGCCACTGTGACAATCACTTAGGGCTTTCTCAGCTTCCTCGAGAGTCAAACATCGATGGAGAATGGAATCCACTCTGACACGATAGAGTGTATCCCCGACTATATGATAAGGTTGCGACTAATGATGGATGCATCGGTGGGCATCCTTCGTTGACTCAGATCTAAAAGTAGAAGTATGGAGATAAATGATGATATCACCGTACCATGGATCGAGGGTGCAGATTAAGAAAATCATATCGTCTGGAATGTATTCCTCAGAACGAGACGGAGGAGAGTCTTAAGGGAGGGAACAAATCAAATCAACAAAAAATAATGATTTCTTCAACTTGGCAACAGTAAATTCCAAATTGAACTCTTGGAGGATGGAAATCCACTTCGATTATTTCCCCCCCAGCAATTTTCAAGACAATATATAGGTCATGGGGTTGCAATCAGAAATCACAGTCACCATACGCAAAAGAATATAATGACGAAAACACTGAACTACTTGAACCACACTTAACACTAACTTCTTGACATGTGCATAGCACGTCTCAGGATCAAGAAGGTTACGAGACAAGTAATAGATAACATGCTCATTACCGTCATCATCGTCTTGTACTAGAACCATGGCAATCATTTTGAAAGAAGCGGCTAAATAAAGGAAAAAATCAAGATGATAATTAGGAGGATGCAATAGAGGAGCGTTGACAAGCAATGTCTTCAGGGCCTCAAAAGACTTCTGAGAAATCTCATCCCAACAGAATGGGACACCCTACTTTAATAAGCGTGTGTTTCCTCTAGCCACTTCTGCATAGTTAGGTATAAAATGACGTAGAAAATTAGATTTACCTTGCAAAATCTACAATTGATGTAATGAGGAGGGAGAGGGGAGATTAATAATAGCCTCAACCTTGAGTGGATTGAGGTGAATTCCGTCTTTGGATACGATAAACCCTAAGAGTCTACCAGAATCAATGCAGAAGACACACTTGTGCAGATTAAGCCAAATATTGTAGTGTCGACAACGAAGAAAAATATAAAAAATATGGTCAGGATGGTCCATACACCTAGCTGAATGAGCGGGAAAGTCATTCACATAAGGCTGAATGATGTGATGAATATCGTGAAAAGCATACGACATCGTTTGCTGAAATGTAGTGCTAGCATTCTTTAAGCCAAAAGGGAGCTTCTTATATGTGGATGTATCCCAAGGATAGATAAAAGCAGTCTTATGATGATTATTTGAGAGAATTTTAATCTGATTATAACCAGAAAAACCATCCATGAGGGAAAAAATCTCACTCCCAGCACAATCATCAATGATTTGATCAATAAAGGGAGTAGGATAATTATCCTTGGGACAAGCTCGATTAATATCACGATAATCAACATAAACGCGTATAGTTCCCTGTCTCTTATCTACAGGAACAATATTAGAGACCCATTCTATCGAAGGAATCAGATAAATGAAACCATCTCTAAGAAGTTTTTCAACTTCACCTTTAATGGCAGCAGCTTTTCTAGGGTGAACCAGTCTAAGACGCTGGCGAACAGGCTTCGAGCCAAGGTAAGTAGGTATATCGTGCACCACTATACTAGGGTCGATGCTGAACATTTCGTCATATGACCATGCAAAGACATCATGGAATTCGTGAAAAAGGCTAGTATAAACTTGTACTTCATCGGAAGAACAAGTGACCCCGATATGGATGTTCTCGATAATTCTCGGTTTAACGTAAATCTCAATAGGCATCGTCTGTGTAATATTACTCAAGTTACCTTACGTAAAAATGTCATGCGTTAGAACAGGAAATTGAAGCAGAGGAGAAGGAACCTAAGATGCAAAATGCTCGAGACAAGTAGACATGGCCCGGAGGCCAGGCATGAACGAGGAATGATGATGACCATCGTCCCACGGAAGATCCTCAAAAGACATGGTTTCCACGATGGCTTCATCAGAGGGAAACACTTCTTTCAAAGGATCAAGCGAATCCGAATCACCAAGCCAGGGGGATTTTGAATAAATTTCAAGAGACATGCTCAAAGGAGCACGATCAGAGGACGAAGGTTCTGAAGCTGCGATGAGTTCACAATAATAAATCTCAATCAGACTCAAAGGCATCTAATCTTTGAAGGAATCGATCTGTTCAGGCGAAGGAATAATCCATGGGTCATCAGACCAAGAGATAATATGGATATGAACAGTATTTGGTGGAGGAAGAGGAAAAATACCCATGAGGGCATGATCTTTAAAAAGACCCAGCCCTACACTCTTGTAAGGAGTAGGAATATTATCCACTTACGGAACATTGTTCTCAGAAGAAGAGGTGAATAAGGACAATTGATCAACAGTAACAATCTTTCCTTCATGTGGAAATTTCAGAACACAAAAGAGAGTGGACGGAACGCACAACATGGCATGAGTCCAACTATAACCGAGGAGAAGATTATAATTGAGTTTAGCATCAACGACTTATACCTTGACATTGACTATCTTCCCTTTTAGAGTAATTGTTAAACTAGTGAGAACACCTAAAGGTTTTGATTCTCTTACATCAAATTCTTCAAGGGAATTTGGTGATGAATTCAGGGCTGGAGAACCAATATCTTTCCAACACGAATATGACATGACACAGGTTGATGCACCTTTTTCCACAACTGCTCGATGGATGTCAAGACCATTAATAAAAACTTGAATAATGAGCGCAATTTGATGTGGAAGTTGTGGAATGAAATTATCTAAGTCGAAAGAAAGAAGGCTAGTATCGGTAGGATCAATCCTGCTAATGGAATATAACAAAGCTCTCTGCTAAGACGAACAACTCTGAAGTACTTCTAACGAAGACATCGCGGATGGCACCTGAGCAAAATCTTCAACAATATTGTAATGGTGAGCGAAACGAGCGTTGGGATTATAAGAAGACTTGAGGAGTACACCTTTGGAAGGTGGTTGCACAACGGATTTAGAATTGGGCCTTTCAATTTCAAGAGGGCTAGTAATAGGCAGAGGAGGAGGGCCATCAGTGATTTCCTTCCCCGTGGCCTGACGGGATCCAGTATAATATTTCGACTGAGTAGCAATAGAAACGACGAAAGAATCATTCATCATGAACACCTGAGAGCCAAAAGGGGCAGAGGAATGAGGTTTCTCTACCATCTGAGTCTGCTGAGATGGGAAGGGTTCTTTAAGAATGGTTGGATTTCCTTGGGTGCCTTTGAGCAAGCGGCTCACTTCAGATAGTCTAGGACAGTCCTTGGTGAAGTACTCATCATCAAAAATCAAACAAGGGTACTTCAGCTTGCATTGAGAACCATCACCAGCACGAGGTTTTTGACAATCTTATTTCGGGGTATCGGCTTTGGCCTTACCTTTACCCTTCTTTTTACCTTTAGAAGCATTATCCGTAGGATTGGCCTGAACGGAATTAATTTCTACGGGTTTACTAGAATTCGAAGTGGACTATGAAGAAAAATTATTGGAAGAAGTGGTCTTCGGCTTCCTAGAGTTTGATGAAGAAGACTTCTGAGGAGTCTAAGACACGGAACCAATAATACCATCGACGGATGGAGTCGCTAGTGGTTTAGAAGTTCCAGGTCGACGAGCATCAGGCAAGATATCATATAATGTGCCAGACTAAGAGTACATAAGATAAAGGTACTAGGCGTAAAAAATGGCTTGTTCCTCAGTCACACATGGCCCCATAGCTATTTCTTTCGCAATCTGATTAACAAAGGAGGTAGTGAACCAATGAGTTAGAAGTTGAACAGGAATCTCAAATTTGGTCATGCGACAACGACGTCGCCACTCATGAATATGATCTGAGATATGAGTAGCTATATCCTATTTCAATGAAGTGAGGAGGTGCGTCCCGGTCTTGTAATGGACTGGTAACTGAAAATGCGTAAGGAATGCCATGGCTAAAGAATTGAAGTCTTGGAAAATGCCACAAGATAGCTCACTATACCACTTTGCAGTGACACCAGTAAGAGTTCGCTGGAAAATATGATGTCGAATAGAATCGTCAACCCAAGAGTTAGAGGAACACCACAAGTGGTAAGTCATAACATGTGCTTGGGGGTCTTCACCAGCCTTGCCCTCAAATTTAGGACAATCACCAGGAATCTTGGTTGGAACCGGATCCCAATACAGGTTATGAAGAATGGGATCATTCGTTAACTTCGACACATCAGGTAATTCTAACGTAGCAAGAAATGGTAATTGTGTATTGAACGTCATCAGAGGTCTTTAATAAGGGCCCGTGTGTACATTCCACCTAGTCTGAGCGGGATTTTGTCCCCATACATTCTATCCCAGAGGATTTAGATCATAGGGATTAGAAGTAGGATAACTAGGTTGATATTGGGGTTTGAGGACCATAATACTAAGTCGGAGTATACCACTGAGGAGCGTATGGAGTCTTTTGTGGAATGTAATCATGGCTTTGAGGTTGATGATATACAGGTTGATTTTGAGGGTAAGAAACCTGGGGTGCACTACATATCGTTTGATATGAACCTTGAGGATAATAAGCGCCTTGTAGTTAAGCAGGCAGACCAGACTGAGCAGGTTGAACAGGCTATTGAGCGGATAAACCTGGCTGACTATAAGTGGGTAGAACGGGTTGCTGAAATGATGGAACCGACTGAGGAGCAAGTTGAATTCGTTTCTGAGTTGGTTGAACCAAGTACTGAGGTCCACTAGGTTTGCCTTGTGGGAATTGTTGGCCCGATGGTTGCGATGGACTAGGTTGTCCCTAATAACAACGTTGACTCGGAGGAGGAGTGTATGGTTTTCCTTGTGGCACAAAATTCTGGCCATACGAAACGTGTGGCAGCAGTTGTGATGTCAAAGGTTGTCCCTGTAGCGGATATTTTTTCCCCCCAGGAGCATAATACAGCGCTGGTTGATTCTGAGGCTGACCAAATGGACTGTAGGGTTGGCCATTTTGGATCAAAGTTTGACCTTGTGAAGGTTGGCCTTGTGGACCGTATGGTTGTCCTTGTGGACCAGAGGCACCACCCTTCTAAGCCAAAGGTTGTCCTGATGAGGGTTGTCCTTGTAAGCCAGAGGTTTTCGCAAGCAAGGTAGGTCCAAGATGAGTAACGGTCTAATTAGGATCATAGACAGCTTGATAAGGATCAATAGGAGGCAAATAAACAGGATTACCATACACATCATAATAATTCAGGAATGAATAAACAATATTACCAATAGCATCATAGTGATGGATTCGAGGATTTCCAGGAGCTTGAAGTTGTTGAGAACCTTGAGAGCTCTGCTACTGAACAAACAATCGATACTCTTCAAAAGTAAGGCCATCAGAAATCATCAGAGTTGTGGAAACTTCATTAGAAGCAGGAAAGGCCTCCGCAGCACTAGATTTTGATCTACTAGGACTGGGATTAACAGGCCACATTGGATTGAGAAAAATAGGCCTGCGAGTGTGAAAAGATCCTGATGATTGAGTGGTAACAACTGGTGTGGATGAAGCCACATAGACAGTTGGTTGGAATGGAACAGATGTAACAGTAACCGACGATCCAGGTGTCGAAGGTGACAGTCCTAACGAAGGGAGGACTGAACTCTGAGGAGGAGTTATTGTACTAGATTATGCGATGGATGCAACACCATACATAATATGACTCAAGGACCTATATCCAAGCGGAAGTGACACCGATGGTGGAGAAGACTGAGTAGAAACAAGAGGGACATATTGAGGAAAAAGTTAAAATTATCTTGTAGAAACAGGCATTCCTTCACTACCAACAGTGGAGTCCCGGACTATGCACAATTTGACGATGTTCCTCGTGCCTACCAGAGACATATCGTAGGGGTTCCAAACCGAATTCACCGCTTACTGAGGTAGCTCGTATGGGCACTGACATGTTATCATGAGCATCGTGCCAATTAGACACCTTCGGCTTTATATCTGCATATTTTGAGAGACATGGTGTCTCAGGATGTAACAGAAACACACATATTTTTTGAATTTATGATGCACACTGATGCAAACATGTTCACGTTCGAGAAAGAACTACCACTAGGAGGCAGTGAGGACAACGAAACTGGTGGTTCCGCCATTGTGATTGTATTTCAAAACATGAAAGAAAAAATATAACCAATCGAGGGCTCCAAGATCAAAACTAAGGAAAACAAAAACAGGCCAAGTAATAAAAATTTTAATGGGTGTGTGATCATAGGTAGTTAATTTTATGACACTGAAACCAAATTTCGTTGTTTCATATTTTAAGAGTCAAGAAACAAGAGAAATATGACTCTAGCCACTTTAAATTTTAAACAAGTATGAAAGGACAAGTGGTTGACGATCTCTTCTCTTTTTAAGGAGTCACAAAAAGATCAAAATGACTACTCAGGTATTATAAACAACAGGGTGTACCAAGTTTTCGTGAACTACCATATACACCTTGATGATCAAATCAAAGATAAATGACCAAGGACTTAACTTATGTGCAGGTAGTCTCCCTGAATGCTGTGTTTGGTGTATCACAGTTACAAGGCGGAAGACTCTACTTCCTATGGATAAAGTATTGCAACCTAGAGGGGTCTCCCTTTATATACTTGACAGTATGGGGAGTACATGTCCGTACTAGTGCTGTCTAAAGCCAGATGGCGAATGAAAACTACTAGGTTTTAAGACGCCGGAACACATCTCTAGCCTAGACCACTAAAAATGTTTCATTAGGTTTCAATGCTTCCTTAGGTCAATTAAGTGAATTTTAATGTTGATCTTGGATTATGTTTTAGTTTAAGGCCCTACCAAATTTGGATCTCAAATTTCCTAAATGTAAGCTATATGCTAATGAACATCATTTTCGATTCAATGAATTCTAGTTACGAGAAAGATAGAGATCTTTCAAACAAAAGCAAACAATGACAGTATGCAAATCAAACAAAAATGAAACTCTTTCCTAGACAATCAGACGCTAGTTATGCAAAATAATATTTCACTTTTGATGCATAGAAAGAATGAAAAATATGTCCTTTTTTTTATTTTTTCAATGAAGAGAAGTACATGATGCACTAATTACATGAAGAAAAAAAAACAAACACTAGCTTAAGTATTGTGAATGTATGGATCAAAATTGAATGACTCAATCAATGCAAAACAATCACAAGAAAGCACTCAAACTAATGCTGCAATCTTCCCAATCAAAAGAAATTTTTCAAAACAACCCCAAACAAGTAATGTAATCTATGCTTGGAGCAACAAGGAGAAGAATCAATCGACAAATGAAGACAAGAATAGAATAAATTCCTCAATAAAGAGGGTTGCAACACATGTATTGACTGCAAAATAGCTTGACAACATTATTTATAAGAGTTGCAGCAGCTATATATTACACTCCAGATCTAGAGCATATCTGTGTACAAAAGATCAAATCTATTTCAGATTTGTACACTAGAAAGGATCCTTTACAAGATCCCCTTAGGGTTTTGATCAAAACATGCAAAACAGAGAGTAGATCTAAGATCTAAAGTAGCAGATCTGTAGTAGTATTCAGAAATTTCTGAAGATGATCACAATAGAAGCAGATCAGATCTGTACAGAACATGGATCAGAAATCTAATCCATGGATCACCATATTGAAGGGAAGAACCCCAACACCATATATCTCTCCTCAAAAAGTGTGTAAAAACACCCTGCAACTTCCTTCTTGCAAATACCACAGTCCTGGAAGGAAAACTGCGTTGTAGGTTGAAGCACTGGGTTGGCCTAATGCCAAGATTTGAAATATTAGCTCCAAAGGTTCAGAACTCTCTTGCCAATGGGATATGAGACTTTCCCAGTGAAAAGAGGCTTTGTAATGGCATAGATTTGAGCAGATCTAGCCTCCACTTGATGTAGCTTGCAAGGACAACCAAACCCTCAACAGGATCTGCATTTTAGTTTGAATACGAGCTTGGCCAAATGCCTGATAGTGGATGATATCAGCAAGACTCTTCCAAGAACTCCTCAATGGAAGAGGTGGGATTTACGAATAGGAACACCCTAGTGCTAAACAACACTATCCTCAGCTAATTAGCAGAGAATGATATATGTCTAAGCAGACAATATATTCAGAAATATGCACAATCAATAACCTTCTTCTGTTGCCCTCCTCTTCCTCTTATAGGATGAAAGTCTTGTCAAACCCTAAACAATCTCAATGATTTAGCTTCATTCACATGAGAAGCCTTCAACTAAATCTACGCTGTGCCTCTAGGAGATTCACTGTATCTATACAGCGCTATTGATTTGGTCCTGGTTGACTTGGTCAAGTGCTCTAGTCTCTTTCACACCTAAGTGTGCTTATGTAAATAGCCCAGATTTTTCCATGTTCACATGTGGCATTGATTTATTTTGCTGATTTGGAGTTTTATTGATCCTCCTTTACATTTTTATTCATGAAAAAAAATATTGAGACAAAATTGTATATTCCCATTAGCTTGGGCTAATTTGGAATATTACAGACACTTAGAAACCCTAAGGCCTTAATCGACACTGATAGGAAAATAGACAAACGACTGAGAAAAACACGCCTACAGAAGTAAAAAAAGTCCCAAAGGCTTAATTACACACAAAAAATGACCCAGAGTTAAGCAGAACTGACCAAAAGACTCATAAGGGAGGGCAAACCAAATCCTACAGGATTTGGCGCGACTATAAGGCGGTATTTAGTGCCAAACAGGGGTTGGCGCGATTGCACCAAAAGCAACCTGTGCCAATCAGCATGATTGTTCAAACAAAAAGCGCACCAAGCCGGATAAATATGGGAAAACGGAAAACCCAATGAGCATAGATCAATATTGACACTCTGGAGTTGAACAGGGGATGGAAAACAAGTAAGACAACTAGAAAAAGACAAACAAGAAAGCCAACGGCAAAAGTCGACCCAAACAAGCTAAAACAACAAACTCACACTGATCCCCAATGGAGTTGCCAATTTGTTAAGCAGGTAAATCCCTCTACAGACAGAGGTGATCCCTCTAGCCCTAGAGTGGGTCTAGAAACAAACAGAAATTCTAGAGTGTTGGTCCCTAATTATCGAATGAAATCAGACATAGTAGATCGACTTCCCTAGAATCCAACGTTGTCGTTGTGGCTGTAATGGTGGTGGCCTCTCGCTCCTGCCTCGGCAAGTCACAATCCTGTTGCAGTCATGCTTGGATATCTGCACATAAAACAAAAAACAAGAACAACATACGACATAATAATACTTCATTCATAACTATTAGCTAGTCAAAGAGGGCTAAACATAATGCATTAAACAAATGTCATAACACAAAAGTGGAACCAAACAATAGTCACGTGTATTTATTGATAGAAGGAAGAGATACAACCAAAGCTTTGACGTCGCGGTCTCCTCCAGTGGGGTTTAGCCGAAGCGCGTCTCAAACACTCGTCAGGGGATTCAGACGGGATGAAGGCATGTGCTTAAACTCTCTCAACGAAGTTCCTTCTTGTTCTATTTCTTCAATAATTCAACTATAGTATACTCAATTCTCCAAGTTCAGCTAGCTTATGCAAGTAGA
This sequence comes from Pinus albicaulis, assembly GCA_034641835.2. Taxonomy (NCBI): domain Eukaryota; kingdom Viridiplantae; phylum Streptophyta; class Pinopsida; order Pinales; family Pinaceae; genus Pinus; species Pinus albicaulis. Next base: position 1,856,260,075 of record CM076578.1, on the reverse strand, counting down.
GATAGCTTCCTTTTATCGAGGAAAAGGAGGAGGTTAGGATCCATACAAAGGTGGGAAGGAGGCCTATCCTTTAGGGACTTCCCATAAGAGGTGGAAACCATAAAATTAAGGAGGGATTCTGTGGTTTATCAGTTCAACCACTCCCAATGACTAATCCTCGAAGTTGTTGTAGTGGAATCTCCACCTCTATTTTTAAAAAACATTCCATAAAAAGCTTGGCGCAGGTGTTTAACTGAGACGGAGTGCCAACTGGCGTGGGGCCCAGTGTTAATCTTTCCCATCAATGCGAGGACATAAATGAATACCCGCACCAAGGAAAAAACAAGGGTTTTTGAGTCTCTGCTCAAGGAATTGTCAACGGAAGGAATATTACTCTCATGTAAAGGGATACAATGAAGGTATTTCCAAGGCATGACACTGCTTATTGATCACAGAAATGACCCTCCAATGGGTGAGATGGGGATTGCAGGGATAGTGAAAAAATGTTGTGTAACATTGAGACACAAAAATTTCACCATCACGTTGTCATAATTCCAAGCCAAGTAAATAATGAAGGAGGACCATACCCTTCATTTATAACTCCCTTGCAAGATCCTCCTTGCATGAGTGTATTAGCTGCTCATCACCAGTCAAAATTATATCATCAACATAAATAACAATGATCAATATCTTACCCTCAACCACAATCTAGTATAGGTTTGCATCTGCTTCACTTTTGGTGAAGCCCAGTCTAGTGAAATAGTTGTCTATCCGAGTGTACCAAGCACGGGGTGCTTGCTTCAGCCCATACATCGCTCTTTTGAGCCTGTACACATGCGACTTGCTTTTGAATATATCGAAACATTCATGCTGCTCTATGTACACATCTTTGTCAATGATCCCATTGAGAAACACAGTTTTCACATCCATATGATGAATGCGCCAGCCCATCTACGCTGAGAGTGCAACGATGGATCTTATGGAAGAGTAACTTGCGATAGGTTCAAAAGTCTCATCGTAATATATCCCCTCGATCTGTGAGAAGCCTCAGGCCACAAATATGGCCTTGTATTTATCCACACTCACATCAGAAGCTTGCTTTACCTAGTAGATCCATCTCGAACCTACCACTGATTTTTCAACCAGTCTTGGGACAATTTCCCATGCACTTTTGATAATAGAGTCATACTCCTCCACCATTGCATCAACCCAGGTAGGCTATTGCACTGCTTCCTGAAAGGAATATGGTTCAGTTACAATACATTTTCTCATAAGAGGCATGTATCTAGTAAATTGGTCATGAGTCTGTCTTTGTCTGCACTATGAAGTAGGGGTTCCTACATTCTATGCAACATCAAGTCTTAGCCTATCAGCTTTCGTGGTGCGCCTTCTTCCATTTCCAATGGATGGATTTGCATGAGATATTTCCTCCACTCCATGAACATCCTCATGTGGTTGATCAGCATCTTGAGACTCACCCTTAGGAACCAACAGTTCCTCCTTTGCATGCAAGTCCATCTCCCTCTCAATGGACAATCGCATGGCTTTCCCCTCATCAAATTTTATATCCCAAGGCACAACAGTCATTCTGTTGTTTGGAAAATAAAAATGATAATTATGGGGTGTTTCTGTGTTCCCCACAAAAATCTCAACTTCAGCAGTCGGTTCCAGCTTCTTCCTGGCATCCTTGGTCACATGAACATAAACAGATGAGCCAAAAATCTTAAAGTGTGAAACATCATGTTTCTTACTAGTGAAGGCCTCTTCAGGTGTATTCATGCCAAGTACTTTGTGAGGACAATGGTTTTGCACATAAAATACAGTGTGTCATGCTTCTGCCGACAAATGCATTGGTATGCCCTAATCATGTAACATTTCTCATGCCACACCCAAGATCATTCTTTTCTTCCTCTCCGCGACCGCATTCTGCTGTGGGTTATGAGGCTTTATGAGTTATCCTAGAATTCCTTCTTTGCTGCATAATTTCTTGAATTCGTTAGAGATTTATTCTCCACCATTATCTGTCCTAAGAGCCTTCACTTTCTTCCCCGACTCTTTCTCCACTAATTCCTTAAACTCACAGAACTTGGAAAATGTTTGATCTTTCTTCTACATGAAGAAGATCCAACATTTATGGGAAAAGTCATCAAAAAATATTACATAGTACTTAAGTTTTTTTGTTGAAGCAACAGAGAATGGTCCACACACATCTGTGTGAACTCTCTCAAGGATCCCCAAAGCACGGTTATCCTTCTCTTGGAAGGTGGAATTTACACACTTTCCATTGGTGCAATCGTTGCACTGATCTAACTGAGCAAGTGTTCCCATTGGAAGTCCAATAGATATATGCAGCATGAATTTCAAGGATCCATGATGAATATGGTGTTGGAAATGTTGTCATTGATGGAAAAGGAGATGGCAAAGGAGGAACACCTGAAACAGCAACAAAGCAAAGAAGTAGCAGAGGCAGCAAAGAAACAGACAAGAAGCAGAGGTAGCAGAAAGAGACAAAGAAGTGGAAGAAGCAGCAAATATAGAGGAAGAGATGAAACGGTCATGCAATAGAGGCAGAGGTCGAGCAGCAGAAGTAGAAAGGCAAAGGCAGAGCCGTTATTCTGAGAATCACTACCCCAGCTGGTAGATACACTAAACATAAATTCTGGGAACTGTAACCCAGGCGGAGGATACATAAACACAATTCCGAGAATATTAACCCAAGCGGCAAAGTATATATATAAATATTATTCCAAGAATCATTACCCAAGCCGGAGGATATATATATAAAATTCCGAGAATCGTGACCCAAGCCGGAGGATATATATATATAAACCTTATTCCGAGAATCATTACCCCAGCCGGAGGATATATATAAGGTTTTGCGCAAGATTAAACGACTAAAGGTCCCATTGTTCTATTTTTAAAACAAACAAAGTAATATAAGGTGGGACCCTTATGAATCGCATCGGAGAATATAAGGGTAGCGGAACAAGTTAACAACAGGTTGCGATTGCGATTGAAGTTCCGGACCTGATGGGTCTATAAGTTATGATTTTATAGATTTGAGTTCCAGTCTAATCGCATTGGTACATTTAAATGAACAGTAACCAATCGCATCGGAATTAAAGTAGAACATCGGAAAATCTCAATGAAAGTTGCGATTGCGATTGAAGCCCGGACCCGATGAGTTTATAAATCATGATTAATATGTGTTTTAATTTCAGCCTAATCACATCGGAGAATCGGAGCATAGGAATATCAGAACATGCAACTAAAAGTTGCGATTGTGATTAATTGCAATCGGAGTAATGGCATCGCAACCATTGCAAAGGATCCAATCGCAATTGGAAGAATTCAATTGCGACTCATCGCATCGGCACAATTGAGTGAACAGTGAATCATCAGAATTGGAGCATCGGAGCATTGGAATGTCGATACATTCAAATGGAAATTGCGATTGCGATCAATCGCAATCAGAAGAAGTCGAGGAGTAATGTATATCATCGGAAAGCATGGCAAGTGGGCCCAGATATATGATATTCTATTGATTAAATGGAATCAACCCCTTATATTAATGTTTATAACGCTTGACTCGGGGAATATGCATACATGGTGATATATTTATATATTGTGCTAAAGTCGAAACTTATAGAAAATAAGGTGCGTGCTGGGCATTTGATAAAGTGAATTCATGGGTCTTTACATTCCATTGGAGAACATATATATATATATATATATATATATATATATATATATATATATATATATATATATATATATATATATATATATATATACATATATATATATACAATAGATATATATATATATATATATATATATATATATATATATATATATATATATATATATATATATATATATATATATATATATATATATATATATATATATATATATATATCTATGCAGTGTGGGGCCATAGCATCGGCACGAAGGCTGAGTAGTGGAACATACCAATGAAGTTTGTGATTGCGATCAATCGCATCAGAGCACAAAACAAAGTTCTAATGGTGGGCCCGAAAGGGCATTTTATATGTTAAACATGCTTTTACTATTACGCCGAGAGTTGATTTAAGTTGTATTAAAAAGGAAATTTGTATGTTAAAACTTATTCTAATTATGCCGAGAGCTGAAGTTGTGTTATATATAAAAGGCGCTGATTACAGATACATAGTAGTTACACCACGGCAGAGCACATATCAAAATGTATTTTTATTATTGTGTCGAGAATCAATTGGCTTGATATAAAAAGAACAGTTACATATGTATGACAGATGGCCGTTACCCTGTGACAGTGAATACGGAAACAAACAGAGACGAAAGGGACAAAGACATATTCAAATAAAAGACAAATGCGTAGCGAGCCAAGAGGCTGAATGAGTGAGCTGGAGTTTTCATTTTAATTGAATGTAAATGATTTTAATTTATATTCTTGTGATGCATTGGCAAGTCTCTAGAAGAGAACAAATATCCCACTGTAATGTTAAATTGGTACCTACAGTTATATTTTCTGAATGAGCGGATAAAAGAAATGAGAAGGCAGAAGGCAAAGAGACATGGCTGTCCATTTCGAATTCCCAGTAGAATACAAACAACCATGAAGCTATTTTGTACAAAACAAGGTAATATCCAAGGGGAGAAGGTTACGAAAATAGAGTGAGAGAAGAAGAGAGTGTGCAACAGAATTGAAGAGAGTTGAAGAAAATAAGAAAGCTGCAAGAGGTTAGAGAGAGTGAGTATAGAGAATGCAGAGTATAGAATTGAGGTAGAGAAGATAAGAAGAAGGAGGAGAAGAACAAGATGCTGTGAAAATTCAGAGAATGCAGAAATGAAGCAGTGAGTTAGAGTAGAAGGAGGAGCTAAGAAAAGAATAAGGAGAAGCTGATAGTGAATCTGAGAAGATGCAGAAATGATATAAGGACAGATATGAGGACTGTTGAACATCAGAAGAGAAGGTATAGAACAGAGCTGATATCCAAGGTAAATCATCAAGTGTTTTTCTTTTGAAAGAGTAAGGAAGTTGGAGCTTCCCTATCAAGTTGTAGCTTGATAGATGTCAGTTGTAGTTGACTGAGGTAGGAGCCTCCTGTAGGTTGGTGCCTGCAGAAAATAGATGGGAGTTGGTGCTTCCACATCAAGTTGTAGCTGACTGAGGTTGGAGCCTCCTCTAGGTAGGTGCCTGCAGAAAATTGATGGGAGTTGGAGCTTCCTTGCAAGTTGTAGCTTGCAGAATTGATGGAGCCTCATATAGGTTGGTGCCTATAGAAAATCGGTCGTGAGAGGGAGTTGGAGCTTTCCTTTGCATCACAACAATAATAATATGTGGTTTTCTCCCTTTATGGGTTTCCACTTATATCTGGTGTCTTTGTGCACGATGTGTATGTGTTGATCTGGTTTATATCATCTGCTTAATACTTGCTGCTCTGATATTAAGTCTATTGTTACATTATATTAATGCTTGCTGCTCACATTATAATATTACTCACATGTTAAGTTGAACATGAAATGAAGGTGTAAACAAGTGTTAATGAAAAATTTTTAAAAGTCCATGAATGTGTTAAACTGATTCACCCCCGCCCCCCCCCCCCTCTCAGTTTAACTAAGGGATCAACATATGGCCCAATCACCTGTTCCATAATTCGCCCTCATCTTGACTCACCACTTTATCTGCCTTGCCCATCATGGAAGCACAACCATCTACCTCCAGCTTGTAGAGATTCTTAACTCGAATCCATATCTTCTTGTATTGAATCGTTTTTTTGTGTCACAGGAAAGCTTTTCCATCACTAAAAACAACGCCATAGCCTCTGTCCTCCAACAATGCGACTAAGACAAGAATTTTCTTCAAAATTGGTACATGCATCACATATTTTAATTGAAATGGATTACTTGACTCCCTCTGAAAGGTAATGGTACCAATCCCAGTATTATTGTACCATTTGTCATCGCCCATCTCAATATGCATCTGGATATCTTTCTCCTCCAAGTCACTGAAAATTTCCTTACCTCCCGTCATCTGAAAGGAAGCCCCACTATCCAAATACAACACTGATCCCAATGCACTTGACACCATTCATGCAACCAAGGAGAAGTCAAGCTCAAATTGCAAGGAAAGGGCCTCACCACCTGCAACTCCAACAACCTTCTTGTTCTTCTTATTTTGTGGATGGTTAGTAGCAAAATGCCCATGTTCGTGACAGTGAAAACAATTCACTTTGGACATGTCATGCTTCTTTCCATTGGACTTTGATTTTGAAGGAAACTTCTCACCCTTCCCTTTCCTTGCCTTGGCAGCCAAAGCACAATCCTCTTCATCCTATTCTTAGATGAAGATCCATCTCTTGTGTTTCGTCTGAACTCCTCCTGCACCAGATCCAACCACAGTCATTCCCAATCTGGCATTTTTTCTCGTCTGTTGATAGAGTCTTGATAACTGTGCCAACTCTAAGGAATTCCTAGGAGAGCCAATATCACCAAATCATAATTAGAGACTCTTATTACCACACTCCCCAGTTCATCCCAACATTGGATAAACTTCGTGAGATACATTGGAATGGTGTCACCCTTTTCCATATTGATCTTCCTGAGTTTATTTTTAAGCGCCAATTTCTTATGGTTGCTGTTGCTTTGGAATAGATCCATCAAAGCCTTCCACATAGTATATGGTGTGGCTTTTTCATGGAGGCTTGAGACAATGTGGTCTCATACTCACTCCAATAGGATCCTCCTAACCTTTTCCACTTTCTTTTGCCATGCATCAAGATTGGCAGCATCTGCAGCATCTGGCTTAGGAACATATTTGTCAATGAATTCCTTCAAGCCATTCTCTTTGAGTACTGCCTCCATCCTGTCCTTCAAAGAAATGTAGTTCAATTTTTCCTCGAGTGCATACTCTAACCTCAAGCCATTGAAAGCCATTTATATCTTGAATCATCTTTAGCACCAAGAAAATTTTTCTACAAATTCGAATTCTATCCATTCACAAACTGAGCTCCTGCTTCACTTCTGAAATTTCATGTGGTCTAATACCATGTAGAAACTATACAACAAACATGTATATATTGAATTCACCTGATATAACAATGTGCTAAAGTGAAATACTAAATCACTTCTACAAATATTTTGCGGAATTAAAAACACAATCGCTAATCACATGAACACGAAGAAAGATAAATCACACACAATACAAATAATTTACCGAGGAAAGCTTACAGCTAAAAACCTCACTATCTTCTATTGTATATTATATCATAGATCATGAAACAATTACATACAAAAATATTCTCAAAAATCCCTCAGTACATCAGCTAATTGTCTCACACTGTCATACAAAAATTGGTAAATTCCTTTGCCAATTTACTTCCTCCAGAAAGCTTGCCTTCACTGCGCAATCCCTGTTGAATGAAATCCCTAAATTAATGCAATCCTGCCTGCCTTGACTGCGCAAGTGTCATGGGCACTCCAATGAGTGTTTTCTTGCATGTGTGCAAGTAGATAATGTCACAATTGATAGTCAACCTCCCTTTCACTTAGAACTCAACTGGGTCTCCACTGGATCTGACATGCATTAAACTAATAATTGTAAATCCTCAGCTGCATGTGAGATCAATGATTGTGAATTAATTAATATTTAATTCAATAGATCTCTCACTATCTTCAGTTACAACTAGCATAACTGAGTTTAACTCACTTAATTGAGTTAAACTATTTACAACTTGCACCAACTCATGCACCATTGCACTTCAAACTTTGTTACAACTAGAATTACTCTACATGTCCCACCAACCAATGTCTAACTCGAAATTCACTAGCTAACTGAATTTTCCACTTCAATTAACTATTTCAAGTCCACATTGAGAATATATTACAGTTTAATGTCCATCTAAATTAAGGGATAATAAAAATATACATGCACCCAAAAATAGCCCTCTAGGCCCCACCCTAGTGTAAGTGCTTAATGCAACCATGTGCTAAATGAAACTAGGTGCTTAATGCACTAGTTTGGGTGCTGAATCTTCTTATTGATCTCAACAAAATTAAAACTGACGATCACCCTTTACCATGCTTGTAAATCATGACCCATAATTGCATGAAATTGATTACAAAGTACCCTTTAATTATTACATCAGGTAAGCATGATTAAATTTGTACTTTATCCTTTCAATCAGAATGGAGGCACCTGCACTTAAAATACGGACAGTGACGTGGTCAGCACAATCATCACTTTAAATATTTCTAAAAAAAAAATAATCATTGACAATTGGCCTATTAGAGAAATGAAAATATTGATATCCTCGTTGTTAATGATATTCCCTTTTAAAACATGTTGGGTCCCAAAATGATTCTAAGATCATTAAATTTTTTATTACAACCTTAAATGATGACAACACAACTGTCAACATTTTACAAAAATGAAAATTTTAGTGATAAAAACTAGCTCCATGAGGACGTTTTTGATAAATGGAAGTAAAAACTTCCCCATATATCATTTGCCTCATCCATTACAAAATATAACTGAAAATAAAATGCATGGAGAAATAAGACCTCATCTAAAATAGATGATTTTATAAACTCTGAAATTGAAAATAAAATAGTACTAATTTTCTACAAGAAAACTTTATTCCTGATGAATATTAGCAGGACCTTAGGGCCTTCACTTCGGGCTTCAAGTCCTTTAGAAAATTCATCCACACCTGCAAGATATTTTGAAAATATTTGGATATTTACAATGAATTTTTTTAAAATAATTCATATTTAGGGAAATATAATGTTTTAGAAATCATCCATTTATTGGACCTCCAGGGAAATCTTCTCCATGTGGGAATTCTAAGATGGAATTTCTTTCCCCCTAGAATGTTGCGATTCTATATGGTCCCTTCCAAAGGTTCTCAAACTTTATGTGATTTCCTTTATCCTCAATGTGTGCATCCCAGTTTAGAACTAGGTCCTAGATTTTGAAATCATCCTCTTTCATTTTTCTGTCAAAAAACTTTCTCAATCTGATCTTGCACTTGCTGATATTTTTCATACACCCCTTCTCTGACCTCCTGTACTTCAATTATCTGATTTATTATTTTATGCAACTGATTTGGTTCTTCTCCAAGCTCTTGAAAATTCATTTTCATAACAAGTATCCCAATTGAAACTGGAAACAATGCTTCAGTACCATATATCAACTGAAAAGGGGAAGTATTAATTGAACTTTTGGTGCTCACTTTGGCTACCCACAGGGCAAACTTGAGTTTTTTCTACCAAGACTTTTTGTTTTCTTCTAAAAATTTCTTAATTATTCTGACCAGACTCTTATTATAAGATTCTTGAAGTCCATTACCTTTGGGATATTTGGTTTTAGAATGACTGAGTGTAATATGATAATTTTTACAGAATTTCACTAACTTTTTAGATTTGAAACATTGTGCATTATCAACAATTACTCTTCTTCGACAAAAAAAACTAGAAAAGATATTTTTGAATAATTGAATCACTACAAGGTCAGTATATTTCCTACTCAAAAGTGCCTCAATCCATTTTGTCAAATAATCAGTCCTTGCGAGGATCCATTTTTGTTGTGTCGAGGATGTTGGATGGATCTCACCTATGAAATCAAGACCCCATTGCTGAAATGGTGCCTATACAGAGATTGGCTTCAAAGTCAATGACAATAGTTTTTATTTTCCCTCGACCAACTGGAATTTATGACAAGCAACTACCTATCGCCCAGTGTCAGAAAAAAAAGGTGGGCTAGTAAAATCCAGCCCTAAGGGTTTTATCTATTGTGGTTTTCCAATATTGATTCCCCCCACATGATCCTTCATGAAACTCCTTACTTGTCTTTTTAGCTTCCTCTTCTAATAAGAAATTCAACAAAATTCCATGGGGATATTTCCAATACAACCATCCAAAAGACAATATTTGATAGACTTCAACCTTAAATACCTAGTCTGTGTTTTATCTATCCCTGATGGTACTTCTAAGTACTTTAAAATATAAACAATTTCAGCATACCATGGAATTTCACTTAAACCATATTTAGCTCTAATTATTGTCTTTTTATATGACACATCTCACAATTCAAAAATATAATTTATACCAACAGCATCAATATTTGTTTCAGTCATCAGCTTAGTGAGACCCTGTCCTTTAATTAACTTGGTTGGTCTAATTTCCAAGTCAAACTCCATCATTTTGGAAATCCACATTCCTCTTCGGACATCACTATCAGACTGTACTAAAATACTTTTAACTACAGCATCTAGTACAGATGCTATAATATGAGAATGTAGAATAAAAAATCTAAAATATTTAAGAGCTTTGATCAAAGCGTATGACTTTTTTTCTAAGATATTATACTTTAGTTCAACATCCCTCAATGCTCTACTAAAAAAGCAAGTAGGTTGTTCTTGACATTCTTTTGAAGTAATACGCAATAAATAGTATGTTCATAGGAAAAAGAAAAGATCATGAAATCTTTTGAATAAGTCAGACTAATGGGTATGGGTGCTTGACTTAGTTCTCTCTTTATGCCATTGAAAGAAAAATTTTCCTTCTTAGTCCATTTTATTTCATTGCTTTTCTTAAGCATCCATGTTATTAGTTTTAAAATTTCTGCAAATTTTGGAATTAAATGATGCAAAAAATTCACTTTACCTAAGAAATATTGGTCTTCTTTCTTATTCCTTGGCTGTTGAATTTTTTGAATTATTTTCACCCTGCTGGGGTCTATTCTGATACTGTCTTTTGACACTATATGTCCCAACATCTTGCCTTATAACATGGAAAAATGGGATTTATTTGGATTAAGAGAGACTCCAAACTTCTTGAATTTGTTGAAAGCTTCCCTAAGTTGTTTCAGGTGGGTTTCTTTTGACTTTGAAAAGACTATAATATCATCTAGATAGATCACTAAAAATTTGTATTTTTCGTCAACAAAGGTGATGTCCATGGCAATTGAAAAGTAGCTCCTACGTTCATGAGTCAAAATAGAATTTTAGAGTACATGAATCTACCCCAAGTTGTAGGGAATGCAGTCTTATCCTGATCCTTTGGGTCTACTAGGATTTTATTTATCCTGAAAATCCATCTAACATAGAAATCCTTTCTTTACCCACCACCTTCTACAAAATGAGATTCATTTTCGACAAAGGGTAGTTGTCCTTCAATGAAACTTTATTTAAATTTAGGAAATCTACACAAAGGTGAATTTCCTAACTTTTCTTCCTTATTGGTACTAGATTAGCTACCCAATTAGAAAACCTGAGTGGACTAATCATTTTTTCAGCCAACAACATTTTTACTTATTTCTTAATGAGGGTGATGCAGATAAAATGCAAGTGTTCCTCAATACGCAAACCTGTGGGTTATGGGCCTACATAAAGTTTCCTTAGTGCAACAATAGATCACATTATTGCAACTTTAAGCTTCATTAGCACTTTGTGGATTTATCTTTATCGCATTTCGCAAGGTTTAGCCTCATCGCAAATCGGCTCCCAAACAATATCGCAGATCACAGATTTTACGATATCGCATGTCGCAACTGATAACAAATAACTTTAATAATAGACAATAATAATGTTGATGCGAAATTGCGATGATGATATCGCATCGTAACATCACAACCCAAATCTTATTGCAATTCGACATTTCACAAATTTAAGTCTACGTCATTAACTTTTATATCATATCACATGCGATGTGCGATATGAACATGGACCTTTTCCCAAAATGTAACCACTTCGGCGTTTTCACAATTTAACTTGCAAATTGATCAGGACCGTCAATATTCACTGTAGTTTCTGCGACTAAATCCTCTCCGTCCATTCCATCTACAGACTGGTATCTGTCGATAGAATCGTGTCTTTAATAAAATCATGTTCTACAATAATTTAATCTCCAATGAAAATAATATGCATATATAATGAAATCAGAATTAAATAACACACACAGATAATACATGATCGAGAACATTCCTCGATAAATAAAAAACACAATTTCCATTATTATCTCAAGATCGAGTACAGGCTAAGGCCACTATGGCTCTGAATCACAAATTTGCCCTGAGGTTACATTGTGCTGCCTCTCTCATACAACACACTCTTCACATTTTAAAGAAATTACAAAATGAGTGGATCATCTAAGATCCACATTTTCCTCCCAAAATCGCTTAACTAATCCCTGAGATCACTCTATTTTAATTACATGGTAGATTTTAAAAACTAATCATATCTTCTAGATGCATCGATTCCATATTTGAGATGACAAATTTATCATTTTAACCAAGTTTCATGGAAATTAGCCCCCTTTTCAAATGGTTGTCCACATGTCTCCTTCTGCAGCTTTGAATTTCAATTTTAGTTAAGGGTGGTTCGATGCTCCTACATCAGAATCTTGAGGTACAAAAATTTTTATGACCTCCTACTCATATGAATTCTTGATCTCTGTAACAAGTCTGCTACTTTTTATCAATATCAAGTCCTTTTCTTTCTCTTATCAATTCTACCCACATCCTCTGTGGAATTTCCTTTATGATCTTTCTGTAACAGTATTCGTGAATTGCAACAAAACCTTTGTAGTAACAAGTCTCCTCCTTGCTACACGATACCTCACTAAGATTATCTCCTCTGAGCTCAGCCTTTTGGCATCTCTCTAGTTCTCTCCTCTGGAACCATTTGATAAATCCTGGCTCTATGCTGCTGAAATATTCTCACCTTCCTCTTCTGCTACCTGCACAAAAATATAAAGATCACACGCTTACCAATCTTCGACATATTTGTACCTCCTTTGCACGCATAATATTTCTCTTCTCTGATACCACTTTGATGCAGATAAACTAAAAGTTTTCCTTAATATGTGGACCTATGGGTTATGGGCCTACATAAATTTTCCTTAGTGCAACAGCGGATCATATTCTTGGTATTCAATTCCATATGAGGAAAGAAAGAAAGAAATGTAGTTCAAGGTAGTAGCAAATGGAAAAGCACTTGGGAGAGGAATGAAATTTCTTGACCATAAGGGAGAGGAAAAGAGGTCATATCGTCAACTTTAGGCTTCATTAGCACTTTGTAGATTTATCTTTATTGCATTTCGCAAGGTTTAGCCTCATCGCAAATCGGCTCCCAAAAAATATCACAGATCGCAGATTTTACGGTATCGCATATCACAACTCATAACAAATAACTTTAAAAATAAACAATAATAATGTCGATGTGAAATTGCGATGACAATATCACATTGCAACATCGCAACCCAAAGATTATCGCAATTCATCATTTCACAAATTTAATTCTACATCGTTAACTGTTATTCCATATCGCATGCGATGTGCGATATGCACATGGACCTCCACCTGACATGTGTCCACTTCGGCATTTTCAAAATTTAACTTGCGAATTTATCAGGACCATCAATCTTCACTCCAATTTCTATGACTAAATCCTCACCGTCTGTTCCACCTGCACACTAATATCTGTCAATAGAATCGCGTGTTTAATAAAATCATTCTCTACCATAGGTTAATCTTCAATGAAACTAATACGTATATATAATGAAATCGGAATTAAATAATGCACACAGATAATACATGATCCTGAACATTCCTAGATACATGAAAAACATAATTTCCATTATTATCTCGAGCTCGAGTATAGGCTAAGGCCACTATGGGCTTGAATCACAAATTCACCCCGAGGTTATATTCCATTGTCTCTCTTATACAACACAATCTTCACATTTTAAAGAAATTATAAAACGAGTGGATCATCTAAGATCCATGATTTCCTCCCACAATCGCTTAAATAATCCCTGATATCACTATATTTGAATTACATGGCAGATTTTGAAAACTAATCATATCTTCTAGATGCATCAATTCCATATTTGAGATAAAAAAATTACCATTTTAACTAAATTTAATGGAAATTAGCCATCTTTTCAAATGGTTGTCCATGTCTTTCCTCCGTAGCTTTGAATTTGAATTTTTGTTAAGGGTGGTCCGGTGCTCTTGCATCAGAGGGGCAACAAGTTAGGATTTATCCTCCTTATATTTTGTTTGAATGGATTCTCATTTTCCTTCAGAGGTATTTTATGTTGAATGATATACTTGTCATAAATCTTTAAATCATCATACCTCGAGGTGAATATATCAGCAAATTTCCTTAATAAATCTGCATACTGTGTTTTTTTCTTCCTTCAAACTATTGGAAACTTTGATTGTTTTTGGCTCACTTTCGGTATCGAAGATATGTTCTTCCCTCTATCCTTCACATGGTAGAATTATTGGATTCAAAACAACATCATTAGAATCAAACAACCTTTCTAAAGGTACTAGACCTCTAGGGATCAAATTATTGCAATTGAATAAGTTTTGTCCTGCTACATCATTAAAACAGTTTGTTGTTTCAGGATTATTTTCTACCATTTCCTCTCCATGTTTTTCTATTAGGGTGACAACTAAATCTTTAATAATTCCTAGGAATTTTAAATTTTTTTGAATCAAAGGAGAAAAAATCCTTATAAGTTATGGTAATTTGGAGTCCTATATGATCCATGACTAATTTGGGCATGAGATTATGTGAAGCTTTATAATCTAACATGGCATTGTGAAGGATCATGTCATGCAGATTTAGGCTTACATGAAAAGGGGGTACGTCATCCTTTGCACTTGTGATGTGTGGAGCAAACACAAATTCTAGGGCATCATCATCCAAGTTTAGGGAGCCTTGAGAGATTATATTGAGCTAACTATTTTTTGAACCTTTAATCATATTAGAAATCCTTTTCCTATACTTTTCATTTTTTTAAATCTCAGAAAAAGGAATGGAAACATTTCACTTACTAATTTCGGATTCTAGATTGAAAATTGATGATTTTTTATCACCATCTTTAGTGTCCTTCCTTGGTTATTTCAAATTATCCTTTTTTGGCTTGTAATATTCCAAAATGGAAATAACAGCAATACAAGACATAATAATGTAAAACACAGAAAATGTGAACATGAAATAAGAGGGATCAATATGCAACCATCATTTTATTAAGATATCAGCAACAATATACAAAAATATCATGAGGGACAAGCCACTCAAGAAATAAGAACAAGCCTCGAATGATCAAAACAATCAGCACATGAGTTGCTGCAACTGTATAGAATGCCAGAGAGCAGTGACAACACTGTCTATATCAGTGTAGCAGCTACTGAAAACATACATAAATTGAATATGGCTGACAAATACAAAATAAATGCCCAAA
The DNA here is from genome assembly GCA_034641835.2 of Pinus albicaulis. Lineage (NCBI taxonomy): Eukaryota > Viridiplantae > Streptophyta > Pinopsida > Pinales > Pinaceae > Pinus > Pinus albicaulis. The sequence continues at coordinate 1,856,244,835 of CM076578.1, read as the reverse complement.
AAAGAAGATGTGGGCTCTAATACATGATTTCTAGCCAACCCGAGAAAGATTGCTAGAAATACCAAGAAATATACAATGTGGAAAATAAGCAAAATCAACCCAAGATTAACGAACCATAAACAAAGATACAAGCAACTATAAACAACAAAATAAAGGGGGGTATGCCATGAATGTGATCAATGAGCCGAAAAACTAGTCAAACATACATGAAAGAAAACACGCCAGAAGTTAACTACAAAGTAGTTTACAATAGATCACCGATGTGGCAAGGAAAAAATAAACACTGATTCAAGAGAAAACATACATGCAACCACTATGAATTAGTGCATATTCAATTTCATGTATGAAATCATCCGCACAACATAGTGAAATATTATACAGCTAGTACTCTCACCATAAACATGTACGTGAATCAGTGCCCGAAAGAGAATATATTATTAATGCTGCTGCAACGTTAAATACATGTTTACAACTCGTCAAAACCAAATAGTGGAACATGGTCTATTCATCTCAATGCATGATACACAAACCCTAGCCTCGCTACCTCTATCTCTAATTGATACCAAGAGCTGAGTGCCTTTAGCTCTCAAGCACCAATTCCTCTCTCGCACTCGCTTCAATTGCTGAGCTAAAAGTCCTTTGTACTCTTTCTTGAAGTTGTAAATATAGGATGAGATGACTCTTGAGTCGCCCTTGACTCTTGGTCTTCCGGACTGTTGGGCCAGCTTGCGACTTGGGCCATTTGTGGCCTACGACCTAGGGTTATATGAGACCTGCAACGTTGACCAATCTGTGACCTACGACCTGAATCTATCTGCGACTTGTGACCTGGGCCATTTGCGACTTGCGACCCAGGGTTATGTGTGACCTGCGACCTTGACCAACGTGTGACTTGTGACCTACGACCCAGGGTTATATTCGACCTGCGACCTTGACCAATCCGCGACCTACGACCTGAATCCATCTGTGACTTGTGACCTAAATCCATCTGTGACTTGCGACCTAGAGTCGTCTGTGACCTATGACAGGAATTTCGTCCCTTCTGCATTTTTCTTTTGGTGATCTCTGGATTTCATGGCAAGATGCCTTTTCCTGCATATCAGTTTTGTGCAAGTGACTGGGTTCCTTTGAGCTTAAAGTGAGGTTCTTGGGCATCTTGTAAGGATCCACCTTCCACGTCGGAGCAAACCTTAGCTCTTGCCATGCAAGTCGCCGGCTTCTACCTGTAAACTATTAACACAGGTCATATTTACTTGAAATAAGACTGATGTTGGAAACACGTGTAATTATCCACAAGTGGTTTTAACAAATATTAAATGTAGACCCCTTTGTGGTCTTGTTTTGCACGCCGAAATGCTGCGTGTGTAACTTGTAAATGGTATCATTAGTCTGAATCCTTCTTAGAGATCTTTGAAGACAAACATTGATGCTCGTTATTTAAGTTCTTTCTCTGATTTATGAATTCCTCCCGCATTACATGATTAACCTTTGTTGATCTTTGGAGTGTGCCTAAATCTACCCATACCTTCAAAGAACGTGATTCCCTTATCTACCATCATGTTTCCTTATTTCTCGTCAAGACTCCTTCTAGGAATTTATGAAAATTCATGGCCAGTGTCAATTTCAATTCAATACGGGAACCTCTACTTATCCCCAAAAATAGCCATTCCTTTACATGGTTCTCCCCATCGTAATGCCTCTTTCCACTTTTATCTGCATAAAGAGTGGCGATGAGAAAAAAACATGCAACACCTTTAAGGTGTTGGCCTCTTTACCCGAGAATGAAAAAGACATTATGTTAGGGCTCATGCTGTGTATTTTTGTCATGTATTTAGCGCGTTGTAGCTAAAAATTCTTCCAAACAATGTATGATGAACTGGAGGAAATTTTCCAATGTCGTTCAACCAAAAGGAGCTCCCTCAAAACAAGGTTCACATGCTCTTGCAATCATCCATTCTTTTAGGGACACAGATAATAACACATCCCTTCTTTTATAGGCGCTAATTTTTCATGAGGTCGCAACTGTGGTGTGGAGGTCGTGTAGTCAGAGAGTTGCACCATGTGTGGATTATTTTGGGTGTGACCCTGGGACTTGGCGACTCAGGAGAGGTAGCAGAATCACAATGATAGTTAAGTCGCATTCCCTGAGTCCTAAGAAGAGTTGTGAATATGCGACCAAAGAGAGGTTGCGACTTGGTAAGAGGTCGCACAATTGCATTTTGGAATGGGTCACACTTGTTATTGCTACAACAGAAGTGTGACTGCGTGACTTGATCGCCCACTGCCTCCTGGAGACCCTTGCTGAACCGTCGTGAGACATTTATCTTCATATGGGCATGATTTCCCCATCTGAAAATATTGAACTTGGGATAGATGAGATGCCACCGGTCGAAACGAGGAATCTAAGTGCCAGCATGCAGATAGACAGAGTTGTTGTGATAGTCTTTCATGCGCGCTCCTTCTCTAGCCTCACCACTCGACAACTACCTTACAACCTCCAAGGCCTCATTACCGCACCTCAGTCAGCCTTGGGCAATAACTCTTTATTTCCTTATAGTAGCTGCGCGTCCATCGATGGAATTGGATCTACTGGGTTCTTCCCCCCACACCCTATGTGTGCTAGTTATCAATGAGAAGGGAGCGTTCTTTTTTCCCTTTAGAACAAAGATCGCTACTGCAATAGAAATGCAAGTATGTCGATATAAGCATAAAACACAAAGTGGATTAGTGGTGGTGTGACACAGAGGATCTGAACCTCTCCATCAGCGTGTAATCATCCAATGTCGTGTTTCACCATGGTATTCCCTTATCCAACTACCTGTGACAGTCAAACCATGATTTCCTTCACCTTCTACTGAATGCAGAAAGATGTGCGTTTTCTTGGTATGTTCGACCTATTGCTTTTACTGTGATTTGTCCCAACGCTAAAATGCAATGCTCAATCCACTTTGAAACACGAGCTCATTTATATTAATCGCCTGAAAACCCTATCCATAGTGTGTATTAAGGAAGCCACGACATAGCCACCATATGTTTCTCTTTCATTGCAGAACAGATGTTTCGTACTCAGTGTTTTAATCCTTTTGAAGTGTGCTTATCTTTATGGTGGCAACCCATATGGATCATGAGGGTTCTACATGCACTATGGCAATTCTCACTTCAAAATCATTAACCCTTTGCCCATCTCAAACTTCCACCACACAATATGTCAAATATTTACCACACATTGAAGAGCAGATATTTGTGTTGTACTCAAAACTCCTTAGAAGATTCGGGAAGTCAAATAAACAATTAAACCTTCATGTAATTTCTACATAGTTCAATGTGTAATAGTTATGGCACCTTTGACCAATTTAAACTCAGGAGTTTTCACGCATCTATTTGAATCCTCCTTCCTCATTTACATCCTTACACCTTCCTTTGAAGTGTGTTGGTCCTTTACAAGGGTTACCATGAATTATGAGTTTTTTGAATGTGCTAATATAGTCCAACATCGAAGGAATTAATCCTATACCTGTATTGAATGCCAAATGGACAATTGGAACCTCATCTTTGTAGAGTATTTTAATGATTCACCGATGGACTCTTTAATGAAAACAAATACATTGTTCAATGTATACTGACAATGTCCTTGACTGATTTCCTGAAGGAATAGTATGAGAATGAGTCACCTCTTGGTAATAACGAGAAAGAAAATAAATGATTAGCGAATTATCTTGTTTGAGGGGCAACAATATTGAAATATCTGAACCAATATATTGTAACTTTAAGTCAATTATTTGAGCATTTCTAAGTCTGAAAATCAGCTTAAACTTATATTGCCATACAACCAATCGCAGTATACCCCGACACTTCATGATTCCACAAGGTAATGATTCATTCACATAAAAGGCCTTCTTGAAATAACTGGAAACATGCTCTTGGAGGGTCGGTATTAAATGAAAAGCGGGGCTAGTTTACATGCATATTAGGGTTGCACGTGCAGAGGGGGACCCGAAATTTTGAATACACTCAAAATTTTGGGTGGTGTTGTAGTGGCTACAACAATTGGAAAACCACTAGTAGAATCCAGCACCTCTATCAATGTTCCAAAAATAATCTGAGTTCATATAGTGATGCAATGGAATATTGAATAGGTTCTATGGGCACCCTTTGTATTACTTTGACCTTTACAGATATGCCCAATCCTTGCGCCTCAGCTAGGTCTTGTTAATCAAAAAATGTCAAGACGGAAGGTCACAGATGCCAATAGTTTGATGATGATTTGGAGAGAAAGGAGAAGGCTTATTATCTTCAGAATTTTAAAATACGTTTTTGGTGTTGCTCCACTGCCAACAAGCCTGGACAGTACCCCAGTGAAGTCACTTCAAAAATTCACAAACGTTGCTCCACTGCTAGCGAGCCTGGTCAATACCCTGGTGGAGTTGTTGCATTACCTCTCTGCACAGGAAGACTTTATCAATACTTTACCCTTATTTGTTTCATGTGCTTGTAGCACTTATTTTAATGTGCTTGTGGCACTTATTTTGCATGGGCGGATGAGGGATCCCGACTTATTTTATGGGAAAGAGAGATTGTTTCTTCTTTTACAGGAACTGAAAGATATTCTGATTTGGGTTTTCTATCATGCCAAGCCTTCACATCCCATCTAAGACCCACAGGAAAAACGTGCAAAACATATCATTAAGATGTTCGAGACTATGCTGGGCACAAGGCTCACATTACGGGTATAGGCCATTCAAACTCATTACGGCTCCCCACAAGCAACTGGCTAGTATCTGCATAGCTAATGAATTTAAACTCATAAGAATTATGTCGAGAATGTGACTTTGATAACCTATTATGAGAGAAGCTGCCTCTTGAGGTAACCACTGCAACCTTGCACAAACAATGGCATTAGGGTTTCAACAATGCGTGCAAAGAGGTAAAAGCAATCCATCCGGCTTTAAACCCGTGCAAGGGGGAGTAAGAAGGCTAGTCTGGGCACTAAGGGTTTCAAGGCCCCAGGTTCAATGAGGGCTCATGCAGTGGTATGCAATGTATGGAAAATTTCATAGTTATCTCAACAACCAGTGCAAATGATGCAAGGAAGAATGCATACAATGCAGTGCAATAGATGAGGCTTATGACGCAATGCAATTCCATGTGCGAGAAATATCAACTAGTTGCAGGTGGAAAAACACAAGGAAAAGCACATGTAGTGATTATCTGAACATTATGTAGCAATAAGCCAACTGAAAGAGAAATGAGTCCGAAATAAATGGAAAATTATAATGCATAAAGATACTGACCATAAGAGAAGACAGTGAACATAATTTTAAACCATAAAGAAAAAATTTCACAAGTAAACCTAATCAACAACTTGAACTAACAAACTTTTATTAACAGATCCTAGCTAGCCTAAACCTAAAATCCTAGTTTAACCAAAGAGGCGGTCGGGTTATGTGAAATCAACTTTCCAGTACAGCCACCACATTAGTTCTCGACCTACAAGAACAACAATGTTCGCGATCAAAGCCAGCATACAAAATTGTTCACCAACAACAAGACTTACCTGAAGAGCATGTGCAACAACAAGAAGGTCATGGCTACTTACCAGAGAACGTGCCAGAATGGATTGTTCAAGCTGAATTACACTTTCATCCTGATGCACAGAGATATGTACTTGAAACCTAAAATCATATATAAATGACACACTGCCATGCATGCACGACCCTAAATCCGATGGAAGTGAGGTAAAACATTTCCTATTCATAGGTATATTCATTGGATAGGATCCATCAAACCAGCCAGGAATTTCATCATGATGTTGAGGATGATCAATTTGATGGAATGGAAAAAATAGGCATCTTCCAGGTGAATTTTAGGTGCTTGCAAATCCAAGTGCAGAAACCCTAATTTTGAAAACCCTAGTTCCAAGTCGACCCTAGGTTTATTCGAGGCTGTGAGGATCTGAAGTAACCATCAGCAAAGGCTGAAGTGCCTCACCATCCTAGAAAAACCCTGGAACTTCGAGTAGGGGGCTTTCAAACTTCGATGGTTTCATGTGATCAACTGGCGAATGGATATGATCATTATTTGTGGTGGTTAGATGATTGTTAGTGGGCTTATTATTAATTCATTCAAATGTTTGCGTACTGAAAAATTGACTATCTAATGTATCAGATTCCTTAGATTTCCCTAGATGGGATGAATTGACCAAAACAATTTCGGGCAATAGAGAGGTTTGCAAAATATCACATGCTTGTGCCTGAAAGCAACTGGTACTGGGGGGGCAACAACCGAAAATATTAGAGACAATGTCCGGTGTTTTCCTTCCAATGAATAAATTAGGGTATATCAGTTGTTGCATATTAGCTGTTAGGGGATAGAAAGATATGCTCAGAGAAACATCACTCAAATTGAAGGCTTCCTTGGATGAGCTGAAATCCAACATGGTTACACTGAGAGGAGTGTGATATGTGGGAACCGTCATTTCAGAAACCTTAATTCGAGAAACCATAGTTTGACTTGTTTCATGGGTCTCATCAAGATCCTGAGAACTTGAGATAATAGACAACGGAAGCTGAATTGCTTTGATTTCCTGATGGGTCCCTGAATCATCACAAAGCGGATCATCGAATTTTGGTGGCTTCATAGGGTTGATATATAGATATGAATGATAGTCCCCAGAGGCATGAGCAAATGTATTTTCAGATAAATAACAATCATTGGAGCCGTCAATTTGATCAGGTTGGGTATCTAGCATGTTAGGCTCCCATGGGGTTAACATTTGGGATGAATCAATAAAAGAAACATATTGAGGTTGTCGAGACAGGCAGTCACTCCTTTGGCTATTTAAAGATTGTGGATGAAAAATATCAGATATAAGAGATTCATCAAATTTGTAATGTGATTGTGAAACACCACCCGTGCATTTGATATTGTCGTCAATACTAGTATAAGACAGTTTTGAATGACTTGAAGAAATTACTGGTGTGGCCGACTCACGAAATAAATCAGGGAAAAATGGAAGATGTTAGTGTCCTGTGGTTTGGCAGATTGGTAAACCAAATGACAGGGTAACATCGGACCAGTTTTTGGAGTCCTAGGACCTAGCCTTCCTGGATTGAGAGAGGGCTCTCTCTATTATGCACAAAGGATGTGAACTTGTTCGCTTTGGAAGGTTGATTTTAGGTTAGTTGTTAAGTGTAGGTTTGTTGTTTGTTTTGGTTAGGGTAAGATGATCAAGTAGGATAGGTGGAGTGAGAGGTTATCAAATCGATTGGGCAATGGATTCTATGAAGTCATTGATATCTCGATAGTGAATCAGGGTACATCACAGGTAAAATCTAGTGTAGTCAATGGATCTTTAAGTTTATGTGTGAAGTGAAATGGACATTAAGTTTGGGAACCAAGGTAGGGAAAAGGGCAGTTAATAATCCTTTGTCAAATACCTATGAATAGAGAGATATTGAATACTGATAAGAAAAAGGTACTAGGTATGACATAGAACACACCATTTACTTAATAATAATACTTTTAAACTAATACACATTCAAGATATACAATCCAGTGGAACAAAGAGAGTAAGACAACTTATCTAACTTCAATGATTCTACTTTAAAGATGTGAAAACATATAAGAGACAAATAGCATCAATAAATGAAGAGGGAATGTCTAAAAATCATTCATTAAAATATAGAGAACTTCAAAGCAAACTGATAAGCATATTCAAAGGGCAAGATCGAAACAAGACCTCTTTGACTTAACCTATCAATCAAAACATCAAAGAGAGATTTCAAGACAGAGTTTAGATAGCATTAAAAAAGCAGGGCTTACCATGAATCATGTTTATAAACTAGAATATTAATCCAATAATGAAATAGACAAGCTTAGGTGGGCCTAAGGAGCAATGAAGTATTCTTTAAGCTAACCCAGTAGAAGAAAACATGAAAACAATAGCTAACAGGAGGACTGAGGTGCCTCAAACAACATTTGTCATCCTATACTCTTCTGAGCTATTGCAATATAGAAATATTGAAATATGGAAAACAAGAAAAAAATGAACATATGAGAGATACATCACCATTAACTAAACTCAAGGATCCTGCAAGCAAGCCTTCATCACCATCAATCAAGGAAAATCATCCATAAGCTCGACATCACTAAATTGTTCTTCAACTTCCAAAAACCATGTATTTCTCTTAAACACATCAGGTCCCAACTATTTACAATGAATCCTCATGCCTTATATAACAAGCAAGGAAGAGGAAAGACTACTAGAGCATCTAGAAGCCTATTGGCCAACAAGAAATATCCTAACTTGTCCTTGAGGCCTTGCAAGGCCCAAGGCACAAAAATATCTAACAAATATTTTTTCCAGCCATATATAGCAATTAAATTGACTTTTAAGCCCTGAAAAGCATGTGAAAAATTTATAAATGAAATTTTTTCCCAGTCACCCATAGGAGTGCAGCACACTGTGTCAAACTTTGAAATTATGCCAGGAGCGCAGCAGAGAGACATGAAAAATAGGTCTTTTGCAGCAGTGTTTTGGAGACCTTCCCGATGTCGGAAAAGGCTCCATGATGTCTCGCTGGAAAGCCCCTGAAGTATAATTTCCAGATATGCCTTTATTTATTCAATATGACCTCTAAAATGTTCCCAAAAAGTGAAAATTCCAAGGCTGCCAAGAGTGCAACACATGCTCAGAAAAGTGGGAAGAATGGTGAAAAAATGAGTGTTTTTTACCCTTTTGGGGGGTCAAAACTACTCCAATTGAGCTGAAAATTGGTGAAGATGCTCCTATAATGATGAGGAATCCAAAAATGTAAACTTTTCTTCTTGAAAATTCCCTGGGAAAAAGCGCAGCACAGGGTGTGCTACGCTCCTAGCCTCAAAATTTGCAAAAAAACAAAAAGTTGTTCAATTCCTCCCAAAATTGGTAGGTAGGTGCCTCATGGGTTCTGGGAGAGATATAGAGAATCTTGGGCCAAAATATCAAGGATAGCTTGGAATTTTTCCTTTTTTAGCGCTTGGACCTCATTTTGGGCAATTTTGAGTTTTTTCCTTGCAACATGATTTCTTCATCCATAGTGCTTAGCCATTCTCCTTTGCAAGTCCAAACTTTTGTGGGCCTTCTCCAGCTTGGATTCAAGGTGTATGTTAGCCCTTTCAAGCCATGATTCCATATTATGCTCAATTTCCATGGCAAGGAGTTTAGTGAGGGGAAATTGTTGTGCTTGGGCTGATTCTTCTTCTTTCTGCTTTGCCAAGGCTTTCCTAAGACCCATGGTCCTAGGTCTCCTTCTAGTTTGACCCTCTTCATCACTACTTTCTTCATAGGTGCCCATGCGCTCCTCTAACTTTACTTGTGACCTTTGAGCCTATTTCCGGTACTTGAGTGCTCTTGCTTCATAGATGGCCTGTTGGCCACTCATCTGTTTGCTTTGCATCTGATGGAAGTAAATGACATCTTTAGCTCTCTCCAATTCAACTTCTAAGTCCCTGATCTATGCATCTCTATCTTGTAAAAGGGAGTTTGCAATTCTTGTTTCATTTTCCTCATCACTTTCTATGTGGATGAGTTCAAATTCTCTTTCCTCCTCATGATTGTCTTCTTCCTCCTTCATTTGTTGTTTACCTTCGTCAATCATTTGAGTTGAGGAAGATGGCATGGTCCCTTTCCCTTTGGAGGCAGCAAACACATGCCTCTATCCTCTTTGATAAGTAATGGGGAAAGGTACCACAAGTTTCCTTTGGAAACCTTGATCATTAGTGGCCTTAGGACTACTTTTCTCCTCATGGATGATCTCTGTGTGTGTATCTTTTTCACCTTACCCTTGACTACCATTTTGATAAGCATTCTCACTATATCTTATGCCATCATCACTGTCAAGACCCTTAGGATTGCCATCCTCTGTTTTTGCAATGCTAGAAGTGTCTTTATCACTGCTTGGTACATCTTCATCTTCATGATTGTCCTCTTCTTCATCCTTTTACACACTATGTTCACTATCAAACTTAGCCTTTGTATCACTGTTTGTACTCTCTGTGGGGTCACTATCATAGGTAATCTCATTAGTCCCTCTTGTACTTTGATGGTCACTTCCTTCCTCACTAAGTGAGTTTTCTTCACTTCTCTGCCCACTGTCTTCTCTGTCTTGCCTATGGTCTTCACCTTCAATCTCAACCTCTATTTCATAACTTGTATCATTTTCATTTTTGCTATGCTCACTATCCTTGTCTACAGAATTTTTCCCTTCACTATCATGTATACTTTCCTCTTGGCTGACTTCTTCTTCATTGTTTGGTTCATTACCCTCATTATTTGGCTCATGATCTTCATTGTTTTTCCCTCTGAAATCACTTTCAAACTCTTTTTCTTGGTTGCTCTTGCTATCTTGGTCAGTATCTTTTTTTTCTTCTTCACTGCTTTTATATGCCTCCTCTCCACTGTCCTTTGTATTTTCAGTGTCATCTTCTTCATTGTTTACTTATTCTCCTTGACTGTCATTTGTTTTTTGGATGTCATTAGGCTCACTGTTTTCCTCTTTTTCTAGCTCACTATTTTCCTCTTGATAAGCTGCCTCTATCCCTGTATCCTTGGAGTCATCTTCTTCATCATTTGACCCACTGTTTTGGTCTTTTTTCTCATCATTGGGCTCACTCCTTTCATCTCTTTTTTCTTCTTCATCAACACTTTATTTTTCCTCTCCTTGACTGATTTCTTCATTTTCATCTTCCTCTCCTTCACTACTTTCTTCATATTCATCTTCATCTCCTTCACTGATTTCTTCATGTTCTAATTTCTTAGGGGAAGGTGAATGAGGAAGGTCTATTTGAGGAAATGATTCATGTGAAGAGGATGAACCAAGGTTAGCGGAGGGTGATGGAGGTGTGTGAGGAGTAATTTGAGATGATGATGGCCGACTTTACAGAGGGATAGGCCATGGAGTTGTGAAATCATCATGGGCAATGAAAACCTCCCATGGGATGCCTTATTGTTCTAGTTGGTGTGATACAATCACTTTGATGAGGGAATGATGAAAAAGTCTTGACATTTTTTGGGGTGGAGGCCTCTTTTGCATGATGGAAGACATTTCTCAATACTTTTACAAAGGTAGTAGGGCAAATTTAGTAGCTTGGTTTTGGTGAAATGCATGAGGAGTCTTATGTGGTAGGAATAGAATCTGGAGAACCTACCCTCACAGGTGAAGTATCTCATAATGAACTTCATTAGGAGAGCATATCTGTCCAATAGATGAGAGAAGGGGAACATGGTTTTGTAACCAACTTGACAACTTGGTTTCAAGAATGGGTGATAGTGGCTTAGGTCGAAATGCATTTGTTTGAACCACCTTTCTCCTATGCAAGGTATTACAGTGGCCATAGAGATGGCATGGGTGGTCAGCTCAAACTTCACCCTAGCTAGGTGTACTTGGTGGTTATGAAGGTTTAGGGCAAAGAGCTTGGTCAAATGAGGGTGACTCTAGATATTTTGTACCTTTTTCACAGAACTCATAGCATCCTAATTCTTGAAAATAGGAAACTATGGTAGGAGGGGTCATCAGTTATTCAGTGCTTATAGGCTCAAACCTATTTGGCTTTCCACCCTTCCTTTGCTGCTCTTTAGGCCTTTGACTTGCCTCATCAATGTCAAATCTGCATTCCCCAGGAATTTTTTCTTTCACCCCTTCCTCAAGATTTTTTGAAAATAATTGACACTGCTTGTGGAAGGATTTGAAAATGGTGAATGAGATGGTGAGGTTCTAATTAGTTCAAGGCTCAGCAGTGTATAGGCCAAGTGTTTTCTTTAGGATTTCACTGCCTTCTCTAAAATCAACTTTCAATTTTATTTGTAATATTATCTTTAGAAAAATAGGAACATGTGGGAAAAGCTCAAAATACCTCTCAAAATATCTCCACAGCTGAAAAAACTGGCTCAAAACACCTTGTAGGTAGGTCGGGCGCCTCCTGAATGAATATTTGGGTAGCTCCTGAATGCACTGTCGTACAGCTTCTGAACGGACAGGAGTGCAGTACGGGCACCTTCTGAACACAGTTGCATGCAGCTCTTGAATGGATAGTCATGCCTCTTGAACGCAGTTGTGTGCAGCTCGGGTGGCCCTGAATGCTCCATCGTGCAGCTCTTGAATGAAATTGTGTGTAGCCCTTGAACACAGTTGTGTGTAGCTCGGGTGGCCCTAAACGCATTTGTCGAACGGAGGCTGCACGATGTTGGTAGGAGCGAGCACACTTCCTCTATAGGCGGGTTGGGCAAGAGATGAATGCAGTTGGACAGGGAGAGTCTGCACAATGCCTCTTCTATAGGCGTGTAGCATCTCTGCATAGGAATGCGGCGCCCTTCATCGATTTGTATGGTGGCCTTACACAGGAGTGTAGTGTGATTTCTCAGGAGGGCAACGCCCAAAAAAACTACCCGAAGACTTTCTCAGGATTTCGAAAAACTTAAAAAAAAAAACCTCAACTCTTTTGCAAATAACTAAATGGAGCTGGGAGATGTTGTTTGGGTTGTTTTTATACCCCTTTTTGAAAAAAATTAGAGACAAAAACCCACTTTTCTAAGGTTTATGGTTTGTTTCTCCCCTTTTCCAATATTCTCTTTTTCTTTTTACAGGTAGTGTCAAAAAGCAATGTTTTTTGATCCTCTCATTTCTTTTAGAGCTGACACTTTTTCAAAAACCCTTGGCAACTTGTGACTTTGCTTGGTTTTTCCATTTTTTCATATTGAAACTATTTCCTCTCCGCTTGACTTCTTGATGGATGTTGACTTTATTCAAGAGTTCTATGTCCTTCATATTGATACCCTTTTCATCTTTTTCAACTTTAGAGGGCTGCTTTCAAATGTCCTTTGAAAACCCTTTGTCTCTTTGATGGAGTTGTATGACATTTTTTATCATTCCTAGAAAGCTTTGGTTTTGCTTCATGGTGTTGATGCATCTCTGTATTTGTGATTTCTTGCATAGATATCTCACCGGGCAGTCACCTGTTATGCTAAATAGCTGCAACTCCATTGATACTTTGTAATTTTGGCCTTTGCTGTAGGGAAATGATGATGTCTTAAAAAACCTTAGAGATTATTTCCTGACATCATCTTCTAATCTCTGTTTTTAGTCACCAAGGAGGCTGTTAGGTCCCTATATTACTAGTTTAGCCCCTTATTGTTATTAGTGTAGCCCCCTTATTGTTATTATTGTACCCATGTAACCCCAATATTGTTATTATTGTTCCATTACATTGTTATTGTTAGGTCGACTAGGATTACATTGTGGCCCCATGGACTCCTATATATAGAAAGGATGTTTTGTCATTTGTATCATCCAAGAATTCTTCATTCATGTAATGTACTGGAGTTTTCCCCCTTGAAGTGGCTTATTTCTAAGGCATTGATATCTCTTTTCTTCTATTTTTTGAGTTGGTTTCATAACATTTGGTATCAGAGCTTTGGATTCTAGGGTTTCGCTACTCCAAATAGGTCATCATGGTATTTTCGCTATAACATTTTTTCTACAAGGTTGAAAAAGCTGAAATTTTTAGAGTGTGAAGTTGAAATCCTGAGGAACATATTCAAAACAATTTAGAGGTTCGTTCGCAATATTTTTTGAGATATGATCTGTGTAATTTAGGGCTTTTTTCAGGCTCCTCAATTTAACCTAAACAGTTCATCGCGGAAGTTGCGCTATAAATTTTGTTCTAAGAAGGTTCAGAATCTGAAACTTTTAGAGTGTGAAGCCAAAATTCTGAGGAACATTTTCGCAAAATTTTAGATCTTGGTTCACAATATTTTCAGAGATATGGTCTATGAACGTTAATACTTTTGTTGGCAATATGATGTAATGTTTTGTTCTTGATGGCAACCTACTTGATGAAGTTGTCCTTGATGGAACCCTACTTGATAAGTTGCCTATGATAAGAAACCTATGTGTTAAATATAAGACTGAAGTATCTACAGATCAGTTCATATGTGACAAAGAAAAGAATTCCAGTATGTGCTAGAGAGATGTTATTTTTAATATGTCACAATGTATACACAGGTTGGTAAAGGCCAAGTCACGTATGCACACGGATAAGTACGTCCCAAGTCACGTATGCCTGTTTGTGCTCCAAATTATGATACCAAGGGGCATTACCATGGTATTAGCCCACAGTATTAAGAGGTGCATTGTCTATTTGATTCTGTCTAAGAATACCATCGGAATTTGAGTGGTTTTGACTCATGGTATTGATAAAAGCTAAATCTATATAAGGAAAAGAAGATCATAGTGCAATGTGTGCATGAGTAAAGGTTGTTGATGAATAAAAAAAATTTCTAAGGAATATCTGCATGGATGAACTCTATTTTTAATTGATAGATATGAATCTATGATGCACCCATGGATATAGTGATGGTTCAAGATCTCTAGATCTGAAGATGATGAATCTCTAGTATGATCTACTGAAGAAATGATGAAGAACTGGAGCAAGTCAGCTGAAGAAAATGAAGAAATCTGGGTAAGTTCTATAGATCTGGTTTGCTCTACAAAATTTACATTTACAGATCTATACGCTAGTTGGTTTCAGTAAAAGTGCGTATATATGTAGGTTCGCTTCATGAAAAGCACTTATGGCAGTTAGAGTTTTCTGAAGAATATTATACACAAAAGTATACACAGGTTGGTGTGTAGAAAAGTGCATATGTACGCAGCTTTAGTGAAGCAAAGTAGCATATGCTATTTGAATCAATGACCATTCAGGGTTGAGTTTGTATCTGCATATCTATCCTGAAGTCTGGGTATTGAATGAATACTTCACTTTGAAGTATATCTACATGGAATGGGTTGCAGTTTATTAATAGATTTGAATTAATAATGCACCTATGAATAAAAAGATGGATCAGGATCTCTAGACCTGAAATGACTATGTATTTTCTAGATCTGTTTATGGAAAGTTTGGATTTGTGATCTGGCGAATGTTTTCTGAAGTGAAGGGTAAGATCTGAGTTGTTTATCTATTCTGAAGAGTTGTGCAGCACTGCAATGTTTGCAGATCTACACGCAAGTTTGTCGTAGTGAAAGCGCATATATACACAAGTTGGCTTCAGCAAAAGCGCGTATGGAATCTAGGGTTTTTCTGAAGTGTGCAAAAGGAAATCTATGATTTTTTTTGCTGTTCTACTGCTGTCTGTCAATGATGTCTTCATACAAATCTAGGTTGTTTGAATACGGATTATGCTACTAGTTGATTATGATTAAATATTAGTTGTTGGTTGATTGGTTGATGATTCAATGAATGAATTGAATGGGTTATAAGTTTCAGTTTGATGTTTTTTCTTTGAGTTTAAATGTGTGGAGTGGGCCCAGTCTGAAAATTTTATGAAAAGAGGCCTACAAGGTGTGTTGTGTGGAAGCTGTTGGATCCAGTATGAAAATTAATGAAACGTTGTCCATTGTGGTGCTGAGGGTCGAAGCCTTTAGTGAGGGGGTTTAGCTCCCTTCCAGTGGTAGCTGGTAAATGAGATCAACGGGTAGTAGCTCCCTTCCAAGAGTGGTCGATAAATGAGATCAGGGGGTTGGAACTCCCTTCCAGTAGTAGCTAGAGAACGAGAGAAGGTTGAAGACTTCTGCAGGTGGGTGCCTGCGTGTTGGTATGAGTCTGCACCACTACATGGTTGTAAGAAGTTTTCTTTATAATAAATATTGAAGATAGAGATGACGGAAACGGTGGTTTTCTCCCTAATTGGGTTTCGACCTTAAATCCTGGTGTTCATGTGTGTTTCTTATGTGTGATTATTTATTCTATTCTTACTGCACATGTTTACTGCTTACTAAACATCTGATGAATGAATGATGCAATGATATAAGTAAAGAATTATCTGGATAATAAGTTCTCTGGACATACACAAGTTTTCTTAAAGATATTTGCGTATATACGCAAGTTGGGTTAATTAAATTTGCGTATAGAATTCTGTAAAGAAAAAGTAAAAGTTTTGAGTAAGCTCTAAATACTGATTCACCCCCCTCCCCCCCCCCCCCTCGCCGCCCCCCCCCCCCTAAGTATTTTTCCCAAAAATTGGTATCAGAGAAGGTCCTTTTGAAGGAGCTTGATCGTTTGAAGGATATCCATCACAATGGGAAGGAAGCAAAAGAAGAAGGCTACTCAAAGAAAGAAGATATCTCAAAAAACATGTACAACAAAAAATGAAGAAGATGAAACATGTATTGATTGTTGTTCTTGCGATTCACTTTCTTGTGCATGCAATGGTGAAGATAGTGAAAACCAAAGTGAAAGTAATGTTATGGATCTAGAAGCAGTAATTGAAAATCTCAAGATTAAAGTTGAAGATCAACAAAGATTATTTAATGAGAGGGAATCTATCTACAAAGATATGATCTCCAGAATGAATGGATAGATAAACAAGTATCAAAGGTTGCAGGATGAAGTAACCAATCATAGTGAAGGACTTGAAGCAGAAATCCTCTCTCAAAGCAGATCTAGAAACATTAAAAAAAGAAGAATGAAGAACTTCTACAATCATTTGAAGAACAAGAAAATGGGTTGAAAGAAGAGATTCTAAAATTGAATGAACAAGTATAATAAGGGATAAGGGTCGAAGAAAGTATGAAGAAGCAATTCCAAAAATTGGAGGTTGAGGTAAACGTTTTAAAAGGTAAATTAGAAGAAAAGGATAAATTCTTGAGGTTTCAAGATAGTACTAAGATTTTGGATAATATTCTTAGTAGTCAAAGGTCTCCCTCTATTAAATTTGGTCTTGGTTTTCATGAAACTGTGAAAGGAGAATCTAGTTCACAAGACAAAGCGAAAGATTAAAAGGATATCAATGAAAAACCTGAAGTGTTTAAAGAGACAAAAAGGCAACTAACAATCATGAATTATCAAAGGAAATCATTTGCTCCTAAATATAGAAGTATCAATCGATTCTCTCCTTTGATAAATAATGTTGAATGCTTTATATGTCATAATTATGGACATATTGCAGCCAAGTGCAGAAGCAAATTGTTTCATTCAAAGATAGATAGACACTACACAGAAATACAGTCAGCTCCCAGGTACTCAGGTTTCTTTAAGGGATATTGTTTTTCATGCAGCAATTTTGGTCATAAAGTAGTTAATTGCAATAGAAGAAAGATTAGAAAAAAATATTATGATCCCTATGCTCCCTTTTTTGGTCACATAAGATGTTATGCTTGTAACAAGTATGGGGATGTAGAAAAATAATGCAGATTAAGTATGATGAACAGAGTTGAGAAATTAGAGAATTTCTAGCAAAGCTAGAAAAATAAGAAGCCCCAGTCAAAAACGTAGGGAATGTTGACCCTACTAAAGTCATCCGCTTCTAAAGTGTGCTTCTCATAATGATTGAAGGATTGATGTAAGATACATTATAGGAATTAGTAATGTATCGTCACAGGGGGAGCAATATATGGTGATTCCCATGGTTGGTTTGGTAATTCTAGTTGTGTTTATTTTTTATAGTGCATCTAATGTGACAAGAGAAGACAGGTACAGGTGGTACGAATTCAGAGGGAGATGAAGTGGTGAAATTTTTCTATATTTCACTTTCTATACGCGGGTTTCATGAACTAAAGCTACGTATACACGCGAGTTCCGTTGGAAATAGTTGCGTATGTTTTTTATTTGATAAGAAAAATAGTGAATCAAACTCAAGATCGATTTCTGATAAGCTGCTGACAATTTTAATTTTCTTGATCTAATGTTGATGGTTTCAGTCTGCTGATATGATATGGTCATACTTGACTATGAACATATAACACCAGTTCAGGGGGAGCATTAGCCTAACTACTAAAGTTGCATTGTTGGCATTATGTTTGCTTATTCTCGTGATGATCATGTTAGAATGATGTTGTCATGATACATAGATTTCTTATGATGAGATTATGGATGAGCCTTAATCGTGTTTTGCAGAAGAGTATCTTTATTTTCATACATTGATTTGATGCAAGTCTAATGATTCAGATATAAGGAAAAAAAATGCAGATTTTGTTGTTGATGAACATCATGATTATATAAGACCTTGGTAATAACAGATCACATGATTGCTTGATACATATTGTCTATGATGAAGTTGTTCTGGTATGATAATTATTCTTGGCAAGAATATGATGTTGCTACAAAGATCCTGATGTTGGTTACTGATGTGCTTATGCTACAACTGTTGGATGACACTTGAAGACATGGATACATTGTCTTATCTTTCTTCTCTCAAATATTTGATGATACAAGTCTATGGTGTTTTCTCGTGCTATATGGTGCCACTCTACTCTATTTCATGATGATTCCCACATATGTTTCTACAAAGAGGAAATGGAAATTTCACCTTGATAAAGACAAGAGATTGAGTTGATAGCTGATTTCTACAAAAAGACACTATGATGCTGGAAACATAGACCCGGTCACAAGTTGATGATAAAAAAAGAACTAGTGGTGGTGCATTCTTTATGGGGCCCCGATTTGTATCTTGGTTCAGCAAGAAGCAAAGCTCTATTGCCTTATCTACATCAGAAGAAGAATATGTGGTTGTTGCATCATGTTGCACACAACTTCTTTGGATGATGCAGACTTTACAAGACATTCAAATCAAATGTTCACCTCCCATATCCATTATGTGTGATAATACAAGTTCCATCGGTATCTCAGAGAATCCTGTTATACATTCCAAGACCAAGCACATCCCTATCAAGTATCACTTCTTACGTGAATAGGTGCTTGAAAAAAAGGTGAAATTGGAGTATGTACCCTCCAAAGAAAAAGTTACTGATATATTTACTAAACCTCTTCCCAAGGAAGCCTTCGAATATCTTAGAAAAAAGCTAGGAATTGTCTCTGCCACTCAGAAGATCAGATCTGCTTAAATTTAGAAGATTAAATTGGATACGTGGATTTCATAAAGGACAGTTGCGTATATACGCGATTTTATATGAAGAAAGCCACGTATGGGTTTGTGCTGGCATAATTTTCTGGGTCAACATTTTTAGAATAGTTGTGGTGTTGTTGGGTATCTCTGGTGATGTTCCAGTTCTTACATTTCTGTTTCATTCTCTAATATAATGTTGATAAAGATGCCTTGATGATTTTCTATTGAAAGTGTTCAGGATGCACAAGCTAAGGGGGAGCACTTGTCCTGTGGGAAAGGATGCATTGTTGGCATTCTATATATTTGTTGTGGTCTGATCTCATGTTTGAGATTCATTGGTCTTGTTTATAAAAATTAATTTGATGAAAAGGTCATGATGAGACCTATGATGTAAAATTGTTATATTCAGTCATCTAAGGACTTGGTAAAATTTGTAAGTCCACTTGGTTGAGTTATAGAGTCATGTACTTCATTGAAAAATATGTCTGAAGACTCTGCATGAACTTAGGGGGAGCATGGTAAATTCAGTGCACTTCAGATCTACAATGCTCATCTCTCTATAAGGGAAGAGAAACCTTTTTTTGGTTTTTCCTTTGCCCTTGATGTCAAAGGGGGAGAATATCATGGTGTTTGACTAATGGTGATGATTAATGTATCTATATATTGTGGTGATCAAACACCATCGTGGTTGCCATCAAGTCCAAAGGGGGAGATTGTTGGCAATATGATGTAATGTGTTGTCCTTGATGGCAACCTACTTGATGAAGCTGTCATTGATGGAACCCTACTTGATAAGTTGCCTATGATAAGCAACCTATGTGTTAAATATAAGACTAATGTATCTACAAATAAGTTCATATGTGACAGAGAAAAGAATTCCAGTATGTGCCAGAGAGATGTTATTTTTAATATGTCACAATGTATACGCAGGTTTGTAAAGGCCAAGTCAAATATGCACGCGTATAAGTATGTCCCAAGTCGCGTATGCCCGTTTGTGCTCCAAATTATGATACCAAGGGGAATTACCATGGTATTAGCCCATAGTATTAAGCGTTGAATTATCTATTTGATTCCGTCTAAGAATACCATCGTAAGTTGAGTGGTTTTGACTCATGGTATTGGTAAAAGCTAAATATATATAAGGAAGAGAAGATCATAGTGCAATGTATGCATGAGTAAGGGTTGTTGATGAATAAACTAGTTCTATAAGGAATATCTGCATGGATGAACTCTGTTTTTAATTGATAGATTTGAATCTATGATGCACCCATGGATATAATGATGGTTCAAGATCTCTAGATCTGAAGATGATGAATCTCTAGTATGATCTACTGAAGAAATGATGAAGAACTAGAGCAAGTCTGCTGAAGAAAATGAAGAAATCTGGGTAAGTTTTATAGATCTGGTATGTTCTGCAAAATTTACATTTACAGATCTATGCACTAGTTGGTTTCAGTAAAAGTGTGTATATACGTGGGTTCACTTCATGAAAAGCGCTTATGGAAGTTAGAGTTTTCTGAAGAATAGTATACACAGAAGTATATGCAGGTTGGTGTGCAGAAAAGTGCATATGTATGTGGCTTCAGTGAAGCAAAGTAGCATATGATATTTGAATAAATGAATGTTCACGGTTGAGTTTGTATCTGCATATCTATTCTGAAGTCTGGGTATTGAATGAATACTTCACTCTGAAGTATATCTACATGGAATGGGTTGCAGCTTATTGATAGATCTAAATTAATAATGCACCTATGAATAAAAAGATGGATCAAGATCTCTAGACCTAAAATGAATATATATTTTCTAGATTTGTTTATGGAAAGTTTGGATCTGTGATCTGGCGAATGTTTTCTAAAGTGAAGGTAAGATCTAAGTTGTTTATCTGTTCTAAAGAGTTGCGCAGCCCTGCAATGTTTTCATATCGATATGCAGGTTTGTCGTAGTGAAAGCACGTATATACGCGGGTTGGATTCAGAAAAAGCGCATATGGAATCTAGGGTTTTGCTGAAGTGTGCAGAAGGAAATCTCTAATATTTTTTGTTGTTCTACCGCTGTCTGTCAATGATGTATTCATACAGATCTGGGTTGTTTGAATACTAATTATGTTGCTAGTTGATTATGATTAAAGATCAGTTGTTGGTTGATTGGTTGATGATTCAATGAATGAATTGAATAGGTTATAAGTTTTAGTTTGATGTATGTTCTTTGAGATTAAATGTGTGGAGTGGGTATAGTCTAAAAATATAATGAAAAGAGGCCTACAAGGTGTGTTGTGTGGAAGTTGTTGGATCCAGTATGAAAATTGATGAAACGTGGTCCATGGTGGTGCTGAGGGTCGAAGCCTTTAGTGAGGGGGTTGTAGCTCCCTTCTAGTGGTAGCTAGTAAACGAGATCAGGGGTAGTAGATCCCTTTCAGGAGTGGCTGGTAAACAAGATCAGGGGGTTGGAGCTCCCTTCCAGTAGTAGCTGGAGAATGAGATAAGGTTGTAGCCTTCTGCAGGTGGGTGCCTGCGTGCTGGTGTGAGTCTGCACCAGTACATGGTTTTAAGAAGTTTTATTTATAATAAATATTGAAGACAGAGATGACGACAACGGTGGTTTTCTCCCAAATTGGGTTTCCACCTTAAATCCTGGTGTTCATGTGTGTTTCTTATGTGTGATGATTTATTCTGTTCTTACTACACATGTTTACTGCTTACTAAACATCTAATGAATGAATGATGCAATGATCTAAGTAAAGAATTATCTGCATAATAAGATCTCTGGACATATGCAAGTTTGCATAAATATATCTATGTATATATGCGAGTTGGATTAATTAAAGTCACATATAGAATTCTGTAAAGAAAAAGTAAATTTTTTGAGTAAGCTCTAAATACTGATTCACCCCCCCTCTCAGTATTTTTCCCAACAACTTTTTCAGGCTCCCGAATTTCATCTCAAAGAGGTGATCGTGGGAAAATTTTCATAACTCTTTCTATGAGAATCGGATTAAAATTATGTAAAAATTGGATGCAAGAACACGGAATTTAGTTTCCTCTGTATCAATTTCAGAGCTAAAGGAGGAAGTAGTGACATCTGGGAAGTCATACAAGTTCGCTCTACTGAACCAGTCCATAATTAGGTAATCGTAGGAGATTGAGCACACCTTTGTCTTCAAGAATCAAAATTAGGTCAGACCTATGGCATTCGAAAGAGGAGTCAAAGGGCTACCTTAGTGCCAAATTTTAGATATTGAAGATCTGAAATCAAAGAGATAATTCATTTTCAATATCACGCTCCTCAAAAGAAAGAAAAGGGTGTGTATTTTTTTCGAATTACATAAGTCTCGTTTGAAAAAAAAAACTTAGTTTTAATTTATTCCAAGGGCATATTGAATAATAGATATCAGTATTGGGTTCTAAAATGGCCCCTAAAAAGAATTCAACACCCATTAAGCCTTCATAAGGCTCTACTATGACTCATGAAGACGAAGAAACACAACATGAGATAACCAAATTACAAGAGAAAGTGCACCAAATTTCGCTATTGAAAAGAGCAACAAAAAATGAAATGGAAGTTTTGAAGAAAGGCGTGGAAAATAATATGGATGGTTTGAAGAAAGGTGTGGAAGCTAAGATGGAAGGCATGGAAGTGGACATGGAAGCTAGAATGGATGGCATGGAAGCTAAGGTGGATGACATGGAAGCTAAGATCAATGAAAAAATGGAAAACATGAAGAATGATATAAAAGTATACATCGAAGGTTTGGCACAGTTGATACAAGAAATGCTTCCTAATGGCGAAAAGATAGTAGAGGAAACTCATGATGAGAACAAACTAAATGTTAATCATGATTTCATAAACTCTAATGTTGGACGGAAGCACCACCATATTCCAAAGATGGATATGAGGAAGTTTGATGGCAAGGATCCCGTAACATGGATACTACAGATGGAGCAATATTTTGACCTCAATAATGTGCAAAACACACAAAAGGTATGCATTGCAACTTCACATTTAGAACAAAATACATTTGTATGGTATCGATGGATTTGCTCCCGTAAAAAAATTGTCACTTGGTCAATTTTTACGGAGGAAATGATAGCACATTATGAAGATACAAAAAGCAACACCTTCTTTAGCCAATTGATAAATCTCAAACAAAAGGGTTTAGTGGCGGAGCACATTGAGGACTTCCAAAAATTGAATATAAGGGTAACTGATATTTCAGAGGAACACAAAATTGATCTCTTCATAGGTACTTTAAAGGATAACATCCAACATGAAGTTCACGTTTTGGAACCTGATTCATTGGAGAAGGCATTCAGGTTGGCAAGAAAAATTGAATGTAAAATTGTGGCGACAAGGAAGCCTACCACTCACTTCTATAAAGAGGGAAGCATTTCTACTCCTAGATTTCCACAACCTACAAGGTTGACACCACAAAAATTGGAAGAAAAAAGAGAAAAAGGGCTTTGCTACAGTTGTGATAGCAAATACACTAAAGGTCATAAGTGTGCTGAGAAGAAATTATTTTACATAGATTATGAAGAGGAAGAAGAAAATGAAAAAGAAGAGGATATACACCAAGAACCAACCCTAGAAGAGGAATAAATGAGTCTGACCATATCGTGTAATGCATTGGCAGGAATTACCACTCCTCAAACTCTCAAGATAGAAGGACATATCAAGAAGAAAAAGGTAATAGTGTTGATTGATTCAGGTATTACCCATAATTTTATTCATTGTAAGGTAGCCAAGGAATTGAATTGTTTCTTATACCTAGCACCAGAATGTCAAGTGATGGTTGCAAATGGAGGAACTATAAATTGCTCTGGAAAATGCCATAATATCAAGCTAACCATGGGGGAATATGTATTGAATAGTCCAATGCTTTCCATTCCTATGGGAGGTGCTGATGTTGTACTAGGAGTACAATGGTTACAATCTCTGGGGACGGTAGCTTTTAATTTTCAAGAACTTTTCTTGAAAATTTTTTCAGAAGGAAAGGAAGTCGAATTACGGGGTATTGAAGGGAAGCCAGGAAGGATAATAAGCTCTAATGGCATGACAAAGCTTCTAAAGAAAGAACAACGAGGCGTAATTGCACAATTATGCTCACTAGAAGTTCCATCATCAAAATCATCTATTTCTGCAGATCTCCAACAAGTCTTGGACAATCATTCCAAGGTGTTTGAAACTCCCAAAGGACTCCCACCTATTTGTGATAATGATCATGCTATTCATTTGATTCCAGGAAGTGTTCCTCCAAACATCAGGCCTTATAGATATCCTTACTTCCAAAAGAGTGAAATTGAACGTATGATTGCAGAAATGTTAGAGGCGGGTATAATTCAACCTAGTCCAAGTTCTTTCTCTGCTCCTGTAGTATTGGTACACAAGAAGGATGGATCATGGCGAATGTGTCCGGATTATAGGGAGCTCAATAAGCTCACCATTAAAGATAAATTTCCCATTCCGGTGATTGATGAATTATTGGATGAATTACATGGAGCAATTTATTTTACCAAGTTGGATCTTCGTTCAGGATATCATCAAATTAGAATGAAGACTGAAGATATTCCAAAAATAGCATTTCGAACTCATGAGGGTAATTATGAATTTTTGGTCATGCCTTTTGGCCTTACCAATGCACCTTCTACATTTCAAGGGTTGATGAATTCCATTTTCAAACCCTTAGAAAATTTGTGCTATTATTTTTTGATGATATACTAATCTACAACAGGTCTTGAAAGGATCATGTTGAACATGTTCACAGGGTGCTCAAACTATTATAGGAGAAACAATTATATGCAAAAGCATCCAAATGTTTCTTTGGAGTACAAGAGGTGGAATATCTGGGTTATATTGTATCTCACGAGGGTGTTAAGGTAGACCCTAACAAAATTAAAGCCATTAAGGAATGGAAAGTCCCGACAACGATAAAGAAGTTGCGAGGATTTCTTGGTTTAACAGGGTATTATCACAAGTTTGTTAAGAATTATGGGAGAATAGAAGCACCTCTAACAAAATTATTGAAGAAAGATGCATTTTCATGGACTCCTGAAGAAACTAAGGCCTTTGAACATCTTAAACTTGGCAATGTTCCTAGCACCGGTCTTAGCTACACCAAACTTCACAAAAACCTTTATTGTGGAATGTGATGCCTCAAGAAATGGAATTGGTGCTGTTTTAATGCAAGAAGGAAGACCCATTGCTTTTGAAAGTCGTGCAATCAAAGGAAATTATTTACAGAAAGCTATTTATGAGAAGGAAATGTTAGCAATACTACATGCACTAAATAAATAGCGACCTTACCTAATGGGAACACACTTCAAGGTAAAAATTGATCACGATAGTCTTAAACACTTTTTGGAACAAAGACTATCTTCAGAAGAACAACAAAAATGGGTCACAAAGATGTTGGGTTATGACTTTGAAATAATCTACAAAAAAGGCAAGCTAAATGTTGTTGCAGATGCACTCTCACTAAAAAATGAAGATGTGGAAGCATTGCTTTGTGCCATTTCTATTATCCAACTAGATTGGATAACTGAAGCAAGGGATGAATGGAAGAGGGATGAAGAACTGTGGACACTCATTCAAAATTTGCAGCAAGATCCTAGTACATCTAATACATTTATTTGGAAAACGATTCCTTATGGTACAAAGATTGCTTATATCTTTGTAATAATTCCCAACTAAAACAAAATATTCTTTTGGAATTGCACACTTCTCCTTTAGGAGGACACTAAGGATTTTTAAAAACTTACCACAAGGTGAAGAAAGAATTTTTTTGGGATGGCCTTAAATCTGATATTAAAAAGTTTGTGGTAGAATGTTTGGTTTGATAGTAAAATAAAGTTGATACAATTAAGACCCCGGGTCTTCTACAACCTTTATCCATTCCAAGTCAACGTTGGGAGGAGATTTCAATGGATTTTATCACAGGTTTACCTAAGTACGAAGGAAAGAGTGTCATCATGGTGGTAGTTGATAGACTTACTAAGTATGCACACTTTTTTGCATTATCTCATCCATTTAAAGCAAGTACAGTTTCTACTACATTTATGGAAACAATTCAAAAGCTACATGGAAACCCAAAGGTAAATGTGAGCGACAGAGATCCAACTTTTACAGGAAATTTTTGGACAGAGTTATTTTCTTGTTTGGGTACTCAATTAGCTCATAGCTCATCTTATCATCCTCAATCCGATGGTAAAACTAAGATAGTGAATAGATGTTTGGAAGGATATCTTTGTTGTTTTGTATCTGATAAAAAAAAAAAAGGGGTCAAGTGGTTACCTCTCGTTGAATGGTGGTATAACACTTCCTTCCATACTATAACAAAAATGACCCCATTTATGGCACTTTATGGATATCATACACCGTCCATCACATAATATTTAAGAGAAAATTCTAAGGTTCAAGCAGTGGAAGATCACATCGAGCATCAACAAGAATTTATCCAATTCTTAAAGGATAACCTAAATTTGGCACAAAATCGAATGGAACAACAAGCAGATCAACATCGTAGCGAGAGAAGTTTTGATGTAGGAGACTGGGTATTTTTACGGCTAAAACCATACAAACAAATGTCACTCAAGCAAGCTAAGAAGGATAATAAATTATCGCCAAAGTACTACGGTCCTTACAAGGTGTTGCAAAAGATTAGTACTATGGCATACAAATTGGAGCTTCCTGCTTCTTCGCGAGTGCATGCAGTTTTCCATGTTTCATGCTTAAAGAAGGTTATAGGTGAAAAGCTTCCAGGTCAAAAAATATTGCCAGAACTTGATGAGGAAGGAAAAATCATATTGGAACCTGAAGCAGTCACGGAAACAAGAACTTTATAGCTACGAAATCGATCAATTTCAGAGTATCTCATCAAGTGGAAGAACTTACCCACTGAAGATTCTACATGGGAGGATGAGAATTTTATACAGAAGCACCCAGAGCTATTCAAGCGTTGAGGATAACACTTTTTTAAGGAGAGGGGCATGTTAGGTCCCTATATTCCTAGTTTAGCCACTTATTGTTATTAGTGTAGCCCCCTTATTGTTATTATTGTACCCATGTAACCCCAATATTTTTATTATTGTGCCCTTACATTGTTATTGTTAGGTCAGCTAGGATTACATTATGGCCCCATGGACTCCTATATATAGAAAGGAGGTTTTGTCATCTGTATCATCTAGGAATTGTTCATTCATGTAATGTATATGATGTTTCCCCCTCGAAGTGGCTTATTTCTAAGGCATTGATATCTCTTTTCTTCTATTTTTGGAGTTGGTTATAATAGAGGCTTTTCACTCTGGCTTATTGTTGATTGAATCTTTGATTTGTGCATAGTTGTGCTCATGTGTCACTGTCTTCAGGATCTTATGCATGGGCTCTTTGATGGGCAACACTTTTACAAAAAATTTGTCATGAGACCATGATCCTCTTTGTGAAATTTTACGCCTGTTGTATCTCTTCTACTGTGTAATGTCATTTGTGAGTTTAAGCCTCTTACTTTGCATCTGTTCTACTGCTAACCATTTGTAAAGCATTCCTGCAGAAATGCTTGAACATGGGAAAATTGTCTTTATGCAGACTTAATGCTTGATCAAGGAGATATATTTGGAGGCCTTTGATGTCTTTGGAAACTGATAATTTCACCTTTGTATTTACTTGACTTCACATTTGAATATTTGTAGAAATAGTAAATTTAGAACCATGACGATTCATAACCTAGGAGACCCTATATGACTTATTGGAGTGTCCTTTGAATAGGTTTTTGACTGAAAAAGATTGAATCAGGGTTTGGAGGTGAAGATATGGTTTTGACAAACTTTTATGAATTGCCATCCTAGATAGCTAAACAAATTTGATTTATCTAAAGGGCTTTAGGAAGGGAGTTTTGAAATCACCACTGCTTGAGGAAATTGGTGAGTAGAGGAAACATCTTGGGTTACTTGGCAAACCAAGGTCTGAAAATAGAGGGTTTAGGAAAATAGAGACAGAGTATTATAGGTAGAGGTGGCAAACATAGTGAGAGTGAGGGACATCAGTCCATGATTTGGTCTTCGAGGAGTGATAGGATGGGCATGCCTTGACCAAGTAGTAGGATAGCGAAAAATTGGTCTTAAGGATAATGAAGGCAGTGATATTTCTAGAACTCACAAGACATCTATGAGTTTTGTTTCTATAAATCTTGGACAAGCATTTAGTCATCTAAATAGGTAAAAATTACTGATGAATAACAAAATAAATGATTCAAATGCGGGGGTATCAACCGTACAAGGACCTTTATCCCACACATCAGTGTCATCCGGAGAGGCCAATGATTTCACATGCCCATCATGGTCCAATTATTTTGTAGGGAAAACAATTTTTTCTGGGACAAGACTCAATTTATGATCAGTATGAGAATGATATTTAGAATCGTACCCAGGCAAACATTCAGTGGAATCGAGATAGGTTTCATTGAGAGGGAGAGATGTTAGGCTAATATGTTTTTCAAGCTCTAATTTGACAGGGTGTGTGAAATATTCAGGGGTGGTACAATAGGTTTTAGTTAGGTGTCCACGTCGATTATCACTTAGAACTTTTGCGGCCAACACCTCATCACACGGAAATTCCGGAGGAGGAAAAGGAATGTCACAAATAGTAATATTCTTCTTGGAGGCTTGAATGTGTTTTAGACTCGAGGAGATAGACCAGGAAACATTAGGGAAAATTTTTGAAGAGCTGGCAACTTGAGGATAATCATAACAAACATGAGTATCAGGCTTGGTTGCCGGTTGAAATTGTTCTAGGGAAACGAAAATCGCTCGTAAAAAATGTTCAATTAAATATGTCCAATCGACATCCTTTTCAGGGAACTCAAAACAAACATGAAAAAATTTGATAAAGAACTCCTCTAGAGATTCTTGAGGTTCCATTCTGATCTCATTCAACTTTATTAATACATTTTGAAAATCGTACCTATGAAAAGCTTGTTGTAATTCACCAGTGAGCTGCTCAAACGAATGGATAGAAGTTGCCGAAAATGTGCGACACCATTGATTAACGCGACCCTCGAGAGTGAGGGAGAAAAGCACACAAGCCAACTCCTCATCGTCAATTTCATAACACTCACAAAACTCACAGAAATCTGAAAGGTGCTCGATTATGGAAACTCTGTTTTCACCATCAAATTTTAACTAGGACAAGTGATTCAGAGGTTCATCGGGGATTGAGCATCGAGAACTAGATAAATCTGATAAAAATCTCAGGATAATGATTTGGGGATGAGCCATTACAGATATGAGACTAACTGTAGGCTCTAAGGGCTTAGCTTGTCATCTGGCCCTCCTTCTAGCGCTAGTTTGTTGACAAGAAAAATTTTACTGTCGACAATAAGGGGGTCTCCCTAGTGAAAGGTCCTAATTAGACCTCACACTATTTGGGATAGGAGCCCCATTTGGTATGTGGGCCCGGCTGTAGCCATAAGTGTTTCCATTCTTGGTTGTCGGATGAGAAGATGATGGAGTAGAGGCAAAGTTGAAATGACCAATCAATGAAGGAAAATAAGCCCAAGATTAACAAACCATAAGCAAAGATACAAGCAAGTCTAAGCAGCAAA
This sequence comes from Pinus albicaulis, assembly GCA_034641835.2. NCBI lineage: Eukaryota > Viridiplantae > Streptophyta > Pinopsida > Pinales > Pinaceae > Pinus > Pinus albicaulis. The sequence goes on along the minus strand of CM076578.1, from coordinate 1,856,215,367 downwards.
ATAAAGTGGGGTATGCCGTGAATGGGATTAGTGAGCCGAAAAATCAGTCAAACATACATGAAAGAAAACACGCCAGAAGTTAACTGCAAAGTAGTTCACAATAGATCATTGACGTGGCAAAGAACAAATAAACACTGATTCAAGAGAAACCACTGAGAATTAGTTCATAATCAATTGCATGCATGAAAGCATTTGCACAACATAGTGAAATATTAGACAAATAGTACTCTCACCACAAACAAGTACGTGAATCAGTGTTGGAAAGAGAATATATTATTAATGTTGCTGCAACGTCAAATACATGTTTACAACTTGTCAAAACCCAATAGTGGAAAATGGGATATTCATCTCAATGCATGATAAAAAAACCCTCGCCTCACTACCTCTATCTCTACTTGATACCAAGAGTTGAGTTCCTTTAGCTCTCAAGCACCAATTCCTCTATTGCACTAGCTTCAATTGTCAAGCTAAAAGTACTTTGTACTCTTTCTCAAAGTTGTACATATAGGCTGATATGACTCTTGAGTTGCCCTTGACTCTTGCTCTTCTCGACTGTTGGGATGGCTTGCGACTTGCGACCCAGGGTTATATGCGACTTGCAACCTTGACCAATCTATGACCTACGACTTGAATCTATCTGCGATTTGCAACCTGGGCCATTTTCGACTTGCGACCTAGGGTTATATGTGACCTGCGACCTTGACCAATCTGTGACTTGCGAATTGGGCCATTTTCCACCTGCGACCCAGGGTTATATGCGACCTGGGACCTTGATCATTATGTGACCTATGACCTGAATCCCTCTGTGACTTGCAGCCTGGAGTCATTTGTGACCTATGACAGGAGTTTTGTCCCTTATTCATTTTTCTTTTGGTGATCTTTGGATTTCATAGCAAGATTCCTTTTCCTGCATATCAGTTCTGTGCACGTGACTGGGTTCCTTTGAGCTTAAAGTGAGGTTCTTGGGAATCTTGTAAGGATCCACATTCCACGTCGCATAAAACCCCAGCTCTTGCCATGCAAGTCACCGAATTCTACATATAAACAATTAACACAGGTCACATTTACTTAAAATAAGATTGATGTTGGAAACACATGTAATTAGCCACAAGTGGTTTTAAAAAATAGTAAATCTATACCCCTGTGTGGTCTTGTTTTTCACGTTGAAATGTTGTGTGTGCAGCTTTTAAATGGTATCATTATTCCGAATCCTTCTCAGAGATCTTCAAATACAAACATTGATGCTCGTTATTTAAGTGCTTTCTTCGGTTTATGATTGCCTCCCGCATTACATGATTAACCTTTGTTGGTCTTCGGGGCAATCCTAAATCTGCCCTTACCTTTGAAGAATGTGATTCCCTTCTCTACCATCATGTGTTTCCTTGTTTCTCATCAAGACTCCTTCTAGGAATTTATGAAAATTCATGGCTAGTGTCAATTTCAACCCAATACGGGAGCCTCTACTTATCCCCAAAAATAGCCATTCCTTTACATGGTTCTCCCCACCGTAATGACCCTTTCCACTTTTATCTGCATAAAGAGTGGCAATAAGAACAAAACATGAAACACCTTTAAGGTGTTGGCCTCTTTACCCAAGAATGAAAAAGACATTATGTTGGGGCTCATGCTGTGCATTTTTGTCATGTATTTAGTGCATTGTAGCCAAACATTCTTCCAAACAATTTATGATGAACTGGAGGCAATTTTCCAATGTCGTTCAACCAAAAGGAGCTCCCTCAAAACAAGCTTTACATGCTCTTGCAATCATCCATTCTTTTAGGGATGCAGATAATAACACATCCCTTCTTTGATAGGCATTGATTTTGCATGAGGTCGCAACCGTGGCATGGAGGTCGCGTAGTCGGAGAGTCGCGTCGGGTGTGGATTCTTTTGGGTGCGACCCTGCGACTTGGTGACTCGGGAGAGGTCACAAAGTTGCAATGACTGTTAAGTCACATTCCCCGAGTCCCAAGAAGAGTTGTGACTATGCAACCAAAGAGAGGCTGTGACTTGGTAATAGGTCGTACAGTTGCGTTTTGGAATGGGTTGCACTTGTTACTGCTACAACAGAAGTGTTACTGCGTGACTTGATCACCCATTACCTCCTAGCGACCCTTGTTGAACCATGGTGAGACATTTATCTTCCTCTGGGCATGATTTCCCTATTTGCAAATGTTGAAATTGGGATAGATGATATGCCACTGATTGAAATGAGGAATCTAAGTGCCAGCGTGTGGATAGACGGAGTTTCTGTGATAGTCTTTCACACGCGCTCCTTCTCAGCCTTACCGCTAGAAAACTACCTTACGACCTCCAAGGCCTCATTACCGCACCTCGGGCAGCCTCAGGAAAATAAATCTTTTTTTCCTTATAGTAGCTGCGCATTCGTTGATGGACATAGATCTACTGGGTTCCTCCCCCCACACCCTATGCGTGCTAGTTATCAATGAGAAGGGAGCGTTCTTTTTTCCCTTTAGAATATATATCACTGCTGCAATAGAAATGCAAGTATGTTGCTATAAGCGTAAAACACAATGTGGACCAGCGATGGTGTGATGCAAAGGATCTGAACCTCTCCATCAGTGTGTAATCATCCAACGTCAGGTTTCACCATGGTATTCCCTCGTCCAACAACCTTTGACAATCAAACCACAATTTCCTTCACCTTCTATCGAATGCAGAAACATGTGTGTTTTGTTGGTATGTTCGATCTGTTGCTTTTACTATGATTTGTCCCAACGCTAAAACAAAACGCTCAATCCACTTTGAAACACGGGCTCATTTATATTAATCGCGCAGAAACCCTATCCATAGTGTGGATTAAGGAAGGCACGACATAGCCACCATATGTTGCTTTTTCCTTGCAGAACAAAGGTTTCGTACTCGGCATTTTAATCCTTTTGAAGTGTGCTTATATTTATAGCGGCAACCCATACGGATCACAAGGGTTCTACATGTGCTGTGGCAATTCTCACTTCAAAAGCATTAACCCCTTTCCCATCTCGAACTTCCACCACACCATATGTCAAATATTTACGACACATTTAAGAGTAGATATTTGCGTTGTACTCAAAACTCCTTAGAAGATTCGGGAAGTCAAATGGACAATTAAACCTTCATGCAATTACTACATAGTTCAATGTGTAATACTTATGGCACCTTTGACCAATTTCAACTCATGAGTTTTCACGCATCTATTTGAATCCTCCTTCGTCATTTACATCCTTACACCTTCCTTTGAAGTGTGCTGGCCCTTTACAAGGGTTACCTGAATTATGAGTCTTTTGAATGTGCTAATATAGTCCAACGTCGAAGGACTTAATCCTCTACCTGTATTGAATGCCAAATGGACAATTGGAATCTCATCTTTGTAAGGTATTTTAATGATGTCGCCAATGGACTCTTTAATCAAAACAAATATGTTTTTCAATGTATACTGATAGCGTCTTTGACCGATTTCCTGAAGGAATAGTATGAGAATGAGTCAGCTCTTGGTAATAATGAGAAAGCAAAAAAATGATTAGAGAATTAGCTTGTTTGAGGGGAAACAATATTGAAATATCCGAACTAATATATTGTAACTTTAAGTCAATTATTTGAGCATTTCTAAGTCCGAAAACCAACTTAAACTTATATTTTCATACAAACATCAACCGCAATAGACCCCGACACTTCATGATTCCACAAGGTAATGATTCATTCACATAAAAGGCCTTCTTGAAATAATCGGGACCATGCTCTTGGAGGGTGGGGATTAAACACAAAGCGGGGCTGGTTTACATGAATCTTAGGGTTGCACATGTACAGGGGGACCCAAAATTTTGAATACACCTAAAATTTTGGGTGGTGTTGAGGCAACTACAACACTATGCCACTGCAAATTGGAACTGAAATGGAATGAGGCTATGACAGATTTGAAACGATGATTTTTGGTTCGGATAGAGGTGACGTTTTACTGACAACTCTAGTGTTACCTCATTTAATTATCAACCTAGGGTAAGTCTTTTTATTTCAAGAGTGTCAGCACAGTATATGCGAGTCAACTGGTCTATGGATGCTCTCTGTCAGTCATGAAGAAGGAATTACTAACTTCCTGAACTTGTTTATCCTATGAAGCGTGACTTGGATGGATCTTTAACCTAAGATTGAGCAACAGGATTTTGTGTTTCTCAACTAAAACAACAGCTTAACTGAACTGAACAACAATCTAAATAAACCAAGCAGGCATTGAAATGATAGTAATGGAATTAAACAGAACAATAGTCTAACTAAGTTACTCAGAAATGGAATTGAATTGAATCAACGGTCTAGTTAACTAAGCAACAATCAAGTAGCAGTATGACTAGCTGTGCAATAATGAAACAACAGTATAACTAAGCCTGGCGATAAGTAATTTTTCAATGGAGTTCTCTGTAGGACTTAATTAAGAAAATCTAATCAAATGGTTAACTGCTTTGTTATGCTAGAAAGAAAGCGTAATTCATAGAGACAAATAATGCTAAAATAAGCTTATTTATGATCTGGAATTCAAATGCAGTGATAGCAAAAGAACTAGAACTATCTAAAAAAACATTGCCACAAATAGGATTGCACTTGTTCTACTCTAAGAACGCAATTTCTAAAAATCTTAAAGAAAGAGAATCATATTCGTATTGAATGGAGATATGCGTTACAACTGCATCGGATTCACAAGTATTGGTTTTGTATTCAGAATATCAAAACATGTGTGGAGCTCCCAGAGGTTGGGCCCAGACCAAGAGAAGCCTCAGCACTGTAAAAACCTTAAAGATGATTATTCAAAACTCTATATCACATCCAGGGATGTTACAACACATAATTATATAGACTGTTCCTGAGTTCTCTATTACATGATGGATCTCCTGTCCTGTTCTTCCTTCTTTCTTCCTCCATCCTTTGCCCTTTTAAAGGCGATCTTCGAGAACTTTGAGAGTGTTTCTCAAACAACAAACCACTACGCGTGGCTGTCGTTTGAGTTCTTGGACTCAGATTTTCTTGTTCACCTTCTACTGGTCATTGGAATTTCTAGGACTTCATATGCTCACATCCATTGGTTGGCTTCTATTCCCTATTGGTCCAGGCATTCTTAATTTCCTGCACATGAAGACAAAAGGAGTCAATTTCTTATTATAAACTATCCTTTTCATCATTAGTCTGATTGTTCCCATTTTCATGATATTTTATTCCTTATTGTTTAATGTGAAGAGGGATTCACTCGAAATTATAATATAATTTGAAGTATTTATAGGGTGAAAATCATACCTTAATCTGGGTCCAACATACTCCCTTGCTTACCTAGTTTCATGTCCTCATGCAAACAGATGATTAAGATGTAGTTGTGTTAAAAAATAGGTAGGGTAGGCCTTCTTGTTGTGTGTCCTGAAGCCTTGTTTTCTATTTATGAGTGCAAAGGTAGCGCCTATGGCTCCTTCTGGCAATTCGTATTTGTGATTATACTCCTCAGGAGGAAGCCAGAGGAGAGGATTCCTGTATTTGCATCCCAACTAGGCAGGCCCCATGTTGTAGACTAGACTGCTATATGAACGGAACCTAGAGGCAGCAGCCTTGAAATTCTTGTAATTGAATGGCTCCCTATTCTTCACATTGTTTGTGGAGGCCATCCACCGTTGCTTGGCTATTGCTAAGGCCGCTTCATGAATGTCCTCAAAGTATTCTCTTTAATTTTCTATGATATCTTTATGGATGGGTCCTACCTTAGACTTCACACCTGGCCTTCTCATGAATTTTTTATGTTGGATGATTAGTTGCAAGGGTTTCGTAGGCTCTCCCTTGACCAATAAATCTAAACTATGTTCTCTTTTCTGAAAGTTGTCGTAGGCTTTGGCCCATGTGATATGGTTTTTGGCAAATGAAAGGAAGGCTTGCAGTTGTACATCCCCTATGAAGGGGCTAGGATTGCTGTCAGTGTCCTCTTCTAAGAAGAAGTTACGCATGTAGAGTTCACACAAGAGGTGTTGGACCTACCCATATTGATCATTACAACATTGGAAAAATTCTTCTATGGTCTTGAAGGTGGTGGATTTCCGTGCTCTAATAGCTTTAACTTTCAAGAGTAGATATCGTTCTGTTAGGAACATGGCATAGTTGGTTGCCGGAGCTCTGCATGATAAAGCATCATCATATAGAGAGAACATTGTAGAGATTTTCTTCTTATCTTGCTCTACCTGTTCTTGCACCGCTTTAACCTTTGCCTGCTCTCCTCTAAGCTGGGTGAATGTCTCATCTTCTGTGATAGAGCGGTCGATGAAATTATTTTGCAGTGCCTAATATTCTCGTAATGGTACTGCCTCCTTTCGGCACTATGTCAATTCATGCCATACTTGCACTAGCTCATTTTGTAATCTCTGGTTAGTAGCTATCTCTACTAAATGGGCATAGGCAAGGGTTTCCTCTATTCGGATCCCCTTTTCTTTCATAACATTCTGCTCATTTTGGGTGGATGTTTCAATGCTATTTTCTAGTTCTGTCTGAACTTCAGCTTTGATGGTATCTACCAAGTTGGTCTGTACTTCAATTTCAGTACTGGTTATCAAATTGGTTTGTGTTCCAGTTTCCATAGTGCCGGCTAAGTCGGTTTGTATTTCAGTTTCAGCAGTATTTGCTGGTTCTGTTTGAGTCCCTACAATAGAGGTTTCTGTTCTTGGCTTCCTGGCCCTTCTTTCTCTTTTCAGTTGCTTCCTCAAACATTTCACCAATTTCTCCAATCTCTTTCAGGTCTTTCTTAATTTCTCAGTTCTCCTCATGTTTGAACCTTTACCTGTTCTTATTTCAGTAGGTGATAGGGGAGTACAATTCTCTTTTTCAGGGATATCATCTATAATGGTGTTTCTAATTACTTCTTCAAAATTTACCTCAATATGAGGGTCCTGACTAGGAGGAGCCACACTACCTCCTGGTGACAAAGGGGTTGTCTCTGTGTGTGTACTCTGCTCCACAAGGACAGTGTGACCTGAATCAGCTTGTGATTCCAATCTCTCCTCTGCCTGTCCATCACTATATACTTCTTAATTATCAATGGGAGACAGAGTCTCATCATCTTTTAGTTCCTCTTGGTTAGGTAGGATGTTAGTGTGACCAGATGTAATATTCCTAATTTATCTTCAGCTAGGAATATTAATTTTGCTTTTGAGATCTAGATGCATGAATAATTAAGCAAGGAGGCTCCTAATTTACTCAAGTATGAATAAAAATCCTTCCTAATGTGAAAGGGGATCATTAAATAACCAATTCAAGCATCCACATGTGTGAACAAGGTCTAAACTATGTGGACAAGGTCAAGTTTGACCAAGTCAACATGATTTATTCTCAAAGAAGTGGATTCTAAATAAAGCCATCTCAATGTGAATAGAGATCAATCCAGATAGATAAAATGAAGGCACCTTGAGTGTGAAAAGGGACAGGGCATGAAGAATCAGTCAAGGTTTACCAAGTCAAAAAAGCTGTCTAGACACATTGCACCACCTTGATGGACAGCGCAGTTTTTGTGGAGGAGCATTTGCATGGAAGCAACCTCATAGTGGGTGGGACCCTTGGTGAGGAAGCTCATCAATTATATAATGAAGGATATGGAAAGCATATGGACATATTGGAGATTATATTTTCATGTGGTCTACTTATACTTTCTGCATACTTGGCTGTTTAGCTAAGTTGTTACACTGCTTAGTGCAAGGGTTTGCCCGAGAGGGAATTCCCTACTCTTTCTTGGAGATCTTGTCTAAGAAATCTAAGAGGAGGTTTCTGATCTAAATTTTCCACTACCTAGTGTTGGGCCAAGCACATAAATTCAGCAAAAACACATTCCCTTCAGAAAATTGTGTTATTTCTTAAGGTGTGCAGTGGAAGGGGATGAAAGTCCCATTTTGAGGAGCTAGTTTCCCAAGAGAAGGATCAACCTTTATTTGGAGAAATAGAAAAGCATTATACAGCCATTTCTTTGTATGTTCAGCCATTATTATGTAGAGCTACAACCATACAGTGTGATTCAGCCATATATTTGCAACAACTTTATCTTGTATATATTTTCTGTCAAGAAACCCTTGCGGGTCTTCTTGGACCTGTATAAAAGAGGTTAGATCTTTGTTTTTATGCCTCATTGAGTATTTTAATAAGAATATCAGATATATATCTCTATTTTCTTATTTTAACCTCTATTAGACTGTGCAGTATCTTATGCAACAGCTCCGACATTTTGCAATCTTGGGGTTTTGTCAATTTTAAGTTGTTTTGAGCATGGGAGGCCTGTTTAAATAAACTAAAGGCATTTGTTTCTGAAAATATTTTGCATGCATGTCTTATATTGTCTATTATAAGGGACACAACCATTTTTTTTCACTATTATAACTCAATATTCATAAAATAACGTTTTTGGGGCTAAAACTGCTACTTTTCCCCGCTTGGTGACATTGTAAAAAGGCATAGTTTGTTGTTGTGATTGTTCTATTGAAGCCATGTGTTTAAATAAATTATATGAGTTGATCAATTGCTTCTCTAAAAATTTGGAATACCTTAGGGTATTCTTATTGTTGTATAAAATTCCAGTTTTGGAGTATCACAGTGGTATTGGAGCAACAATCTTGGCTCAACCTGTGAGCTTCAAGCAGCATGGAGTATTCTCATGGGGAGGAGGAGATTTGTAGAAGAAATCAGAGAAAACCCTTATTTTCTGGAGAAAATAGGTTCTCAAAACTTCTCTTTTCAAATACGCAGGGCAAAGGCAAGGGCATAAAAGAGATGAGAAACACATGAAGATCCCGCACATAGATCTATATAGGAGGAAGATTATAAGTCGTCATATTTTGGATATGAGAACTCAGCCATATCATTAGATCTACTACGTTCTATCAGAAATTTATTCATGAAGAGGAAGAAAGGAGATGTGCCAAAGAAAGATACTCTTAGTGATTATTTGCAGGAATATGAAGCTCAATCTAAGGAATTCAAAGATCACTTGATTTCCAAGGGTTTTTCCAAATGAAGGAGGAAAAGAGCATAAGGAACAAGGAGAAAGGTGAGGGTAGATTCTTTCTATCCACTTTTGATGGATCACCTCTATGTCTAGCTAGGGGTTGGGTGAAGGATCTAGACACCTTTGTGCAGCAACATCAAGTTTCAGAAGTTGAAGACATCAAAGTAGTAGCGCTGCATTTTGAGGGCAAGGCCTATGCTTGGTGGTTGTTCGAATCATTTTCCTTAAAGAATGCAAGTACATATACTTATGCAAAGTTCATTAAAATATTAGTAGAGAGGTTTGATGAGATTTCATATCAAACATCCTCTATTAAAACTATCATACCATATCAAACAGAGCTTTTGCATGAGTTGGGAGGGTCTATAAATCCAACTCCATTTCTGAAAACCAATGAAGAGGAGGTGAGTTTGTTAGATATTTTTCCAAGGGAAAGATCTCCTTTGGATGAAGGACTTTCTTCTCAAAAGAAAGACATGAAGATTCCTTCTTCAAAAGAGAACCAATATCTAAGGTCTCTTGTTGAAGGTAAGGTAACTTCAACTAGTGAAGAAGAGAAAGGGGAGGCAGGAAAAGATAACGCAGTCATAACAAGGGCACCTCAAGCACCTCATGAAGAAGATGATGGGGCACTTGCTCCAAAGAAAGAAACTCATGCACTCTTGCAAGGAGTTCCAAAAGGTCTCACACATATAGCTCTTGGCATAACACATGAGCAGCATGTACCTTCATTTCCAAATGTTGAGATCTTGGAGATAGGAGAAGGAAAAGAGGAGGAATGGCATCACAAGATGGAGAGCATGTACCCTTCTCTATTTCAAATTTTGCAAGAACAAAGAAGGCAATAGGACTTATGCAATAAAGGTAGGGGAAAATATGTCCACCTACATTCACATCCTACTATATGCCTTGATGCCTCTTTGCAAGGAGGCATTTCAGCAGGAGGACCTCCTGATTGGAGGGAAACGAAAGTGTTCTCTCAGCTATATTTTGCAGCAACCTATTTTTTTAAAGAGGGAACCTTGGAGGGAGCCACTACAGCACTGAAAATCATTGATGGAAGGCTAGGAAAATTTCTGAAATTGACCTTGCTTTCTTCCACTCATCTATTTGCATTGGAGGGAATAGATTCAGAAATTTGTGCTGATATGAGCATAGTATCAAAAGGCTACTCCATAGCTTTGGGCAAAGGATACTCCAATATATAATGAAGATTTCTGAACATAACAAAAAAATAATTTCATTTTTTGTATGCAGGAGAAAAGTTGAGGAAGTTTTTGAGAAAGAGAACCTTTCAAGGGGAGGGTGACTTTCCTAAACTTCAATCTTGTCTTGAGAAAGATCAGCTGCAAGAAAGGCAACAAAAGAAAGTTGGGAATACTCCAACATGTGACTTTGACATCAAGCATGTCAAGGAGGAGAGCCATCATATGACAAATGCATCATTTCATATTTCTATAGCACTGCCAATGTTGGGAAGCCTAGACCTTTATTGGGAGTCCCAACTCTTGATGGAATATTCTAAGGACCTATTCACATGTAAGGTTCTTGATGGGCAAGCAATGGATGAAAAGTATAAGGTAGTTAATGGAATCATGTATGTTCATGATCAGATCTACTTAAATAAAGATTCCAAACTCAAGAATAAACTACTTGATACAACTTATGAGGTCTTGCCTTCAAATCCCACTAGTTTCATTGGAACATATCATACTATCTTAGATGGATTCATGTGGGAAAATTTCAAAGAGGAGATGCACTCTCATGTGAGTAAGTGCATGGATTATTTGTTTGTTGAGGAAGAACATAGCTCTTGGAAAGAGTTATCATTATCACCTCCTTATTCATTGAGTGTGAGAGGGAGCTCATCCATGAGCTACCTTGCTGATTTTAAACAAGTGTATGACAACATTGTATTGTTGAATCTAATGATGTATTTATTATATACCTGTGTTTTCTTAACACTCATGTGCAAGTCTTGGCTCCAAGATGGGGCAATTTTTCTAATGGGCTTCATGAGCCACTTTGGGCCATGAACAATGGTGATGCTAGCCATTCCTTGGGAGATATTGGAGAGGTGATGTACTCTTCATGGTGTGATTCCTTAACACCAACCGTCATACACCTTCTCCAAGCATGCAAGAATGATGGGGCGGTAAACAAGTGTTGGGGAGAACACTTGTCATATCATATTCTATGGCAGTTAGGAGGAAAACTACGCTGGTTGCACATGAGGGACCATTGTCCTTCTCCCTTATTATATATGGCAGCTAGCATGATCTTACTTATGATCCCACATGCTGAAGATGTTCTTATTTTTGTTGGGAACATGGTTGGAGGAGAGATACATTTGTTGGGTGTGTCTTTGGGGGAAGAGAGTCCCTACTTTTTCTACACTACATGTTCCAAGGGGAGCATGAGAAACTATAGGGCCACCATTGCATACCATTTGTTTCTTCATGATGTGGACCATATGTTTGGTTGGAGCACTTGGGGCATGCCTCTCATGAGCAATTGGGAGGAGATTTTCTATGAATTACCAAGATGGAAGGTGATTCATTTTATTTGGATGATAGCCTGGAGGAGGGAGGCCTCCATTGATGATGAAATTCCCCATGATTGTCATCACTTCTATCTTGAGAAGGCCATGGGTTAGCAAGAAGGTTTCCATAACAACCTTCCATTCTTTCATGATGAGAGCCATTGGGTTTATTCACCAAAGGCCAACTTACATACTTGAGAGGAGCCATTGGGAGATGGAACTTTTGCAGAAATTCTGAAGCAATGGAGGAGACTATGGGATGATAAGGCCACAAGAGGAATAGGGGAGATTTTGCAGAACCCTTGTAGTTTCTTGAGGACAAGCAACATTTGGGAGGGGGAGACTGTAATATTCCTAATTTACACTACAATAAAAAAGCACATTGGTGAGGGTCATGCTTGTGAAGGACCTTTAAGGTCCGTCACCAATGTCACATATGGTGACGGTCGTTTAAAAACTGTCACTGTAAGTGTATATACTGATGGTCCTTTATGGTCTGTCACCAAAGACATTTTCAATGACACTTTTGGTGAGGGTCGTTAAAGGCCCATCACTAATTCTCTCTTTGGTGACACTTCTATTGACAAACTTTTAATGACCCTCACCAATGCTCTTTTTGTTACTTTTGGTGACGGTCAAAAAATGTCCGTCATCATTGATCACTAAAAATCGTCACTGTAAGTGTATATAGTGATGGTCCTTTATGGTTCGTCACCAAAGACATTTCACTTTTGGTGAGGGTCGTTAAAGGCTCATCACTAATTCTCTCTTTGGTGACACTTCTAGTGATGAACTTTTAATGACTCTCACCAATGCTCTTTTTGTTACTTTTGGTGATGATCAAAAAATGTTCGTCATCATTGATCATTCCAATGAGTTTTTGATGACGCTATGTGCCTGTTAATATATTTTTTGTCAAAAGATAGTGATTTAATACCATTATTGTGGAGAATTTTTTATAATATGTCCAAGGCCATAGTGGTTAGGGTCAGTCAAATTTTTAAGAAGTAATAAGCGTGTATCATTTCCCTCAAGTAATGACTAGTCGAATAAAGATTTCCTATGAGTCAACACATGATTCATATCTATTATTTTTATTATCTAGAAAATTCCATTTAAATAAAGTTCCACTATTGTGTGTAGGAAATATATTATTTAATACCTAATCGAGCTCTAACAATTCTATTAATGAGAAAGACCTAACAACCCTCAAAAATCTGGGCACACCTTAAATTAATGCTTTGGCACACACTAACATTTCTTAGCACCCCACATGTCTTGGAACATCTTTGTACCTAGAACATCTTGTGATGACAATGGCGCCCAAGCACATGGTGGCATGTGCTAGCACAAAATGGAACTCTCCTATCATGTGTTGGCATGCTGCATATTGTCCCTAGCATGCCCTGGAACACCTTCATTGAATGCATTGACATACATTAGCACTTAGCACACAATGCCACTTGGCATGTATTGGGACATATTATTAGTGTGCCTAGCATGCCCCTTTTCAAAAAGATAAAGTCCTAACTTATTAACCCTCTTATTGGTTCTTCCTTTTGTTGCCTTGACACATATTGATATACCTTGGCACCCTATGCCACATCCTTAGCACCTAGCATGTATTGGCATATCTTGGCACTATTAATTGGCACATGATATAATTAGCACACCCTGGAACTCCCAAGCACACTTTGGGAATTATTAACATGCCTTGATATTCCCTAACATGCCTTACCAATGCTTAGCATACCTTGTCACTCCCTCCTTGGCATGACAACTAACACTGACCATTAACACTAGTCTCTGGCAGTACACGTTCCTCATATTCATTGAATTTTTACCTAGTGCTCCCTTAATGTTTTTTCCTAGTACTCCTTAACACTCATCAACATGCATTATCACTCTTCAACATTCCCTTCCACTTCATAACGTGCATAACACTAGTCTCTGACACATATTGGCACTTGGCACGTGTTGGCGCTTGGAAAGTCTTAGCATGTATGGAATACGTTCAAATGCCTTGGTATGATTTAGCATGGTTTAATATTAAATTTATTTGTGATGATCAATTGTTGGAAAGTAGATGAGAAGAAACAAAGGAATACTTGGCACTTAGAATGCACTAAGACTTCGCACTTGGCACCTATTGCCACCTAGTGTTAGTGTGCTTAGCATGCCCTTCTTGGAAAAGTTAAATTGATGACTTATTAACCATTTTATGTTTTCATTTCCTTGTAGTTTAACTTTTTTCTCCCTTTTGTTGTCTTGACAGTCCCTGACACGCATTGACACACCCTTGCACATCTTGGCATGCCTTATCACTTGGCACATCTTAGCATGTTTGACATGTATTCCCACTATCTGGCACATCAAGGGGGTGAAGAGAGATGTAGTCATAAAGTAGGTCAAGTACGAGGGCCAAGTAAGGGTTGCTAAAGGGAGGTCATGATCATCCTCCAAGAGCAAGATCATCATGTGAGGCTTTAGAAGAATGTTTCATACCTTAATGGTCGGTTTGCACTAGGAATTAGGATGGCATATTGTTGGTTCTCTTATGGCAGATCAATCTTAAGAGAGGTTTCTCATGAGAATCTGGGCATGTGATTTCAATGGTGTCTTTGTGTGAAGGCCTCATCAAATTATGAAATGTTGAAATTTGCAACAAGAAACAGTGAGATTGGAAAATAGAAAGGACAAAAAAAAAATATGCACCCACACTGGTGAGGAATTTTGATGCACCAGGAGTGAGGAATGTGGGGCGTCTAATTTATTTTTCCCTTAAATAAATTGTAATTTCATCTCATAATAACTTGTGTCAGTTAATTAAATCATGATGACCGAGTTAGCTCAAGAAATTCGAGTTGAGGGTTTAATATGAAGCCTCTAGAGGGATTCTAATATTTTTGGGCTCCAGTTGAAGTTGATGCATTAGTGGGGTGCAAGTGTAATTAACTCAATTAAATGAGTTAAAATCAGCTTAACTAGTTCTAACTGAGTGATGAGCTAGTGAGAGGTCCAGTGAAATAAATTAGATTTAATTCACAATGAGTGATCAATCAAATAACTGATAATTCACTATTAATAGTTGCATGCATGTCAGTTTCGAGGAATACCCAGTTGAGACAGAGGTTAAAGGGAACATAACTATCAGTTTTATTCAGAGAAAATTTCCCATGTGCAATTATAAATTCATTGGGATGCCATGATGGATTGCGCAATCAAGGAAGACTGATTTTCCTAATTAATAAGGAGTTAATTCCCTAGGAATTGCATGAGAAAGGTAGGCTGAAGTAAGGATGAGAATTGGCTAAGTACTAGACCGAGTTTGCCTAGATCAATGGGAGACAATTGACAGAGTGTTGGAGAATCTCATGAGAGATTAAGCATTGTATTGTTTCATGATTCCTTGACTTAATACACAATAGAGATAGAGGAGTTTTGATTAGTTGCTTTCCCCAAATACATCATGTTGTTGTGTGATTGATAATTTATTTCTCTTACTTATATATGATTGTGCGATTGTGTTTTGTTTCCGTAAATTGTAGGAAGGATTCAGTATCTTGTTTTAGTAGATTACAAGATCAGATTGAATCTCGTTGGTTAGATTTTCTACATGGCATCAGAGCAGGAATTTTTTGGGCAACGAGTTTGTAGAGAATCTTTGAAGATTTTGGTGTAAAATTTTCGAAAACAAATAGAATATTTGGATTCCTTGCGAAAATATACCCAAATGGAAAAAAAAATCGTTCAAATCAGAGCTCGGATGAGGGAGATATCATCAATTTAAAATCAACTCTTTTTTAGAAACTTTTTGTAACTTTAGGACAATTACACTGTGCGCGAGTCAAGAACCTATATGCACTTGAGGTACCAGATGCATGCAAATCTTTGAGGAGAAAGGCAGAAGTTAGAGACTTGGTGGTTTATAGGGAGCATAAATTACCTCTCAATATGCATCCTCATGAGAAGCAGTCTCAGAAGGTTGTGGAGTAGCTGCCACAATTGGAGAAGCGGAGAGGAGACCGAGTGGAAGCGTACACTCAAGCAAAGACCTCCATGAGGGGGAAATTTCAATCCAGATGGGAAGAGGGAGCAGCCATACCTCGAGGTGTCAGGTGGGGTTATGTGTAGAAATAATCCCAAGATAAGAAATTTGGGCAAGGTCCATTGAGATGGCGTGTCTCATGGATCGAACTTGGCTACGAGGAGCCCACAATTAGCAGTAGTAGGAAGGATCAGTTAGATTGATGTAGTCAGATGTCAGCAAGACAGAAATCAGAGTGACAGATGTCAAATACTGGAGCACAAATAGAGTTAGCAATAGTTCAAAGGGCACGGATGCAGATGTGAGCAGCAGTGCAGAGAATCCAGTACTAGACAGGTGCAGTAGGTAGCAGCAGTCAGAAGACTCTGATGACAGATGCATTATACTGATTTAGTTGTTCAGAGGCTATTCAGTTTCAGGATTTGCAGGTGCAAACAACACTAGAGAAGTGTAGCATGCAGAACATTCCAAAGGTACTGGATGGGGATAGATTGAATTCCTTTCTTTTTGAGAGGGAGTGTTGAAATTTGCAACAAGAAACAGTGAAATTGGCGACTAGAAAGGACAAAAAAAAATTCACGCACATTGGTGAGGAATTTTGATGTACCAGGAGTGAGGAATGTGAGGCGTCTAATTTATTTTTCCCTTAAATAAATTGGACAATAAATTGTAATTTCGTCTCATAATAACTTGTGTCAATTAACTAAGTCATGATGATTGAGTTAGCTCAAGAAATTTGATTTAAGTTGATCGAGGTGGATATTGGTGGCCACGTGCCTATTCCACTTGGGCCACAGCCATTGTCTCTTTCAGTTTCCTTAATTATAGCACAATTTACTATTTTTGTCAGTTTTCGAGTCCTGAACTTTTGAAGCCGTTTTGAGGCCCCAAACGATGTTTTTTGGGCATGAAAGGTTTGGAAATTTCATAGAAATCATATTAGCGGTTGTAGTCCTCAGAGAGATATTTCTAACGAGGTATCATGTGCATCAAAAAAAGATCATATGACCAAGTTACGACCCCAGGAAGTTGGCTGCCCAACTAACCCCAACGGGGCCCATAAAATCTTGGTGTTACATCTCCTCAGGATAGGGTTTTGGTTGTTTAGGGTTTTATCTTATTTTAAATAATAAAAAGACCCTTGAACCTTGGTTGTTTAGGGTTTTATCAATGAATAGGTGGGAAGTGACCCTCGAAACCCTTTCCCTAAGATAAAATAAAGAATGGGACTTGCTTTCCTTTTAAGCAAGGGAATTACCTTCTAGGGAGAGAGGAGGGAGATTGAAGGGTTGAGGGAGAAGAATAAGACTTATGAAGGAAGTTCTCAATCCCTAAAATCCTTTGGGAACTTGGATTCCCAAATGGTCCTTGATGAAAGGCCTTTGACACCAAATGGGACAAGACGGGGCCAAGTGGACCCAGCCCAGGTTCAAGGATGGAATTTAGTAACCAATGATGTTCCTATCCTAGAAAAGGTGATGAGAAAGGATCAGACAAGTGTTTTTACTTCGATAGGTCAAATTGATCCTACTAGGTTTTATCCTTGGGAACACCTAGGAAAAACTTGATCCTAGAGCTAGGGCTTGAGGTATCTGTAGATTCCGCCGTCGAAATTGGCCCAAGTTCTGAGGAGAATGAGGGCACCCAGCAACGCAGCTGCCTCTAGGAGATAGAAGTTTTCCTCTAGCTATATTCCTAGGAAATTGTTGCCCTAGGTGACCTAATGGGGCTAGACCTAGGGAATGTGAAAATTTCTTAATCTAAGAAACCCTATTGCAGTATCTTGATTTATTTCTCCTACTTGAATTAAGTTACAAGTTAATTTCTGAAATATTCAATAAATTAGCGAAGTAAATAGTAAATACAACTAGAAACCTACAAATATAGATCAAATACTGAATAACATGCTCATAGACAAAGTGACACACGGATTTTCTAGACAACTATCCCCGGAAAAAACCCAATGTGGGAAAATTAGTGAAGCTAGCTCTGGAGGGTTTTCATTATTATGCATAATCTAAGTATAACAATCCTGGGCAGCAAAACTGGTTCACCCAATAGAGAAATAAAAATAGCAGTAATATGCTGCTCTAAATCCCTCTACGTTAGCCTAACTGGCCTACGTCAGCCTCTTCGTTGCTCAGTAAGGGCCTATGTCACACCTGAAGGGCTTACATTGCCCCTGCACTGCCCTAACTAGGCCTGTGTCAGCCCTACGTGGCTCTTGCTGCCTCTGCGCTGCCCCTGCTGGGCTCTGGATGGACTACGTGGCTTCTGTTGCCCCTATTGCTCTGGCTAGCTGGAATGCTTAAGCAGAAAAAATCATAGGTAAGAAATAAGGCACTGGCGAAAGGCAATGCATAATAGTCAGAAAAATTGAAGAAATGAAATGAAAATAGATCAATATTGTCCACAAATAACTGAAATAACTCAATGGGACTAGAGAGTAAAAGCTTTGAAAACAACAATAAGTGCTTATAGAATCAGCTAAGAGAACAGAGGAGACTAATTCATGAGGTTAAAATGTTTCATAATTGTTGGCACAGGAAAACTGTAGAATTCTTAGAGTAAATATCTACAAGTACCATTACCTGGTGATCATCGATAATCATTTCATTCCATCAAATACCCTGATGAATGGGCCTTACAAGATATTTGCGTAGACAAAACCCACAAAAGCTGTGTGATGGAAAAATATTCACACTATATTGAAGAAAACACCTACCAAATAAGGATGACATTTCAAATGGGGCAAGAAACAATAGAGAGATAGACATCGAAAAAGTTAAAATGCTAGGGAAACAGGAAAGCAACTAGGTAGCATGGTAGAAAGCAGAACAAAGAAAATTATAAAAATGGAAAACCCTACAAATTAGCACCCATCCAAACATCACCACAATTTTTTCTTCAACTCTAAATCTCCAAATTCATCAAATTATATCTTGTATTCAAACCTGATCCTCTCTGTTAGCCATTCTGAAGATAAGGCTGAGAATTTACTACAGAACCATCACCTACATGTAGTGATCTTATTCTGTGACCAGGAAACCTACTTTCGTGAAGACACAGAAAGGTAAACACTCTCTGCTAAGATTTTCCATACAACCCAGGTTGAGCAACCACATATACATCACCAATTTTTTCTCTTCAAATTTGTAACTTAGAAGATCTTTGTCTGACCACCTCCGGGTTGCTCCCAGAGTCACCTAGGCAAGCCCTCTCAACATCATCCTCTTTCTGTAGTACCTAATTAGTAATTTAATTAACCATAACAGTTTCTTGATCATGCAGTTATTTCAAATATATTGCCAATAAGCATAAATCTTTCATGTTAAACAATTAGGTCAAAAGACTTTAGACTATGACGCAAAAAATACAAAGAAACCTCACCAACACTCAAAGGAAAAACAAAGTCAAACCTCTACAAAGTATAAACAGATATCTGATAATCTCCATTCCACCACAAAAATGTGCTTAACTAAAGAAAATTCTAATTACCGTGCTTTCAAGACAAAGCTTTCAAGGGAAGTGATGTTATAAACATACCCCTACACCTCATGAACAATCAATGTGTATAAATAGACCATCATAAGGCTCATTTTAAACATCATTATTATCATTTCATAAATCATTTTTATTAAATCAACAAGAAGAAAGCAACAATTGCATTTAGTTCCACTGAAGCAAAGTATATGGCAGTTTCATATACTTATTATGAAGTTATCTAGATTTGCAACTTTATTTTAGTGTCAACCAATCAGTTGTTGAAGCCCAATATTTTCTCTTATGAGAAACAAAGCTACATCAAGCTCTACGAAAATCCAATGTGTCATGACCATTTCAAACACATTGATATTCAATATAATTTCCTAAGATTCCAAGTTCATTAGGGAGTTAGTAGTGTTTGACCACATTCTGAAAAAGTTGCATATGGTTAATAGTTTGACAAAGCTCCTAACAAAGGGGAAGTTTGACAAGTTGGGGGAGAATATTGGGTTATTGGAAAAAAAAAAATCTCAAGAGTGTTAGATTACCTAGTTGGTCCGAGTTGGTCTCACCTCAGCCTTGAGAAGTTGAGCAGTACCAGGATTGCAGAGCTAGATTGTGGTACACCAGCCAGAATGATTCTTAAATACATCTAGAAGCTTATAACGACACCTTCAAGGATAGACGAATTAGTTGTTGGGTCACACTCACCAAATATGGCACACTAGTTGAGGAGATTAACATCATCATCTCAGGTGCATTCATGAGTGGACACTTATGGAATGAGGCACCTTCAAGAGAGGAGTTATATCTACTATGATAATGCACTACTCTAAAAGAAAAGCCTTACATACAAGGCAAAGTTATGAGGGAGTTGCTCATGCTCAAGGGAGATGCACCACTAATGCTATCATTAGCCTGTTTTCTAACAACAACTTCTCTTAACTTATAAATGAAAAGGATGGGCATAGTAGTTAGACATTTGTAGAAATAGATAATAAGAGTGAATATTGTTAGCTTGTAGGTTTTAGTAGGAGATTTTGTGAGATGACAACTTGCTGTGACATTCTTCTATCTGAGTAATAAAGACTTCTATGCAATTGTTGTTGGAGCCTGCTATTTTTATCCCGAATTCTCAGATTGTAGATTTGTGTAGAGTGGGCCTAATATATTTGTTGTTTTAATCCATTGTAATTCTTCTCTCTCCCTTTCTCTCCTACCTTGCTCTCTCTTCCCCTCTCTCTCTCTCTCTACCCTCCAATCCTCTCACTATATCCCTCCCTCTATCCTTCTTTCTGCCCCCCTTCCATCTTTGTGTCACTATCTCCCACTCTTACCCTTCTCTACCTCTCTCACTCCTCTCTCCCTCTCTCTCTCTCCATTCCTTCTCTCCCCTATCCTTCAGTTTATCTCCACCTTTCCCTTGTGACTCCCCTTGTCTCACCACCTCTATCAATCTATGTCTTTATTATTCCTTCTCATATATATCTAGAGTTAATATATATCATGACTTATTGGGACCTACGATTGGGTTAATTCTGCCTTGTTGGCAAGGTTAAAATGGTTAATATTTGATAGACAAAATGTAGATCAAATATTTCATCAAAAAAAGGGAACCATACCCTATCTTCCAGGCTATGCCTATCAGTCGCTTGGCCTCTTCTTGCTCTCACATGAATGTAGTCTTTCTTGACTGATACAGAAGAAGATTTCACATTATTAACTATTTGTTCGGGACAACTTTTAGTTGTTTCAACACTGCTACATTCTTCAAGCTTGTCCTTTAAACCATCTTAGTCTTTTGTACTCTCTTCAACTTTGTAGTGCTTTCCATTCCTCTCAGTCACATATGTTTCCTTGGTCTGTTAAGGGACAAGGTTGAAAACATTAGGATGTTTTTGCAATAAACAAGGGTATTTCTAGGACACAGTCAGGTGGAGCAAGAGTGTAAGAGCCAAATTTCTCATGAATGTGGGACACTCGAGCTTAAGATTTTCTGGAGTAGTCATGAGGTGTAGTCTAGTTATTAAGACTTCATCAGATGGCCATTCTTTGGACTTAAATTGTGTGACAACACTGTGGCTGAGTTTGAAACTGGAGATTGAACATACATTTGGTTTGATTGCAATAGAAATTTTCATCAATAAATGTAAATCAATGGCTAACAAATACTATAAATTAATAAATAAAGAAGATATGGCAACAAGAAACAATACTTACAAATTTTTTAAATTAAGACGTAAAGAATAAGCAACTGTTGTTCACAAACAGAGACCAATGAAACTATCATCTTAACCCCTAACCCATTTAACCACCTAAACCTATAAACCCCTAACCCATTTAACCCCTAAACCATAAACCTATAAACCCTTAACCCCTAACCTCTAACCCATTTAACCCCCTAAACCCCTAGTAAACCCCTAATCCATTTAACCCCCTAAACCCCTAGTAAACCCCAAACCCATTTAATCCCCTAAACCCCTAGTAAACCCCTAACCCATTTAACCCCCTAAACCCTAAACCTATAAACCCTTAACCCCTAACCCATTAAATCCTATACCTTTAAACCCTTAACCCTAACCCCTTAAACCCTAATTCCTGACCCCTAACCCATCTAACCCACTAAAACCTAACCCCATTAGCCCCTAACTTCTAACCCCTAAAATACTTAACTGCTAAGTCCCCTAACCCCATAAACCCCTAACCCATTTAACCCCCTAAACCCTAAACCTATAACCCCTTAACCCCTAACCCATTAAACCCTAATTACCAACCCCTAATCCATTTAACCCCCTAAACCATAAACCTCTAAATGCATAATATTAACCCCTTAACCTCTAAATGCATAATATTCCCTTAACCCCTAACCCATTTAACAACTAACTCATTATTCCCCTAACCCATAAATGCTCCTAAATCCCCTAAGACCTAAGACCTCAATCCCTAACCCCTTAACCCCTAAGCCCCCAATCCCCAACCCCTTGACCACTATCTCATTATTCCCCTAACCTCTAAACCCTAAACCTCTAACCCCTAAGCCCCTAATCCTTAATCCCTTAACCACTAAATAATTATTCCCCGAACCCTTATAATAATCCTTAAAACCCGTTGGGATTATCCATTCCAAATGAGAGTAGGTTAATTCCCCCTTGTTGGCAAGGTGGAATACCATGAGAAAAACCATGGGTTGCAAATACCTCTCCTAAATTTACTATTTTATCTCAATTTTATTTTAATAATTAATTAATTAATTTCTTTAAAAAATCTTATGGATAAATCACATAAAATTATTAAGGTACATGCCTTTCGAACCACTCATTGCGTGGTTCACCATCAATGTTTTTAAAATAAATTTATTAGAATGAAATTGAATTGATTTTTGAAGCTTCCTTTTAAATCAATTGTTGGCATTACAAAGAATCATGGAGTGTGCTCAACATCCATAAGAAAAACAATGGGTATGATATTAAAATTATATTTGAAGGCATAATATTAAAAATGATGTTTGGAAAAATGGAGGGCAGGAGTATTCATGAGGATGGACACTATGCCACAAACTGTCCACGAAAGAAGAATAATAAGAAGGAATGCTAGCCAATGAATGGTGAGCAAAGAAGTTGCACTCATAAATGCATTGAGCTTAGAAGCAACAAAAAAATTACCTAAGAGTCTTCATATGAATCCAGGAAACTTTAAGGCATGCAAGAGGACTTTCCTTAACATTGTATTGTCATTCATCCATTTTTGTAATTATAACATTAGGTTGTAAGCCCTAAAGAATGAAGGTGCATGGAATTTAGGAAGGAGGTGTGTTGGAACCCAAGTAGATAGATAAAGAAATGTTCAATTGAGAGGCTAGGCCTAGAACCACACCATCCCCATCCTCCAAATGATCAATATTGTTAGATAACGATGACTAAAATTGGTGTATAGGTGACTCAATTTATAAGGATAAACTTTATACATGAGGTTGGAAAACATATAAAATAATTGAATCAAGAGCGAAAGGGAAAATATATCAAGGGGCACAAATATTAAGGGCCTATGTTAGCCAAAGTCAAACCAATGGCCAAATGCTTTTTCCTTGATACCATCTCGACTTAAGAAAATGAAACTAAATATAAACATATATGTCAAACATAATACTCCAATACCTACCATAATTAGTTGCGTGTTGTTCAAAATATTGAATGAATGACATGAAAAATCTAATTTTGTTTCAAAGTGTCTCGCTTTTCGAGGAAAATACACGAATGTTGAAGGTCTATCATATGTGCTTCTTTGTATTCGGAAAAAAAAAAATAAAAAATTATGGGAGAATTGTACAAGATGGGATGTCAAAGATAAAAAATCACACTTGCAAAACCAACCTTTAAGGAGTACGATAATCAATGCATGTAGCATAGTTTTAGAGAATCACATGGACTAATGACTAGGCTAGGTACGATACTGAACCTATCTCATTCTAAACAAGGTACTAAGGATAATAAAATATGATTAATCAACCTAGCTATGGGTTGGATATAGAGCATTCCATGGGATTTAGGCTAAGTTTCTAAGGCTCATCATCATAACTATATCTTCGATAGAAAGGTTTGGATCGACCCACAACCAATAATCTAAACTTCCTTTAAGAGTTATAATAAACCCCTTCATTATGAGGAAGCATAAAATGTATTTTTTAGGGGTTGAGTCGTGTGTTGGATTCATATGTCCTAGAGGTTCCTACATGATAAATAAGCTATGAATATATAAGAGGCATATAGTAAAGCATGGAATGAGGGACGTTGTGTGGCAGCTCTATCATTTAAGCATAAAATTGATATTAAATTGAGTATAAAAGAGGCCTCTAATGAAGTTTGTACTAAAAATTTGTCAATGGAAGGTGTTGGAGTTTCATTCCTAGACTAGATAGTTCTCAACAATAAAATGATTTTACATTTAATAAAGATTCTAGATTTTTACAACTTGGTTTAAAATTCATTTGTAGTTTTCTTAAACAGGTGGCATTTTATAACATGAAAAAAAAATGTTTCATTTAAAAGATTCCTTGCTACCATAACCACTTCATCCCCTAAAATTAGGGTTTCCTCTCACCTTTTCCTCAACAAAATACAATCTCAAACCTTCGTTCTAATAACAACAAATAAATAGTGTGCATAATTTTTAGTCTCTAGCTCTCCCTTTCTCTCCCTCTCCCTCCTTCCCTCCCTCCCTTTCTTTCCTTGTCCCTCCCTCCCTCTCCATGTCTCCCTCCATTTCTTCCTCTTTGTCCTCAATGGAAAAAATAGAATCCAAACCCCGAGAATTGGATACCCAAATATTTATGGCTTTCCATCCAACTGCTAAACCCCCTAACCTTCCATTAGCATCCAAGGAAATGAAACTCCACCCTTTAGTAGGCCTTCTAGAAAACTGACAACATAAACACCATATCTTGACAATTGTCACCAACGACTTGGAGGATGTGTTGCAGAGAGGAGTTGCACCATTTAGCTTTTCCTCAACGCCCAAAACCTCCAATCTAGAACCCTTTTCTAACCTAATATGTCCTTTCCTCTAGATGGATAGTCCTAAGCAAGAAAAGGGAAGCTTATAGTTTTTAGCCAGGTGCCCATACCTATGGCCTCGCCTACACCTAAAAGGTATTCCTTCATAACCCAATATCTGAATACACTCCACCCCAATCCCGATATCCATGCCTTCTATAAGCCCTTCTATGAGGTCCATATTAACCAAAATATGGGTGTATGTCTTAATCCCCATCTCTAAATATGTAGATTCATGGGCTAAATAAGATCCCAATGAGTTACCTATATCTTTGAAAATTAGGGCATCCCAATAGGTAGGAGGGTGACTTGGAAGATGAACCTAGACTGGGGCCATATCTAGTCTCTCCTACTTTGCATCGAAGAGAGACATCTAGAAATTGAAAATGATGGGAGATGAATTAGTTTTCTAAACCATTTTTTGTACCTTCTGGGTGTCTGCTACATCTTTGAAGCACAAATGAATCTAACCTTGGGCTAACAATGACACCTATGGAGAAAATTTTACAATAGGTAAAATTTCAATGTCCGCCCACACGTTTAGGGTTGAGGACCTGAATTTTCAACCCCTTACTTGCCCCACCAAGGATTTTTGGGACATTTCCTTAGTATTTTGAATGGTGACGTTGACTCCCAAAAATAGATAAAGCAAGACTTTGTTCTTCTTCTTGACACTACAATGGATTTTCCTCTTCCTCGCTTTTTCATACTCCTTTTGAATCATAATTCCTTCTTATTCACAAGAGTGTTTCTCCCTGAAAACCACAAGACCATTCATGATGTTAGTTTGACCTTCTTCCGTTGTTGAGGAAAGGCTCTCCTTCACTAATTCACCGAAGGAGGGCGAGGCTGATGGAACTTGAGATGAAGGATATACATGAAAACAATCTAGAGAGGCTTCTAAGAGTGAAGAACCCCCACTGTGTTCAAATTTTTTTGAAAACCCTAAGGAAGTAGTAGCACATTGTATGTCTTCCTCCAATATCTAGGACAATAGGGAAACTAAACTTAGAGCCACACACCCCAAGAAGAGTTATATAGCCCCTGACAAACATCCTTAGGCCCTGAGCTAGCCGAAACTAAAGAACCTGAATAGTGCATGGCTGGAGCAAGGGTTAGGGCCTTCGAACCGCTAAATAGTTTCCTATTGAATTCTTAAATTTTCTTTCTAAAGATCTGGTAGGTCTAGAAAATGCAATATGGTGGCCTTCTAAGTTGACTTTGAAATGCGAACGGATAAAATCCTTGGGACTAGACCAAATTTGTTGAAACCCCCCCCTCCTCTAGTTCATAATCCACCAACTCCTCCTTCTCCATGTGGGTCCAATAGTAAGCAATCAACATCTCATCTTAAAAGCATATTTGATGAGTAGTTGTGTGTCTTCAAAGGGTTTATCATGGCGACCATCTCTCTACAAAATATATATCACGTGGATAAAAAACTCATGGCTACCATTTAATCTTATCTTACATTTTGACAATGATATTAGAGCCTAGCATTGTCTAGAGCCTGTTCACTCTTTGTCAAAACTACGACGCTTTCTTCGCCTGCAATTTTTCCATGGGCCTCTAGGGTTTCTCTAGTGTTGAATTCTTCTCCTATGGTAAATATGTTGTAATGTTCTCAACATTTCGAGTCCATAAAAATAAAATAAAAATAAAAAACATAAAATTAATAATTAAACCAATCTAGATCTATCTTAACTCTAGATCTACCAAAGGTCTAGAGGGAAGAATCAAATCTCTTGAGGTTCAAACCTCTTTAGATTTGATCTCTAGACACTTGATAAATTCGAAATGAAGATGAATCTAAATTAATCATATACAATGAAAAAAATAAAAAACATAAAAAATAAATTGATTTGCAAACTAAACATGGTATCCACCTTTCTTTTGAAAAATATTAAAATATTTACCATATTCGAATAAATTTCAAGAAATTAAAATATTTATTATATTGCAATTATTATATTGTGATAAACGTTTTTGAACCTTCGATTAAAATGATTTGAGTCGTCCGAAAACCATTTTCCCTCCCACTCGATTAAAATTTCAAGAGGGTATTGCGATGGAGGATTGGTGGGCAAACTAAACGGGGGAAAACTAAACACACAGCATTCTGTTACCAAAACAATAGAGCAGAGCTAGAGCTACACGAGGGGAGCCTTAACACCCTCTCATCGATACTGAATGCATTGAAGAGTTCGACTTGAGCGAAAGATGAAGAAGCGAATATTCAGTTTCAAGAAGAAGAAGGCGGGCCCTCCTCCATCTGTTGAGAGGCATACAAGAAGGTAAGAGTTTAACAAAATTATTGCATGTATAATGTAGCTGTTGTGCCATGGAAATCAGAAATCAGACCATCATCTGTGCACTCTCGCAAGACAGGGCAAACTCCGCAAGGAATGTTCGTAAATGATGACCACTCCTGAATTTGAGCTTGGGAACCTCTAGAGCAGCAGTCTCTGGTTCCCTTGCTTATCGCTTCTTCCACATCACCATTTTCTTGAGCTCTTCAACCTTCAATTCCACCTTTGATATCCCTGATTTTATCACAAAATCAGCAACACTCTCAATAGTGGCTACACCCTGCTGCAAGGTGAACTGCAAACACTGTTGCTTAACAATGTTAGTGAACTCCATATCAAAGTTTAGCCCTGTGTGCCATGCATCTCCATTTATCTCCTTTGAAGGTGTCAATTCTGCTAGCATATACACCTTCATTGCTCAGTTAGAAACACACTTCACCCCTTTTATTAAGTCACGAGCTTCTATATTTTTCAATGCTTTGTTAACCTGTGGCTGCTGTAAATTTTTTTCTCTTTTCATATATTTTGTCCATATACCCATATTTCCAGCATTTTTTATGACTTGATATATGAGCATATCTTCAGATGAGAGGCCCTTAAACCTTACAGATTCTTCTTTTGTCTGTTGCTTCTAAACTATGAAATCACTCTGCTTGAAAACCTGGAGTTGACAATTTTGAAGTAGGGCATTGAGTGCCTGAGGTCTAACATTGAGATCAACATCTTTAAGATTTTACTCCATGATTTTATCTGTCCATCCATCAGAGAAAGTATTGAAAAGATCCAATATTCTATTGATGGTAGTAGCCATTTGTGAAGCTGATGTTGTGATCTCTAAGATCTTCAAAACTGTAATGGGCTTCAAACCCTAGAACAGTATGTGCATTTGTAGTGTCTAATTATCCCGATTTCCCCATTTAGAGTATGGGCTTCGAACCCTAGCCACAGTATGTGCAATGCGTGGCCTCAAGCAGAAACCAAAAATGTATGTATATATGCTCTGCATTTTGAACATTTGTGTGGCTATTACTATGTTTTGATCACAGAAAACAAAATTATGCACAACTGAATTTTGATAATTTGGATACCAAATGTAGAATTGAGTGGTGCCTGAAGCGTTGTTTGGTGGGGGACAATTTCTAACCAGTGGATTCAGTTTCGAACTACTTTATGAATAGTCCTAACTTTTTTTTCATTTTTTTTCATCTCAAACAGATCAATGTCCTTTTCCAACATATATTATTATCATTTACTCATGCAACCTGCTGTGCACAGGGTTTCAATGTTTCATTTTCTAGTTGTCACTGTAGAGGTAACCATTCCCTCCTTTTTCCAAGCATATCTAGCTGTAAAATTTTTGCCTTATTGTTTACAAAAGGGGTAGGTAGGTGTCATTTATTCGACTCTTTATCATCATTACTCACAAGTTAATTCAATGATATCCTGCATCCCATAGATTTAATGTCTTAGATTCCTATGATCTATCATAGCCCAGATTCTCATGGTTTTCTTTTAGAGCCAAACATTTTGCAAAGATTCATCTTTTGGTGAACATCATGAAACCTTCTTTAGAGATTCTGATGTGCTCTTTTGATTTTTATTTTGCATTCTTGAATTTGAAGTGTGCTTTGAATTTTATTTAACTGTTCCTTCACATGAATTGTATTCAATTTCTTATTGTCTGTCCAAACACGAAAGAGCTATAGATAAAAACCTGTTGATGTATGTTGTATTCGGTGCTGCTTTCTAACTTGTAATCCAAGGGACTTAATGCGATAATCCACTGTATCCAGGAACATAGATCTGTGCTTCTATCACCAATGAATGCTTCAACTTACTGTTATTATTTTGGCACTATGAATGGAAATTTTCCAAATGCTTACTTTGAGATTGCTTATGCCTAGCATGTGATACTGATTTGTTTGTCCATTTTTGTCTGGGCTAAGATTATTTGGCAAATACATCAACTGTGACATTGGATATAATGTACTTTTAGAACACTCACTTGCGGAGAGGGACTGAAGGCATGTTTTTTCTTCTTCTAATTCTTGTTTTAGTTTGATTCATATCCTTACCACAAGAATAAACTATGTGGTATTTGAATGAATAGTTGTTTGTGTTTGTATCGAAATATGTGAGATGCTTTACATCTTTCTTGGGGTGGGTGGGTCCGTCAATATTTTAGGTGCATCGAATATAATATCCCAAATCCATCTAATTCTGGTTTCGATAGGGTCAATATTTGCATATCTTGAGTTCAGAGAAATGACTGATATATTAAATATTGAAATTTGAGATATTCAACCTCGAGCTTTGGAACATTGATGTGCATATCAAACACAATTTTATATGTGTCTGTGCTAGTGTATACTAATTTCCATTTGATATTAGTGCGAGTAATCTCATTTGTTGTGGAGCTGACTCTGTTTAGTTTGGAGGCTTTGCAGGTTTTTGTCATTTGGGTTAGAAATGCAAGTGTGCATTTTGATATGCAGTTTTTGTTTTGCTTTGTATATTTGTTACTCTTTGATTTTATTTATTTGTGGGAAGCATAGAGAATGAATGGAGTTAATGCATGCCATTGGGTTCTTAGTCTCTTTCTGATTTGTATACTGTGAAAATTTCTGAGCACAAAAATCCTACTGCTAAATATTGATTTACTTCTCCTACTTGTTTTATTATGCACAAGTTATTTAATTGAAAATATTCAAAAAAAATTCAAGGTAAACACAACTAGCAACCTACAAAAATACAGATCATTCACTGAACATCATGCACATATGACAAAGGACACAGATTTTTTGGACAAATGTCCTCGGAAAACCCAATGCGGGAAAACCGGTGCAACAGATATGAGGGTTTATTATTATTAAGCAACAATATTCTGAGTACATCTAGGGTGCCATAATCCGGCTCACCCAACAAAGAAAACCTTGGCTACAAATAAAATGTGAGTTTTACCTCACTCCCACAAGTCCTAGTTGATCATGATGAGTCACTAGTGAAACCCCAACTAGATTTGCACAATCTATACGCTGCCACTGTGTAAGGTTGCGTGGCGCTGATTGAGGGACTATGTCACCCTTGATCTGCACTGATCAACTTCTATTGGAGTCCGGTTTCAGCCCTGTCGGCTCAGAAACCCTAGTCTCTAGTTGAATTTTAGACTTTCCTTGGAGGCTCTGTGCTGCCCCTGCGTGGGCCTGCGTCACCCTCTCTAGGGATTGCGTCACACCCTCTGATGGCTGCGCTGCCTCCATTGCATCTCTGTTGTCCTTGCTTTGCGTTGTACTCTTGGTCCTCCTAACCAATCACTGCATCTGTCCCTCACTGCTTCTCTAAACCACTCAGATCTGATCTTCGTCCGAGCACTGCTCCATCATAAGAATTCGATCTCTTAGATTCTGTGTGTGTGTGTTCTCCAATTGACCCCAAGCCCTTCCTTTATACTTTTCTCGTTGACAAATCAATGGCTATGATATTATCACTAATCAATCATTAATATTAAAAGAAGCTTGATCCATGTTACTTAGAATGTTCTCATCACATGTGTAAATTAATTCATTTTAATTTTTTTAATTTCCCTAAGTTAGACTTAGGGTCCCCATTAAAAAAATTAATTATTTGAATAAATTTTACACCAGATGGAATTTATTCAAACGCTTTTATGGGTCTTGGAGATCTCATGTGTTCTAGCCCCTCCACAAATTTTTTGAGTTAGAGCACATCTGATGCTACCCCAAAATCTCAACACTCGCTCTTAGCGAGGAGTGTGCTCTAGCAATAGTTCCCCACTGAAGTGTCACCTTGATCTCTAGCATCAGTCTTTACACTGATGCTTGGACTGCTGACCTCCATCCATTGCGATGCTACTCTCTGTATTGCTGCCCATGTCACTACCAATGACACTGCCACATCTGTACTGCATCTCCCTCTCAAATTGTTGCATCATGATGCCCATAGCACCGCCACTGCTAACTGCTAACTGCTGCACTACAACTCAGTTGCTGAGAAGTAAGCAGTTGAAGGACCACCACCCAATCACTAGACAAGTCATTCGAGCTGCATCTCATCACTGAAGCACCCTCTGATACTACATTGCGCTGTCTCTCTGAAGCTCTGCGATGTCTGCTGCACTGTACTACGTAAGCACTGCCTTTGCACTACTGTCTCTCATTTGCGCTGCTCCAAACTTCAGCGTCCCAACATTGCCTCTGCTTCTCCATGATTTTCTACACCCACTGCTCCAATCATCCTGTTATTGCCTTAAGGCTCTCGTAGCTCGTATGTGATTCAAGATTTTGGGCAATTCAAGGATCCTGCCTTCCCATCTGTAGTTTCTCTACAGATCTATATCGCCCCACCTCTTCTCTCAAGACATGAGCACTCATGGCCACATCATCCTCACTACCACTGTCCCCTCTAGTTGTTGCTGCCTTGGAATCTGAAGCTTCCTTGTCCTTCCTCTTAGGACAAGTGCTGGCAAAGTGTCCAATTTTGCCACATATAAAGAACCAGACCTTGGATAGGTCCTTCCTCTTCCCTTGCTGCTGTTGTCCCTTTGATGCTAGGGCTGCATCTCCCTCCTCCTCCTGTCGAAGGATAGCTCACATGTCACCCCAATTTGGGAGTTGTGCTCTGCCCAAAATGCTTTGGACAAAGGTCTCCCACTCATCAGTGACTACATTCAGGGCAGTCCTCACCAAGAGACCTTCATCCGAAGTTTCCCTCATGGCAATCAACTGATCTCGGATCGTCTACAATCTGAAGAGGAAGGGATCAATCTCCTCTCCCTTGTGCATTTGCAACACCCGCATTTGGTTCTCTAGAAGCATCTTTCATTGGACGAAGCTGCCTTGATACAACGTGGTCAAAGATTTCAACATATCATGTGTCGTGCTCTTCTCGAAAATGTGTGGTACCACGTGATCCTTCACCCCATCCATGATCAAGCGCTTTGCTCACGCTCAATTTTCGTTGAACTTATTTAGAGTGTTCACATTGGTGGGCACAACTAGGACATTTTTCACGTGGTCTCTGATACCGTACTCCTTTAGGAATATCAAGATTTTGGCCTTCCAAATCACAAAGTTAGACACACCGTCCAACCTATCCAGATCTCTTAGTTCCTATGGGGCCATCTTTGCTCAAACTGTCGAAATAGATACTCTTCTCCCGTCTACTACCACTGCACTCAACAGAAGACCGGATCTGGGTTTCTTGGTGTTAGAAACCCTTTAGAGATACTGCTCCCTCTGACAACTGATTTCCCTCTCGAAAATCCTTCGCCAATTTTGCGGAATCAACCCTCTATGATCACCCTCTTGATCGAATCTTAGAGCTTTAAAAATAAAATAAAAAAATTGGTAAGGAGGCTTTAAAATTCCACTTGTCATATTATTGCATATTTTATTTCAAATTTACACCAAAAACATCACTGTAATCTTCTAGAGTTACAAAATCATAATATTCTTTTAATATGTTCCTGCATATAGGGAATCAACGGGATTACTTTTATTTTCATAATATCAAATGTATGTTTGACAAAAGTCTCTATCACTATATCCCTGCTATCCACAACATCGACTATTGTCTGTTGAGCAGCATCTTCAACCACTTCCTTACCAATACAAGACATGTTGAATCCATATACATTTCCCAAAACGATAGACTCATTCCACCTTTTCCAACACCAGCCACATACATCTTAGCTATGTTTGGAAGGATTGCTCCACCAGGTTTCAACCAATGATCATGAGCATAAATAACTGAGCTGAGCAATGATTCATAAAACATGCATTATCCCATCCACTCACTCACTATCCCATCTACACTTTGACTTTCAATTTTCATGCAATTTTCAATATCTTCTATCATGTTGTGGACTACAGTAATAACTCCATGCTGGTTTTGATTTTTGGCATTTTCACTTTCTTCTTTGAGCATGTTATTTTGTTTTCCAGCTTGACTTCTATGCAATTGTTGTTGGAGCCTGCTATTTTTATCCCAAATTCTTAGATTGCAGATTTGTGTAGAGTGGGCCTAATATATTTGTTATTTTAATCCATCGTACTTCTTCTCTCTCCTTTTCTCTCCTACCTTGCTCTCTCTTCTCCCCTCTCTCTCTCTACCCTCCAATCCTCTCACTATATCCCTCCCTCTATCCTTCTTTCTGCCCCCCTTCCATCTTTGTGTCACTATCTCCCTCTCTTACCCTTCTCTACCTCTCTCACTCCTCTCTCTCTCTCTCTCTCTCCATTCCTTCTCTCCCCTCTCCTTCAGTTTATCTCCATCTCTCCCTTGTGACTCCCCTTGTCTCGCCACCTCTATCAATCTATGTATTTATTATTCCTTCTCATATATATCTAGAGTTAATATATATCATGACATATTGGGACCTACGATTGGGTTAATTCTGCCTTGTTGGCAAGGTTAAAATGGTTAATCTTCGATAGACAAAATGTAGATCAAATATTTCATCAAAAAGAGGGAACCATACCCCATCTTCTAGGCTATGCCTATTAGTCACTTGGCCTCTTCCTGCTCTCACATGAATGTACTCTTGCTTGACTGGTACAAAAGAAGGTTTCGCATTATCAACTATTTTTTTGGGACAACTTTTAGTTGTTTTAACACTGCCAAATTCTTCAAGCTTATCCTTTAAACCATCTTAGTATTTTGTACTCTCTTCAACTTTGCAGTGCTTTCCATTCCTCTCAGTCACATATGTTTCCTTGGTTTGTTAAGGGACAAGGTCTTTTTGTTGTGGGTCTTGTTCTTGCAACTGCCTTACTGCAATTTCTTCCGGGTGCTAGTTCAGTCTCAACAATCTGCAGTTTTCGAAGTTGCATTCTTCAAGGATTCTACTAAGTTCAATTGTTAAGATGCAGGATTGGGGGACCTAATGCAATTTCTTCCGGGTGAAATTTTAGTCTCAACAATCTGTGGTTTTCAAAGCTACATTCCTCACGGATTCTACTAAGTTGAATAGTCAAGATGTAGGATTGGGGGATCTATTGCAATTTCTTCCGGGTGCAATTTCAGTCTCAACAATCTGCAGTTTTTGAAACTGCATTCTTCAGGTATTCTGCTAAGTCCAATGGTCAAGATACAGGATTGGGGATCTATTCATGATTTTCTTGGATTTTGTTAGAATGGTTTAGAATGCAGCCAAACCCTTGAGAATATTGATGCTAGTATAATTTCCCCCCAATATGATCCAAATCAAAGTCAGGGAAAATTTTAGGGGCGAATTTTAGCCCAAAGGCGAATTTTAAGGGATTTTAAATTTTAATAGGGTGAATTTTTTTATATAAAACCCATTTTCTATAATTTTATAAAGTTAGCCCAATAGTTATTTTAAAAATAATGAATTATTAAATAATAGCCAACCAAAATAAATGCTTATAAAATTGGAAAAATGGAATTCGCCCTCGATTTTCTTTGTTTGGAGTAGATTTCAATGGCATTCGCCTAGATTTACAGGGTCAGAGGGAGGGGTTGGAGTGATTTGCCCCAATTTTTCACTGGTTCACCAGAATTTACTGGGTCGGAGAGGTGGTTGGGGTTTGGAAGGGGCGTGGAAGTTGAATGTTGGATTGGTGCAAACCTACCAGATTGATGGAGGAAACTTACAGATCTGGATGCATTGACCGTTGATAGCTGCATTGAAATTGTTTTGGGCTTGTGGTTTTTTAAGTGGTTTCGTTGTTCCTTCTTGTGTTTGCAGGTGCTTTCATGAGTTTTTGAAACCCAAGTTGATCATTCTTTTTTGGAGTTTGAAATTATGAGCAAAAGGGTTTTGCTGGGCTACTATTCTGGGCACTCGCTTTACTAAGTTATGGTTTTTTTCGATCTATATCTAAGGCCATGCCTTGTTTGAGGAACTCACTCACTGTGTTCACTAATCCTGAAGCAGTATCCACATGTTATTTTATTGCAAAACTCTTGAGGAATACACTCATAGTTGGCAAAGCATATTGGCATCATTAGCGCACACTTTTTTTTATAAATGTAAGGAAAATTATGGAGAAGGTTTATCCCTATAATAGAAGACAATTTTGAAGGTTGGAGCGAAGGTGCATTTGACACAAGTTTGAAATATTTGAAGCAAATTTCTACCTTGATGACTTATCTTAATATCTTTTTTGATGCTCTAGAATTGATTCTTCCAACAAATCTATGCATATATATGAGTGTGACCTCCTTTCTGACATGTATCTCTGAATTTTAATGATTGATCCTGCATGAGACTCAATGTTCCCTAATTAGTAATTTACATCTACTTGGGTATGGTTTTGTATGTTTTGAAGGCAGTCCTAGAGTTTATAGCAGTGAGGGTTTCTCTAAACTTGTCTGGAATTTATATTTATACATCCTACTTTAGCACAACAAACTGAGAATTGAATCGTCCATGAAGTTTTTCAAGGCCTAATCTAGGAAGTTTGTTTTTTATTCCTCATATAAGTATCATTATTATGAGCATTGGATTCTGAAGTTTAAATATTGGAGCAGAGAAAATTGACAAGATAGATGTGCTTGATAAGCCTCAACCTTGTTGAAGAAGTCCAGATCGCTTAGCAAGTAGGTATACAGACTTCAAATAAGACCTATGCAAACCAGAGAAGAAGCTTAAATGTATTCAAAAATTCGTCAGAACTTGTATCCTTTTCGTCCCTCTTTGGAATGTTCTTATTGAACTTAGAAAAAGAATTTTGGCATGACAGTTAAGTGATATATCATAGGATCTACCTGTGGCATCTCTTGGGGAAAAAATCATAGCATATTTTAATGGGTCATTTTTACATACACAATCATGTAAGCATTGACCAATACCAAGCCTGCATTAGAGTAAGTGTCCTCTCCAATTGTGCATCTCTGATCAAAGTTTTGGAGTACATCAGTGAATTTGAAAGTTTCAGCAGGGATAGTTGTGGCACATTGTGCATTAGTAGCAAAGGAATCTTAGTGAAGACCTTGATAATCAGTGACCTATTTCCATATTCAACTCTGACTTTTCAGACACTTCAGGAAAATTCATCAATAAAATGAAGATCAATATTGCATATCCTTGACAACCAAAATATTTAAAGTACAACAATGGCAATTGCAGGTCGTGACAGAATGCCATGTATACTTGATGTGAAGCAGAAAGAGTTATCATTGAATGCCTAAGATTTTGCTAGGCTTGATCACAGTTATTAACTCAAAATTTGGAATGGCTAGTTAGCAAAGGAGTTCAAAGTGTTTGACATTATCACGAGAACTAATGTTACTTCTGGACTTGAGAGAATTTGAACCGTGGGCACAAATAGAGCATAGTTTCCATAGTTTACATGTTGTAGACAGAGCCTAGTATGATTGAGATTTGTCAATTGAATATTAAGCAATGTTGATGTGTTGAGCAGAACTAGTCTTGTTGAGACAAGTGTAGTTTCTATAAGGTTATGGTTGTGAGAAAGAGCAGGTTGATATACTCCTGTACCAGTGATGATAATTATGATGCTAGTGTTGACAATTTAAGCTTTTGCTAGTATTGCAGAAACAATGAAGACTTGATATGGTTGATAGTGAAAGGTGAGATGAAAATGTCAAGGTTTGAGATTGAATATCAATGTTGTAGTAAGTTCATATTGACGTCATGTCATTATAGAACTGACAACTAGGGTTTAGAAGAGAGTTATCACAGAGAAAATTTTGTAGACAGATGTGAAAAAGTCAGAATGGTTTTCAGCTACTTAAATTGAGCAAAGATGAATACTAAAGTGCACCAGTAGTAGTATCAGGCATTGTAGCAGATAGAGGTAGTAGTGAAGTGCATTAGTAGTGGTAGCAGGAGTGGATAGAGGAAACAATGAAGTGCAATAGCAATGGTAGCAGACGTGGCAATGTTAGCAGTGAAGTGCAACAGCAGTGACAACAAGAGTGGACAAAGGTAGCAGTGAAGTGCAACAACATTGGTGACAAGAGTGGAAATGCAAAAAAATGAATGATGGCAGACCAAACCCCAAACACTTCATCTAGAATCTAAGGCTACATATCCACATCTCCCCCAACACGAAGATGCTATTTCCTTAACTATTTCACTTGATATTTTTGTTTCTTGTATCATGATGATTATTTGATTTTCCTTTTTAATTCGATCTTTGAGATATATCTTCTTAATCTAGTTCCTTTACATTTTGTAAATGGCATGTACAATCTGGCAATGATGGCAGTTATACAATTGCATTTTGACAGTCCCAATGACATAGTTGATATCCTCACACAGTGATGTTAGTGATGTTGATGTTGTGGATGATATTACTTGATGCTTCATGATGGGTGTTCTTTCTCACTTTCACATAATCTTGTTCCAGAATGGCCTGTGAAACTATAAACCGATTTAGTATATTGGAAACTTAGTGCTTTCCTCCTCTACGATTATTCCAATTATAAATCCCATTTATGGTAGTCATATCTGTCACTTCAAGTTTTTATAGAAGGTCATTGAATTATTGCACCTCTATAAGTTCTAATCTTATGATCCCCCCTTCTTCTATTCAAGGGTTTTGATAATGTTGAGATCACCGCCCAATATACATTTCTCCTCATTGTGGATTGACCTTATTGTCCTGATATTTTCTAGAAATCCCAATTTTTATGTGGGTATATGTGGACAATAGACTGCTGTTATGCACCATGTTTCCCTGGCTCCTACATATTGGAATATGCCCAAAATGATTTTGGAGAGTGATTTCCATTCATGGAAGGATATTTCCTAAGGGTTTTAGAGAATTACCAAACCCCAAACACTTCATCTAGCATCTAAGGTTACATATTCACATCTCCTCCAACACGAAGATGCTATTTCCTTAACTCTTTCACTTGATATATTTTTTTCTTGTATCATGATGATGGTTTGATTTTTTTTTTTAATTCGATCTTTGAGATATCTCTTCTTAATCTAGTTCCTTGACATTTTGTAAATGGCATGTACAATCTGGCAATGATGGCAATTATACAATTGTATTTTGACAGTCCCAATGACATAGTTGATATCCTCACACAGTGATGTTAGTGATGTTGATGTTGTGGATGATATTACTTGATGCTTCATGATGGGTGTTCTCTCTCACTTTCACATAATCTTGTTATAGCCTCTGCTTGATGATTTTGTTGCTATGATCGTGTCAGAGATTAATTAATTTTCTAATTTGTGAAAGAGATTGTCCACATCAAGGCTTCATTCTGGGTAAATGTATTAATGTTAGAATGTGAGATGTAATTCTTTGAATGGCTTCTTCTCTACAAGGTATCGACTCAGTTAATAAGGAGTGGTAGTACGAGACAAGTTCTTGTTCCAGTTTTTCATGTTTCATGCCCATCATAAGAGGTGAGAGAAAAGATTCTATTGTTATGTATGTGCTTCACCATAGCCTTATGGAAGAAATTCAAGTTCCTCTCTCCTTATTTTTCAAGTTCAGTGCCCACTGATAACAAATTTTTCAAGATAATGATTAGTAGAATTTGGTTTGAGTAAGTGCCTAAATGTATGTTTTTTAATGACACCAACCCCTGAAATAGAAATTTGTACTGAGAAACAAGTAGCAGCGATATCTTTTTCATTGATCAGCTAGTCCAGAAAGCAATAGGTATAGGTGCTAACCCAAAGATTCCAAGATAAAGGGAAGCAAACTCTACAATTTCCAGACTTCTGGTAAGTCTATTAAATTTTACTTGTCTAATTTTCAAAAACCCCTAATTTGTCTTGTCATAATATTAGGATATTTTTTGGATTGTCAATTTTCATTTTTTTTCATTACATATTTCTCAGTTCTATGCAACTATGCAATGAAAACCGTCAGATGTATATGGCCAATCAGCAGAGTAAATATGGCATTGAAATGTAAAATAAATCTTACCTTATCTCTCTGGGATGTCGCTTCAGAGTCCATACTGAACCGCTAATTGACATCATAAATATTTCATCTGCTTCTTTACTTAACATTTTTTGCACTTCTGTTATCGGAAGATTTGAAGCATGAGGTTGTTTAACGTATATGACATCCTTCCCTCCCATTTTGACACCAACAATAATGTGTGTGCCATACTTCTCAATAAATCTGAAGAGAATGCATAGATATAAAATTTTAAAAGTGCAAATTTTCTTTAGTTACATCCCAGATAAGGTGTGGGCATTCTTCAAATGTTCAAAATAACAAGTTGTTAATTAACAAGTACAATGAACCAAAAAAAAATTGCAATCACAAGCACATAGTGATCCATCAATCATATAGAGTTCAATTAGAAACTTGATGATTCAATTCTAACATTAATGATCTTGGTTAGTTCCACTTGTATTTTTTAAACCCCTCAACTTGTAATTAGTATTCATTATATAGATCCAGCACAATGGCACACACTATATGAAACAATTTTTAGAAACTATTTCACTCTTTCCAATAATGTAGCAATAGACTGATATATTTGAAAGAAAGTACTCGACATGCAAAATATTGGAGATTACTAAATTAAATTGAAGCTATTATGTAGAAAGGATTCTATTAGACTGTGGTAATAATTTTTTCAAGATCCCACATTTTAGATTTTAGAAACTGCTTCTAATTGTTTTTATCACATTAAACCAAATTTCGTACTCTAAATTTAAATAATATCTGAATGTCACCAAAAAGAAAAACTGGTTTTGCAATTATACAAATTTTACTCATTGTGTTCTAGTAGATATGGTTCAAGTTTCAACCAGTATCATGAAGTTATGTTAGTGTTGAACCATTTTTGCTGAAGTATTGGCAAAGTACTATTTTATTGCATCCGAATTACTGGTTTTTTATTCTGTTATGTGGTTTGAGCTTCTTTAATATTTCCACGCCGAACACACCATTAAGTCAAATTGCATTGCGTTATGTCGAGCTGCAAGTCCAGGTGGGATAGACAAACCATCAACTATAGAACCTGCCTTTCCGGCCATGACAACATATTATCAAACCTGGACTCTAATTCCTGTTAACTATGCAACTTTAAGTGACAATGAGAACCAATTTTACAATTACCTGAATCTGAAGTCATGATTCATTGCTTGATGCATTGCTCAGTACACGACTTCGGCTACCTTCCATCTCATGGTGTTGTTTCAAATGCTCTTCAGCCTACATTAACACCAATTTCAGATTCCAAGTTGATATGACAAGATTTCCAATCATGCTGGTTCTGACTA
This sequence comes from Pinus albicaulis, assembly GCA_034641835.2. Lineage (NCBI taxonomy): Eukaryota > Viridiplantae > Streptophyta > Pinopsida > Pinales > Pinaceae > Pinus > Pinus albicaulis. The sequence goes on along the minus strand of CM076578.1, from coordinate 1,856,175,213 downwards.
TTCTAAAACTATGTTCAAATTCCAAGTTCAAAAGATCATATTAGTAAGACTATTCTTTATTTGTATGCTAGTTCTGGTTACCTCAAAACACTCTCCAGATTCTGGCTTCATATGAGCACTTTGCTAGTTGGGATCATCCTCTATTTCTGTGGTAGTCCCCACTACTTTACCCCTTTCTTCAAATTCCCCATTCATAAGACTAGTCTGCTTACTATGATCACTCTCCATAATAAATTTCCATGCTCATGACAACAACTTCACCACTCTTTTGAAATTATAGGTTTGATTGTTCAGTTTGCTTTGCAAACCTATCCACTATCTTCATGCTAAACTAAACATTTTGCATTGCTTGCTGATAACCATCAGTCACAACTTTTTCCATAGGAAATGTTAGGGCATTAAGTTTCTGAGGATAGGTGGCTTCTGGTGCAAGCTGCACTAATTTCTCAATATTTTCAGGTTCCTCTACCAATGGAAAAGTTTTGTCAATATCTCCATTCTCTGCTGCCATGCCCGTTTTGGCTATCTTCATAATGTGTCTACAATCATCAATTAACTTTCCCACACATTCAATATTAATTCATTAGATTGTTGTTTAATATGAGGCTTCTAATCTGTGTCGATCTGTGAAGTGCCCAATAAAAGAAGAATGAGAAATGCTTTCCCTCATTTTCCATTTAGACTTGATTATGAAACTAAAGACATTGCAGAACCAAAATTCATTTCCCAACAGAGTTCTACGATACACATTAGCTATTTACTGATAAAATTATGAAGACTTGTAATAGCTCACCTTTTGGAAAGGGAAAGGTCCTATGGAAGTAGATATATTTTTAGTCTCTGAGTTTTTCATTGCATCACATTCACTCAAATTAGCAATGACAGATTACGAAACTAAAGACATTGTAGAGCTAAAATTCATGTTCCAACAGAGTTCTACTATGCTTGGGTGTTATATATTTAGTGATCAAATAATTAAGACTTATAATAGCTCACCTTGTGGAAAGGTAAAGGTTCTATTGAAGTAGAAACTTTTTTAGTCTCTGATTTTTTCAGTGCATCACTTTCACTCAAATTAGCAATGACAGATTTGTCAAACTTCTTAGAATCTGTCAATAATGAAACATTCAGATCCTAGACATTTTCAAGAGTAAAAATATCAGTGCCAAGTTATTTCCTAATTTGTGATCCACTATTATGATAGTGAGTGGCTTGTTCACATGCCTTTTCAACTTGTAAGTTGGCAAGAAGAAAAACCTGTAGTGTCTGTGTTGCCACTTCCTCATAACCTAGGTAATTAGAAGTACTTGTTATTACACAGAATGCACTTCCAACAGACAAATGTTTTTCAAGTGATGTTTTTCATTTCTGTGGAGAAGAATGGCCATCTTCTTTTAATTCATGTGTTTGTATTGCAGATAATGCTTTTCTTTGTGCACAATTAGCTTTACTTGGCTCGGTAATGTCTTTATTGTATAATACAATACTCATTGAAGTTTTCCTGAGGAAAACAATGTAGCCTTGAAATATCCTCTGGTTCTTGAACTCCAGAGGCCATAAATCGAGTTGTTACACTACCCATGTAAATTATCTCAACTTTCTCCATCTAAGAAGCTAGTTTATGGTTACATGTATGTGCCATATTTTCACTAGTCCATGGTAACATAGAAGACTCCTCTTCTCTCTGTATCAAGGTTGTTGATGACAACTTTGTAACACTTACCTGGGTATACTTAGGAGTTTTTTTTTTTCCAAACACACTCATTATCGTTCACCATTTCCACATCTCTGACTACAAACTCCTATTCCATGACATTTTTATAAACAGATCCTGAATCTTTCAACAACTAATTATTTTCATTGTGCCTGTTAACTAGAATTTTGGTCAGAGATTTTCATTTGGTAAGCACATGAGCAGTCTAAATTTTTTATAAAATCCATCGAGAATTGACTACTATCTGTTCATCATCATTTCCTAACAATTTCAATCCATCCAGATGACTCTTTTAAACCCTTGATTGAATTCATGCTTATGAGGATTCTCATTAATGTAAACCAAAGGTTTTGGAACCTCTTGCAATCCAACCACTGCGAGGTATGCTTCAACAGTCTCCATGGCATGCTTCTGTGGAATAGCTTGATTAATTTCATCCAAAAATGAATTGAACATTCCTTGCATTTGATTCTTTAAAAAAGCACCCTGACAAGCAACTACAAAATTCTCCCCTGGTTTAGATTTCTCCGATAATCGAACAAGCATTTCTTCCATTTCCTCCATAGAAACTTCTCAATATTTCACTAAATTTTATTCTTTACAGGCATACAATGACAATCTTTGCAAATTCACTTTTGTGGCACCTTCATCTAGGGCATATGTAGCATGCATTCTTACATCATCCTCACTGGTTTCCTCCAGTGACAAATCCAAAACTATTCTCTTTTCCACCAACACACTAATTTTCACAATGCCTTTGCAGGGTAAGAAATATAAAAATCCTTGTTTTTCCACCAAAGCAACATTTTCCTATAACGGCCCTGTGTTATGCTTCCCTGCATTATCTATGTGAATTGCTCCAACTAACGACTTTAAATTCCACTGGATTTTTGCACATCCAAAAACAACATAAATTGAACAAGTTTCCTCAGTTACTGCATTCTTATAGTCAACCTGTGTTGCATGCATCTCTACATCACTTTGATCATTTACATCAGTCACCAACTCCAACCTACTGTGCACCATTTACAAATGCAATATCTTCATGTGTAGTTACTCTAGCACATTCACTTCTTTGATCTATAAAGGAATTTAAATCTCCTGTCATTTGTCATATGAACATTCTTGAAGGACTCCTCTTCGAGATGCTTCACTATAGAGCCTGACATCCAATGGCTTTCTCTCTATCCCAAAGCATCCATCACTTCATAAGAGGATCCATTCACAGTGTTAATCTCTCATGCCTCCTCAATTGATCTATCCCTCTTTCTTGAAAACTCACACATTTCACCTTCTGCGTTATCACTTGTGTCTAGATTATTAACAGAACCTACAAAGGTGCAATGCCATCCACTTCTATCCCGAGACTCCAAAAACTTGCTGCAGTCCATCCTTTCTGTCTCTTCTTCCCACTGAAATTTCAAAAGCACTTCATCCTCACCCTTATATGCTCCTTCAGTATGAAATCCAAAATCATCATTTCCACTATTCTTGTTTTTTGTATTTACTTCTGTTGAATCTGTATTTTGTGCTAGGTTATGAGTATATTGTTTTAAATTATTAACTTCAGAACAGAGACCAATCATAAGAATATTCTTATTTTGTGCAGGCCTGCAATCCATGACTGAGGAGGAATTGACAGCAAACAATAAACCACATTTCTCAGAGGCATTCAACAAAATTGGCAGATATTTGGTGTTTTTTCTCAAATTCACCCGATTGTTCAGACGTTGGCTGATTCTTCTTACCTGTATTTTCAAACCCATCTCCTAAAATATATAGCCATCTAGAAGGTAATGACTCTTTGAGCCCTTTGAAAATACACCACATAGTAATCTCTGCCCAATTGTTTGAGCTGCTTATCAACTCACCAATGTCTGGTCCAAACAAGTTTCCTTCAAGGATCAAATTAATTTCCTCTTTTCAAATAGAGTTTAGAAGCATTTTCACAGATTCTGGAGTTGTTGCTTCTGACCATACATTTAAAGGTCTCAAATTGCTTGATTTATATGTATTTGCACCATTTGAACTGAAAGCTATATTGTGCAAAGTTGTTTCAAGCTCAAAAGTATTATCCTGCCTATAGAAGCCTGAACCCCAATAATCCTCACAGTGGCCAGTTTAACCAAGTAGAATATGTGCTTCATCAACATCATCAAACCTCAAACCTCAATTGCACTTCCAAGTTTTTCTCTATAACAATTTCTGTGAGTCCTGCTTGCCGGACACCAGTTACAAACTTTCTTTCACTTGAAAATTCACAACAATTGAATTTAAATTAGCCTCACGTGGGTTGTATTTCATTTTTAGTATATTTCGCTTGATTTTTTCTTTATACAATCTCCCCACTTCTCTTATCCATGTTCCAATGTTCCTTTGCACCTCTTGGTGCAATTGCTAGTTATAAGAATATTTAAGATTCTGTATCTACCAATCTGAGATGGATATTGCAATATAAATCTGAAGGATTCATGAGATTAATTCATGTTTGATCAGATTTTTTTAATGATAAATGTTATCTTGCAGGAAAATTTCAAAATTTGAAGTCATGTTAATTCAGTACATTGATGCAAATTCATATGCTGATACAATGGTGCAAATGCATGAATTTAGTTGTTGAATGATATATGATGGTTTAATAAGAGGACAGGACACTCGCACCCACCATTATAAACTTAAGATCCAGGATTCTCATGAAAACCAGTCAAAGGAAGGAGCAGCGGGTAGGTTAACCTTAAACATATGTAAAGCCATCTTTATTTTCACTAGGCGCAGAGACGTTTCATTACGAGGTGGACTAGCTGTCATATTCATCAGTTTTGATTTTCTTGTAAGATGTCTCATTTCTGCAGTGGAATAGGTTTTTCTTGATGTTCTATGCATTCTTTCTAGTTTATGTCAATGCAGGTGATCGAATCACTAAGGGCGAATAGAGATGATCGGGGGCTTCGCATGTCAAATTTGGAGTAAATTTACAGAGGTAAAGTGCCAGCAACATTGATAGGGACATTAAGGTGCAAAAATAATGGAGCAAGAGACAATAAGTCAGATCACAATTGTGCTATGGATCCACTCTTCTTTCTAAGCAAGATAGGAGAATTGGCATTAACTTTGTGCGGTTGATTGATTTCCCATCAACCCATGATATATGCTAGCACTAATTTGGAGGGGATGATTTGGTAGATCAAATCCAATACAAGCTATTTAGAACAAATTTTTGAGGGCAAGCTATAAGAAAAAAATTTCTTGAGCAGAGATGAATTGGGTTGATCCATGATGGATTCTGAATTGGGTTCTTCAGGTTTGTTCTCATGGGCTATTCAACATAAAGAAGATGAACACTCATGTACCTCTCCTCCACTATGGCATCCTGGATCAAGTTATTATCCCATATCTACAGACACGACATGTTCATATCCATACCCCATGTCATCCAGGACTGAGGATATTGCCAAAGGTAGACAGGAGCTCATGAAATTTTTTGAAGGAATCCCTGAATCAGCTTATGAATTGTCCTTGAGTGATCTGGTGGAGCAGAAGGCTGCCATGCAGAAGAGATCAAATGAGGAAGTGAAAACAGAAAAACATAAAGTAGAGGAGAGGAGTTCAGGAAAGCAGGACAAGAGGAAGACAAGTGGAAGCTATATAAATGGGTCGAGTAAGAGTAAGGGATAAAATACTAAACTGTTTCTTCGCAATATATTTATTCCCAGAATCTTGACAAACCAATTTCATTCTACCTCTAGGTCAATACCCACAAGTTGTTCTCAAGTGAAGAGCCATGATTCAGAGAAAGGATCAGGGAATACATATCCTGTTGCAAACCTGTATAAGATAAAGACGTCGTATTCTCCTACTGGTTCTTCAATTGGCTTCTCCAAGGTGTCTCCTAAACCATCTTCTGCCCAGGATGGTCAATCTTATCAGGTTCTCCCAGCTTCTACCATACATACTGGTTATAATTTTTGCCTTTGGAAATTGAGCATGATTTGATGCTCATTCTGTTGCGAGTACACTTTCTTCTCCAAGACTATTTGCCAGGTTCTTCTTCTGTGTTTCTCTTCATGCAATTTATGAATTTTCAATTTCTGACCATTGAATATATTTTATCTTAATTATGAATTGGCAAACCCCAAGGTTCAAGCTTAACTCCATGCTTAATAACCACCCATGGCTTAAGCAATCCACACCAGTCACTTACAAATTCTGAACATCACAATATATCTACTTACAATTTCACTTATAACAGTCCCAGTGCCTTGAGATGCTATCTTTTACTCTTAAAATGTGGGAACAAAAGATTATAACTTAACGGGGAGGTAGCACCTTCATTAAGAACTGATTATTTTATTAAACCTATCATTAAGGAGTGGAAAGATGGAACCTTAAAAAGTTTTCTTTAGATGTTTCTTCCCACGTCAGTCTTGTTGTCGAGTGTGAACTTCATCCATGCTTTTTGCTGAAGTTTTATCAGATTTTATCTCTTTATGATCATGTTTTATCCATGTCGGTTGACATCAGAACAATTTTTGGCATGCAAGTAAACTTTGACAAAGCAACCCCTGAGTCATCCTGAAGTCAAAGTCTTTCTGCATATACATCAAAAAATGTTAGGACATGCTAGTGAAAAGTTGGAAACTACTAATTAACTATTGTCTGTTTTCTTTTCGTTTATTTTTTTATCACGAGAATTGATAATTAACTACTTTAATTTTTCTTTCTATTTCTTTCTTTTTCCTTTTTTTTTCAGTATTAGGAGAATTTATTTCTTTTTCCTTTTTTTTCAGTATTAGGAGAATTTCTTTCTTTTTCCTTTATTTTTTATTTTTTGGGTATTAGGAGAATTCCTAAACTTATAGCCTGTCTCTGAGGAGGCCCAGGGTCATGTCTGAGGGACTGACCCTATACTCCTAAACCTAATGCATTATGCAACTGCCCACAGACACGCTAGGTGTGTTAACTGAGTTTCAAACTTGGGTGGGGCCTCAATATTGCTCAGCAAAAACTTTCTTCCTTGGACTAATTTGGGGGAGGTCCAAGATCAACCTTTGTGGCTGCCTTATAACACCAAGAGTATATCCAACAACTTGTAAGCCAGATATAAGCCAGATATACCAGATCTTATGATTTAGCAAGAGCCTTATAACACCAAGAGTATATCCAGCAACCTGTAAGCCAGATATAAGCCAGATATACCAGATCTTATGATTTAGCAAGAGTGGAGACTCTAGGAAATGGGGAGTCTACTCCTTGAGGCGAGATCATAGCAGGCCATATACTCAATGGGATTTGAACCGCAGTCTCGTTAGTTTCACCCAATGAAGCCATATACTCAATGGGATTTGAATCACGGTCTCATTAGTTTCACCCAGTGAAACTTACTGTTAAATCACATATCACTGTATAATTAACTATTCTCTATTACTTGAAAATTTTATAAAACTTTAAAGTCCATGGATGATTGGATTTCTCTAACACTAAGCCGCTTGCCCTTTCATGAGGTGGGTTAACTAAGTTTTGAACCTGGGTGGGGCCTCAATATTGGTCAGCAAACACTTTCCAATGTAGGTCGTCCACCGTTTGGCCTAGCACAATAGGCTAATTAACAATTGTTTGTTACTTGAAACATTTCCAAAACTTTTAAGTCCTTGGTTGGTTGGATTACTCAAACACTGCGCCACTTTCCCCATGAAAACACTTTCCAATGCAGGTCGTCCACCGTTTGGTCTAGCACAATAGCCTAATTAACAATGTCTGTTACTTGAAACATTTTCGAAACTTTAAAGTCCTTGGCTGGTTGGATTTCTCTAACACTGAGCCACTTGCCCCTTCATGAGGGACACCCTTAAGGGTTCAAAATAGATGTGTGTATTCCTATTTCCAACACCCTTTTCAGGCCACACTTTGGCTAAGGTCCCCTGCCTAACCTCAAGCAAAACTAGCTCTATCCCCATCTTGAAAATTATACATACTAAGATTTACCCCAGATTTTCCCTTGGCCAGTGTGTTGCTGTACTACTGAGCTACATGCCCCTTCATTGTGGGTGTTGTCGACAATTCTTGTCACCCCTAGAGACAGCCTAGAGTTGCCATAGACCAGTACCTAGGACATCTTAACATAGTAAGGAGCTCATAATATAGCTTGGGTTGTCAATCCAAAAGCTCTCTTACTATCTCTTGTAAAACAAGGAAATTAGTTTAAATGGAACCAAACTCTCTCAGAAGCTGATACAAAGGTAAGAATGATGTAGGAACAGCATGCAAAAATCCAATACAAAAGCATCAGCAAGTTAAGAGACAGCTTGCTACAAAGAGGGCCAGTTCAAATAATATGCCACAGAAATCAAATATCAGAAAGTGGATGCAGTGAAGAAACATGAAGAAGATACTAGTTAGCATGAGGTTGATACCCAAATACACAACAAAACCACATATGGGCTTATCCAACTAAGAATCCATACATGAAAATGGCGTTTTAAAAGCACCCTCCTCAAGTAACTAATATAGCAGAAAATATGGATGAAATGAACATGGAACAGTATATCATGACTAGGCCTATTTAAAGCGCTTGACTAAACCAAGTATGGGCACCAACTAGGATGAATCCTTACTTAAGACCAGTGAGCCACTCGCATTCTGGAACATGATAGAAGAAGATAAATAGCATGAAATGAGATATTATATTAACACATAAGAAGAGATTACATACTGTGGGATACCAAAGACCAGAATCCTCATTCCAGTTATAACTCCTCCTCACTGAAACCCTACGGGCTTTGAGCCTTCATACAGAAACTTTACAAAATGTATACAAAAGCCTTTCACTGCACAGTTTGCTGATAGAAATCTGGAACCCTTACAATGTCTTTCTTCTTGGCTTTTATAGGAAAGACCAAAAACTCTAGAGAATGAGGTAGGTTATATACATTGAATTGACTCATTAAAACAAATTGATGAGAAAAACCCGCCTATACAGTGAATGACTGAATATAATTATTTGTACTTTGCAATCTACCTCCAGGAATAAATGAACTAGAAGAAATCCTCTTCAGGAACAGGGCATGAGGGTAATTCTTCGTGAACATTCTGTACGTTCCTAAAGGGAGCTCGACTGAAATATCATCTTGAAAATATTGATTTCTGAGCACTGTACCTTCCAACATTTGAATTTAAATCCAAGACCTTTAATGCAGGATGTTGTATCTCTCGGCCTTTCACTGATATTTTTATGCTGCGAAATTAATGCCTTCAACTGCCAGAACCTACCTCTTGTATCGCTCTAAGGGGTTCGAGGGATTTTCTCTCTGTTTCCATTAATGAGGTCATGTCAAAACAACTACCCTTGGCTTCCCTCCTAAATTTCTTCCACGGAAACTGTCGAGGGCGGTGCTCTTGACTTCTGCGAACAAAGCAGTGAATCATGATGATTTTTCTACCATGGCAAACTTGCAAAACCACAAATCAGTTAAGGAAAACCAGACAGGGATGGAGATGAAGACGATGGTGACATCAAAGAAATGGCCATATGGCAAGAACATGTAGGGTGGCGGAGAAACTACAGTGGAGATATTGATAAACAGACAGAATGTAGGTTTTCCACGTAAAACACAACGTATGAACAAAAATTGATGAATAAGAATGCAATATATACATATACAGATGGCAGGGATGATAATACAATGGGTACGCGGGGTGATGACACATAGGCGTACACAAAGCTAGAAGGAACAAAGGACGTGGCAGAGGACGGAGTCAAACGGGGAGAATGTGAGTGACTATGGGCCACACAGTCACTGAATGAGATCGACAGTTCTAAGCACATCGTGGAGCAACAAAATGGTGGACCAGGGGCGTAATGGGCATGGGTTAAAATGCGTGCAGCTCTGGAGCATAACCACCATTGGATGGAAGGCGCAGGCTCAAACGACCACAATACATTCCACTGCCTGACCTTTGACCAAACTTTAATGCGCGAAATGGGCGGTATGGGAGTCGTACATAAGGACACTTTTCAATCGGCGTATGGAATCGCTGGCCCCATGGAGAATACCGCCAGCCTGGGATAAGTGGTGCGGAATGAAACAACTGGTTTTTGCACAGTGATCGTGAGTGCGGGGACCACCACGGCTGAATTGATTGCAGGCCTTTGATTTTTATTGGATCGGACGACTATGGCTTTACTCGAAAATATAAGGCGATAAGCTCCCACCTGTCTAACACACAGTCTTGCGCCTAGGTTACATGGGAATCAAAACAGGGGGGCTGAGATCTCAGGGTCTAGGCCCGATAAGTTTTCAATTATGGATTTGAGCCTTTGGGTAAGGTATTTTTTAGGCAGCAAGAGCAACGATAGGTAGAATATAACTGTTCTTGGCCACATGAGGAGATTTTAAAGGATTCATTTAGGTCTGAAGGCTAGAAATTTGAATGGAAGGGCTAATATGTACAACATCGGCTCCATCTGGGGATTGCATGTTCATCCTTGGACATGTCGAGAACTTGCAGACCCTTGATCATCTTGTAAGTAGATTCCGCTCTTCAGCCCTTTTGCTTTTTCTTCAAAACTCATTAGCACACATCCCTTATTAAAATAAAAACTGAAACAAAGTCTATATACAATATAATACAACAGGCATACTCTGCCCGAATCAAAATTGAAAGTAGGGCTTTAGGAATTGGTCGTTCACAGGGGCATCTAACAAGTCACCCTGCAAATTTTCTAAAATAAATGTATTATTACCTTTTAGCTCCATAATCTTAAATGGGCCAAACCAAAGTGGATCAAATTTAGCATGTTTTCCCTTTTCAGCCCTCCGGATATCCCATCTGAGAACTAGATCACCAATTTGAAATTTCCTGTCTTTTGCATGTTGATCAAAGATGTTTTTCATTTTCTCCTGATACTCCGCTAATCTCTGATTCACTTGGCTCCGTGTTTCCTCCAATTCTACCAGTTGGTTAATTCTTCTGACCATGTCACCTGGTTCTTCCTGACTTTCCTGCATGAAACGTGCCACTGGCAAAGCCAATTGCACAGGAAACATAGCTGCTCGCCCATATACCAGTTCATAAGGAGATTTCCCAGTTGCTCTCTTGCTAGTTACTCTATTTTCCCACAGAGAAAATTTCAATTGGGAATCCTAATTCTTTTGGTTCTCGTTGATTGTTTTCTTCAAGGCCCTTACCAGTGTTTTGTTGGAAGATTCTGCCAAGCCATTCCCATGTGGATAGTAAGCTGTGGAGTGATTTAATGCAATATTATATTGTTGGCAGAAATTTACAAATTTACTGGACTTGAAGGCCTGTGCATTATCAGTTACAATTCTAGCTGGACAGCCAAACATGGAAATGATGTTTTCTTCCATGAACTTTATGATTACTACATCTGTAGCATTTCTCACAGGTATAGCTTCCACCCACTTTGTAAAGTAATCTGTTGCAGTCAATATCCATTTATGTTGGCCACTTGAAGGGGGATGTATTTCTCCTATAAAATCTAATCCCCATTGTTGAAATGGTTCATTCACATGGACAGGAATTAAAGGTAGAGCTGGCAGCTTTTGTTTCTCAGCAAATTTTTGGCACTTATCACATGCTCTGACCCAAGTAAAAACATCCCCAAATAACTTAGGCCAATAAAAACCAGCTCTCAGTATTTTATGAGCTGTGGCTCTCCAGCTGTAATGTCCTCCACAGATCCCTTCATGAAATTATATCATTATACTTTCCACTTCATTCTTTGTGAGGCACAATAACAGTATGCCTGAAGGATCTCTCCAATATAACTGACCATTGGCAACTATATTCTTTTGTGATTTCAGCCTCAAAGCCCTGTATTTTGATTTGTCATAGCTGGGAGGACAGCTAAGTGTCAAAAGGTATTCAACTATTTCTTTGTACCATGGACTAGTGAGGTATTTTATATGTGCTTTCTGAGCGGCCATCTCCAGTCCTTGTTGCTATTTTTCCTTCTCAGATTCTTCATTTGCAATCATAGATAAATTAATGCATAAGGCTTGATGATTTGATTCAGATAACATTTTGGCAAGTCCCTGTCCTTTAATCAGCTTAGTAGGTCTGATGTCCAAATCATATTCTTGTATTTTTGCAATCCATCTTCCTCTTTTTCCTTCACTATCTCCTTGAACGAGGATGTCTTTGACAACTACTGTAGGAACATATGCAATAATGTGGGATTGTAAAACATATGTTCTAAAGGCTTTGAGAGACTTCACCAGGGCATATGCCTACTTTTCTAGTATGTTATACTTCAATTCTGCATCATGCAATACCTGACTGAAAAAGGCTATTGGCTGATCATATCCATCTTCATTTTTCTGCAACAAGACTCCAGCTACTGTATGAGGTGAAGAAAATGAAAAAATCATAAATGGCTCTGTATAATCAGGCCCAGCTAGCACAGGAGCTTCAACAAATGCCTGTTTTATCCTTGTGAATGCATCTCTAGATTCCTGGGACCATTTTACTTCATTATTCTTTTTCAACATATCAGTTATATGCCTAACTATATTAGCATAGTTAGGAATAAACCTTCTCAGGAAATTGAATCGGCCTAGAAACACCTGCACTTCCTTCTTATTCCTGGGTAAAGGAATACTATTTATAACTTCAACTCTCTTAGGGTCTATTTTCACACCATCTTTAGTTACAATGTGCCCTAAGATTTTCCCCTCATCTAATGAAAATAAAGATTTTTGAGGATTGAGGGAAAGACCATACCTTTTGCATTTTTCAAAGGTTCTCTGCAAGTGCTGAATGTGTTCAGTATCGTCCTTTGAAAATACTGTGATATCATCCAGATATGCCACCAGAAATTTGTCCTACTCTCCAACAAAATCTGTGTCCATAGCCCTCTGAAAGGTGGCTCCTGCATTGATTAATCCAAAAGTCATCCTGGCATACATGAATGTACCCCAGGGTGTGGTGAAAGCAGTCTTCTTCTGATCTTTTGGTAACACAACCACCTGATTATAGCCAGAAAACCCATCCATCATCGACATTCTAGCGGCTCCCACCACTTTCTGTAGGATGTGGTCCATCTTAGGAAGTGGATAATTATCCTTTAAAGATGCTCTATTTAAATTCCTGAAATCCACACATAATCTTATTTCTCCATTTTTCTTTCAAACAGGAACAAGGTTTGCTACCCATTCTGAGTATCTCAATGGCACAATTATTTTGGCCTTCAACAGCTTCTTGATTTCTTTTTCAATAGAGGGAAGCAGCAAAGGATTTATCTGTCTGAGCTTCTGCTTATATGGTTTTGCATCTTCCCTAAGAGGAATTCTATGCTGCATTATATTAATATCAAAAGTTTTTAGGTCTTGATAGGACCATGCAAATACATCCTTGTATGACTGAAATAATTTCAAATATTTTCTTTTGTATTCCTCTGAAACCTTTTTAGATAATCTTACAATTTTGGGCTCAGCATCAGTGCCCAAATTCAAGTCTTCTACTTGATTTTCTTCTACTATTTTATTATGCTGCAATGGAATATCATCTTTGTTAAATAACCTTTCTAGAGGCACCAGACCTCTAGGTATAACATTTCCTTTCAGCTGCAGCACTTTATTGCCTGCTATTTTTTCTTCCCATTTATTTTCTGCAATATTTTCAGCTTCTCCTTCTTCAATGTCATCAATATCCATATTTGAAAATTCCCCCACTGTCTCCAAAAATCTCTTCATCTGTTCATCATCTTCAAATACCTGCCAGTGCTTAATGTTATCTGGGATTGATGGTCTGTATCGTACTTCAATTTCATACCTCAAAAGAGGATTCTGTGGAGGACGAAATGTGCTAGCAGCCACAACAAGATAATCTGCCATTCTATTATGCTCCCGGGGCATGAACTGTACGTTAAAGGCTGAGAAGAAATTCTCCACCATGTCCCAAACTTCATTTCAATATGTCCTCAGCCGAGGATGCTTGGTTTGGCATTGATTTCAGACCTGTCTCACCACCAGCTCAGAGTCTCCCATGACTTTTAAATTCTGGATGCCCATGTTTCTAGCTGTTTGCAATCCCAATAAAAGTGCTTCATATTCAGCTACGTTATTGGTAGCATCATATTCCAATTTAAAGGACATTGGGACCCATTTGCCTGTAGGAGAGATTAATAACACCCCAGCTCCATTGCCTTCTCTTGAATTTGCCCCATCAAAATGTAAAGTCCAAATTCCAGCTTCATAATTTTCTGAAGGCTGCTCATCCTTAATTTTGAAGGAGGATTCATGCACATAATTTTGATCTTCTTCTAGCATAAAGCATGAAAAATCTCCTTCTTTACTATAGACTGGTGAATTTTCAGAGTTATCGGCCTTAGTAACTACCTTGACAAATTTAGTCTCTCTGTATAACCTCCTCTCCTGTCCACCAAAAACTGGGATGGTAGCATATGTTAAATCCAGCTTAATTGACCCACCAATTTTTGTACCCCAAGACCTTGACAACAACATGCCAAAGCGGGCTAGGATATCAGCCACCACAATGTCCATGACCACACTCTTTGCTGGAATTTGGGCCAAATTGACCACTAAATATTTAATCATCCCCAAGCATTTGACTCTTTTGGAATCAAATGAATAAAGGTCTTTATATGGGCGTGTGATTTGCAGTCCTAGTTGTTCCATGACAGACAGAGGCATAAGATTATGGGAAGCCCCAGAATCTAGCATGCAGTTGTGTAACAGTAGGTCATGAATAACTAAAGACACATAAAAAGGAGGAGTAGAAGGGTCTATTTCCTCTACATGTGGGCCAAAGACTACCATGGGTCTTTCTTCTTGAAGGTTTAAACTATCAGGCACAATTGACATTTCAGGAGGGAGCATAAATAAAGTAACTTGAGATTGATATGCAGGTTGTTTTAGCAGTTCAGTCAAGGGGACTGGAATTTTAATTTTCTCAAGCTCTTTTTGCAGACTAAAAGCAGAAGGGGACTTCTCTATTACAGCATCTTTTGACTCTTTATTTTCAGCTGAGGATTTAACTTCTTTGGACACAGACTCAACATTGGGAGGACTGACTATTTTTGAAAAAGAAGAGGCTTGGTCATTAGACTGTGAAGGCTTGTTCAGAGGACTCTTACCTTTTTCTGCAGCTTTTTGTACTGATGGTTCTCTCTGAGCAGGTTCCCCCTTTTGAAGTGGCTCCTGTTCTTCATCTTGAGTCTGGGTCCTCTTCCTTGAGGATCTGAGATCATATTTTACATTGAATTGCGCTTGCATGCAATCAGCAAATTGTTTACAATAATGATCAATCTCTGCTTCTTCTTCTTCTTGCAATGGGCATTCTATATCATCATTGTTTGAAAAAGCGAGATTTGAATCTTCTAATTGATAAGCAGCATCTTCAGTGGAGTCATCTGCTGGGCCTTCCAGGTACAATGGGTGTGGTACCTGATCTGGTTGCTCTTTTGCTTCTCTAGGCAATATCTGCAGTGGTGGTCTTTTATACTGAGGATTGTATCCTCTGTTTGGAGCATTATAGAAATTCTTGGGAGCTGCATTCTTAGCCTCCAACTCAATCTTGACCATCTTCTTAACCATCTTACTTATTTCATCCATTTTATCTAAATCCTTCTCCTGATTAGAGGAAGAAACCTCTTCTTTACCTCTCCTCCTAGTATCCTGTTCAACTTTCCCCTTTGATTTCCCAGTGGAGGCAAAGTTTTCTTCCAACTCCAGAGCATCTGACTGAGCATCATCTAAAGTGGCAGGTTTTCTTTCCCTCAAGGAGAATCCAAAGTCTGAGTCAAAGGCTGCTATGAAAACCACTTTAGCAGCAGTCTGGTGAGGCTTCATCTCAGGAGGCAGGCTCAAATATAACTTGTTAAATCTTTTAATAAAATTTGACACTCCTTCATTTTGTTTCTTCTTAAGAGTATTGAATTCGGTAAGACACTGTCCATGATCTTTCTTTTCTCCCCATTTCCTGAGAAAAGTATTCTCCATGTCATCCCAGGTGGTCAGTGAACGGTTTCCAAATGTCTTGAACCATTTTCTGGCTTCACCATCCAAAGATTGCACAAACAATCTCAAGACCACATCCAAATGTTCTACATTAAGGTTCTCTGCAAAGGAGCAGAAAGTCTCAAGATGTTTCTGTGCATCAATCTCATTTTCTCCATTGAATCTGGGCATAATCTTCAAATAATCCTGTGGCATATCATTTAGCACTTGTGGTAAGGCCAGTGGAGAATATTTTTTCAATAGGAAAGCAGGAACATTAGCCATTGGAGGAGGTGGGGGTTGTGCAACAATTTGATGTACAAATGAAGGAAAGGGAGGAGGAGGAAGTGGAGTATGTATAACAATGGGAATAAATTGCACAGAAGCCTGAGGTGTAGATGGGAATATTTCACGGTTAACAACAACTACTTCTGTGACTTCTTTAACTTCTTCAGCCTCAGGGGTAGGATGAGGGTTATCTTTGGTTCTAGCACTTCCCCTGGGTGGGCTATCTGAGTAATATTCGGGATTTTCCTCAATGGAGTCAGGATTTTCCACTGGGATTTTCTGAGAAGAAGAGGATGGATGATCTTCTACAAAATATTCAGGGACTTCAGCATGGGCTGATTGTCTTTCTCTCCAACTTCTTCTATGAATAATATTCTCTAGGTCATATTCAGAGGATGTCTTTGACTGAGATGTATCTGACCTCAAATGTGGCTTACGAGGAGCCAGGAATACCAATAGATTTATCAAATAAAGAACAGTGGAGTCGCCAAGGTGAGAGATACGCAACTCTTCAACTCTCTGTGCTCACCTGATTAGAGAGTGAATATGATTTGTTGAGGCCCAGGGAAACTGATATTCTCAAATTCGTCCCCAACAACGGCGCCAGAAAGATGTTGTCAACAATTCTTGTCACCCCTAGAGACAGCCTAGAGTTGCCATAGACCAGTGCCCAGGACATCTTAACATAGTAAGGAGCTCATAATATAGCTTGGGTTGTCAACCCAAAAGCTCTCTTACTATCTCTTGTAAAACAAGGAAATTAGTTTAAATGGAACCAAACTCTCTCAGAAGTTGATACAAAGATAAGAATAATGTAGGAACAGCATGCAAAACTCCAATACAAAAGAATCAGACAGTTAAGAGACAGCTTACTGCAAAGAGGGCCAGTTCAAATAATATGCCACAGAAATCAAATATCAGAAAGTGGATGCAGTGAAGCAACATGAAGAAGATACTAGTTAGCATGAGGCTGATACCTAGATACACAACAAAACCACATATGGGCTTATCCAACTAAGAATCCATACATGACAATGGCGTTTTAAAAGCACCCTCCTCAAGTAACTAATATAGCAGAAAATGTGGATGAAATGAACATGGAACAGTATATCATGACTAGGCCTATTTAAAGCGCTTGACTAATCCAAGTATGGGCACCAACTAGGATGAATCCTTACTTAAGACCAGTGAGCCACTCACATTCTAGAACATGATACAAGAAGAGAAATAGCATGAAATGAGATATTATATTAACACATAAGAAAAGATTAAATACTGTGGGATACCAAAGACCAGAATCCTCATTCCAGTTATAACTCCTACTCACTGAAACCCTACGGGCTTTGAGACTTCATACAGAAACTTTACAAAATGTATACAAAAGCCTTTCACTACACAGTTTGCTGATAGAAATATGGAACCCTTACAATGTCTTTCTTCTTGGATTTTATAGGAAAGACCGAAAACTCTAGAGAATGAGGTAGGTAATATACATTGAATTGACTCATTAAAACAAATTGACGAGAAAAACCCGCCTATACTATGAATGACTAAATATAATTATTTGTACTTTGCAATCTACCTCCAGGAATAAATGAACTAGAAGAAAATCTCTTCAGGAACAGGGCATGAGGGTAATTCTTCGTGAACATTCTGTACGTTCCTAAAGGGAGCTCGACTGAAATATCATCTTGAAAATATTGATTTCTGAGCACTGTACCTTCCAACATTTGAATTCAAATCCAATACCTTTAATGCAGGATGATGTATCTCTCGGCCTTTCACTGATATTTTTATGCTGCGAAATTAATGCCTTCAACTGCCAGAACCTACCTCTTGTATCGCTCTAAGGGGTTCGAGGGATTTTCTCTCTGTTTCCATTAATGAGGTCATGTCAAAACAACTACCCTCGGCTTCCCTCCTAAATTTCTTCCACGGAAACTGTCGAGGGCGGTGCTCTTGACTTCTGCGAACAAAGCAGTGAATCATGATGATTTTTCTACCGCGGCAAACCTGAAAAACCACAAATCAGTTAAGGAAAACTAGACAGCGATGGAGATGAAGACGATGGTGACATCAAAGACATGGCCATATGGCAAGAACATGGAGGGTGGCGGAGAAAATACATTGGAGATATTGATAAACAGACGAAATGTAGGTTTTCCACGTAAAACACAACGTATGAACAAAAATTGATGAATAAGAATGCAATATATACATATACAGATGGCGGGGATGATAATACAATGGGTACGCGGGGTGATGACACATAGGCATACACAAAGCTAGAAGGAACAAATGACGTGGCGGAAGACGGAGTCAAACGAGGAGAATGCGAGTGATTATGGGCCACACAGTCACTGAATGAGATCGATGGTTCTAAGTGCATCGTGGAGCAACAAAATGGTGGACCAGGGGCGTGATGGGCATGGGTTAAAACGCGTGTAGCTCTGGAGCATAACCACCATTGGATGGAAGGCGCAGGATCGGACGACCACAATACATTCCGCTGCCCGACCTTTGACCAAACTTTAATGCGCGAAATGGGCGGTATGGGAGTCGTACATAAGTACACTTGTCAATCGGCGTATGGAATCGCTAGCCCCATGGAGAATACCGCCAGCCTGGGATAAGTGGTGCGGAATGAAACAACCGGTTTTTGCATAGTGATCGTGAGTGCGGGGACCACCACGGCTAAATTGATTGCAGGCCTTTGATTTTTATTGGATCGGACGGCTATGGCTTTACTCGAAAATATAAGGCGATAAGCTCCCGCCTGTCTGGCACACAGTCTTGCACCTAGGTTACATGGGAATCGAAACAGGGGGGCTGAGATCTCAGGGGCTAGGCCCGATAAGTTTTCAATTATGGATTTGAGCCTTTGGGTAAGGTATTTTTTAGGCGGCAAGAGCAGCGATAGGCAGAATATAACTGTTCTCGGCCACATGAGGAGATTTTAAAGGATTCATTTAGGTCTGAAGGATAGAAATTTGAATGGAAGGGCTAATATGTACAACAATGGGCATCATTAATGGTTCAACCTAGATGTATGGATTGCTATCTCCAACAAAGAAAACACCTAATTTGGAAGTAAAGCATCAAAACTGAACGAAAGAGAATGTATAATGAACAAAGTTTTTATGCCAACATTCTACCATATTCCAAAGTTGTCATGTTTGACTTCTAAGTCATTTATATATATTTTAATCATTGCTTTACGTTTAATTGAGTATAATTGCAGCCCAATTCGTTTCATATTTAATCATCCCTGAATTAGGTGTGCTCATGCTCCTAAGTCATGAATTTTGGACCTGTGTGTGGAAGTGCTCGTTGCTCTATTTCCAAAGGTTTTGAAAGTGGTCATTTCAGAAGTCATCCCCGTTTCCAAATGTTGTCCTTGCCCTGTTTCAGGCAACTAAGACTTCAAAATATTGTGCTCTTTGGTTGAATCAAAAATTTTATTTCCATATTAAATACTGGGAATCCAAAAGGAAAAAGTGGTTCCATTTAAAGATATGTGCAACCTAAATTATCCAAATTCTTTTTATTACACTCCATCCATCTATTTTGTTGCAGCATTCCTAGTCCTTTAGTATTCAATTATAACTCTATAAAATGAAGATGGTCATCCATATTCAAAGGCTTCTGCTTTTATTTGAGTTATCTTCTAATAAGGATTTTTATTTCCAAGTAATTCTACTACCAAAGGTAGTACATGCGAGTAGAGAAGTAATTCAACTACCAGTTATTCTCCTACATAGTACATGCTTTGATAGATTATATCAAAAGAATTACCAATACAATAACATTTATTGTTGTATGTGGACATTTTTGTTCAGGATGCTCCATTACATAATCAAGATGAGGAGCTGGATCATGCAATTTCACTTTCTCTTTCTAAAGAACTAACCAAACCAGATGGTATATGATGGCAATTTCATTTTTTTACAGTTACTTTTAGTTTAATTATATCATTTAACTCGAAGTTTTTCATATATTCAACTAAAACTTTGTTGCTTAACAAGACTTTGTCATTTACATGTTTTAGTGAAACTGTTTATGGTTTGATACTCTCATACAACCTTTATCAAGTTACATGCACCCTCATTAGAAAAAACAAGAGAATTTTACTTGCCATGACTATCTTTCTTTGTCATTATTGACTTAAGAAAGTCTTTTAGCTAAGAAACTAGTTTCAAGGTTATGGCATAACTTGTCATATAAATTGAACATAATTTATATCCAAAATGTTAACTTGTAAACTACTTAGCTGGTTTTAGGCTTTCCATTTAAAATCTATTTCAGTTTGAACTTTGAACGAGTTGTTCCTTAGACTTGAATATTAAGGAATTTTGTTGTAAGGATTAAAAATTAGCCCGTAAGGCCTCTCAGTTATTCATTTATTTTATCTAATATAACATTTACTATTAAATTAGAACCACTCGGCACAAATATGTCATAGATCAAGATCATACTTTGTAGAGTGTCGTAGAATAAAAATAGGAGCAAGGACACTGAATTCTTTCAGTTTTCCTAGTTCTTATTCCTTTGGTGTATCTTTGCACCTTTAGGGGCAATTGCTAGTTTAAAGTCTAATTCTTTAAAGGGTGCTAGCTCAATGGAAGAGCACCTGCTTTACAAGTAGGAGGTTGGTGGTTCGATTCCATCGTGCCCTGATATTCATATATAGGGAATGACGAAGATTAGTTTTTGGTGACAGATGCTCTTTTGACCATCACCAATGAGCTTATGGTGACATTTTTCGACCCTCAACAAAATATGAAATGGTGACGGTCAACGAACGCCACCATATATACGCATCAATAGTGACGACCATTAAAGGTCCGTCACCATAAATCGTTGTTGTTTATATGAAATGGTGAGGGTCACTGTTTGTCATTATAGTCATTATTCGTGACGGACTTTGATGTCACCAATGCGTTTATGGTGATGGTCAATGAACGTCGCCATATATATGCACCAATAGTGACGGCCATGAAAGGTCCATCACAAAAAATCGTTGTTGTTCATATGAAATGGTGACGGTCACTATCCGTCATTATAATCAATATTCGTGACGGACCTTGAATGTCACCATAACACATACTTTCGGCGACGCCACCTTTGGTGACGTTCAATTTTTTGGTGACGGAGGCTATTTTCCGTCACCATTGCTCATATGAAATGGTGACGGTCACTATCCGTCACTATAAATCATTATTGGTGATGGACCTTGAATTTCACCACAACACTTATACTTTCGGCGACGCCACCTTTGGTGACGTTCAGTTTTTTGGTGACAGAAGCTATTTTCCATCACCATTGCTCATATGAAATGGTGATGGTCACTATTCGTCACTATAAATCATTATTGATGACGGACCTTGAATGTCACCACAACACCTATACTTTCGGCGACACCACCTTTGGTGATGTTCAGTTTTTGGTGACGAAGGCTCTTTTGACCCTCACCAATGAGCTTATGGTGTCCAATTTTTCCCCCCACCAATGTGATTTTTTCTTGTAGTGTTAGCTTCAGCTAATAGGAATATTAATTTTTCTTTTGAGATCTAGATGCATGAATAATTGAGCAAGGAGGCTCCTAATTTGCTCAAGTATGAATAAAAATCCTTCCTAATGTGAAAGGGGATAATGAAATAACAAATTCAAGCATCCATATGTGTGAACAAGGTCTAAACTATGTGGAAAATGTCAAGTTTAACCAAGTCAACATGATTTATTCTCAAAGAAGTGGATTCTAAATAAAGCCAGCTCAATGTGAATAGAGATCAATCCAGCTAGATAAAATGAAGGCACCTTGAGTGTGAAAAGGGACAGGGCATGGAGAATCAATCAAGGTTTACCAATTCAACAAAGCTGTCTAGATACATTGCACCATATTGATGGACAACACATTTTTTGTGGAGGAGCCTTTGCATGGAAGAAACCTCATAGTGGGTGGGACCCTTGGTGAGGAAGCTCATCAATTATATAATGACGGAGATGGAAATCATATGGAAATATTGAAGATTATATTTTCATGTGGTTTGCTTAGAATTTATGTGTACTTGGTTGTTTAGCTAAGTTGCTGCACTTCTTAGTGCAAGGGTTTGCCTGGGCAGGAATTCCCTACTCTTTCTTGGAGATCTTGTCTAAGAAATATAAGAGGAGGTTTCTGATCTGAATTTTCCACTACCTGGTGTTGGGCCAAGCACTTAAATTCATCAAAAATTCATTCCCTTCATAAAACTACGTTATTTCTAAGGTGTACAGTCGAAGGGGTGAAAGTCCCATTTTGAGGAGCTAGTTTCCCAAGAGAAGAATCAACCTTTCTTTGGAGAACTAGAAAAGGAGTCTACAGCCATTTATTTGTATTTTCAGCCATTATTATGTATATATACAACCATACAGTGTGATTCAGCCACAAATTTGCAGCAGCTTTCTCTCGTATATCTTTCCTGTCAAGAAACCCTTGCCGGGTCTTCTTGGATCTGTATAAAAGAGATTAGATCTCTGTTTTTATGCCTAATTGAGTATTATAATAAGAATATCAGACATATTTCTATATTTTATGAGTTTAACCTCTATTATACTGCACATTCTCTTATGCAGCAGCTCTGGCATTTCGCAGTCTTGAGGTTTGTCAATTTTAAGCTATTTTGAGCATGGGAGACATGTTTAACTAAACTAAAGGCATTTGTTTCTGAAAATATTTTGCATGCATATCCTATATTGTCTATTCTAAGGGAAAAAACCTTTATTTTTCACTTTTATAACTCAATAGTTAGAAAATAACGTTTTTGGGGCTAAAACTGCTACTTTTCCCTGCTTGGTGACATTGTAAAAAGGCATAGTTTGTTGTTGTGATTGTTCTATTGACACCATGTGTTTAAATAAATTATATGAGTTGATCAATTTCTGCTCTCCAAATTTGGAATACCTTATGGTATTCTTATTTTTGTAGAAAATTCCAGTTTTGGAATATTACACCAGAGCTACTGGGGGAGGCGGTTTTATCAGCAAATTCCTCTTGCTCCCCTGCTTCCAGTGAGTTTCTCAATCCATAGTTTGTCCTTATTTTCTCTAGGACTTGGGCCATTTCCTCCTCAAATTCTTGTAAGGGTGCATGGGATGGTCATGCTTCCTCTATGGTGTTCGAAGTTCCCCGGGGTGTTCTGGGCCATTTTTTCCTGTTTGGCTCTGATGTTGAGGCTCAGGTTCTTTTTCTTCTTAGAGGATTTACCCTAGGGGGCTTAGTTTCAGTTCCCTCGGGGTTTAATTCTGATTCTTGTGCTTCTGGGTTGATGAAACTGTCCCATGCTATATGCTGCCTATCTAGCTCATGAATGGTGATTAATTTTATTAAGCCCCGGTGACTAACCGCTGCTTGGGGCTTCTTGGCCTTTATCAATCGAATAGCAGTATCATGCAATATGGAATTCAAAAAGGCAGGAAGATTAATTGAAATTTTTTGTTTGAGCATAGCTAAAAGTTTGATCTGTCGAGGTTTTACCACATTCTGATGCCCTTTACATGTAATGAACTTCTAAATGAATGTCGCTAGATCCTGCCACGACTGGTGTAAAGAGTCAGGGTTAATCCCTCTATTTTTTGACTCCAATGGTTCATCTGGGTCCTGGTATACTACTACTGCTTCTCTCAGGAGGAGATGATTTTTTGCCCATCTTTCCCCTTGCGCTGGAATTATAGAAACTTCTGCTATGATTTCCTTTGTAACTAGTATAGTTCGACCATTAACTCAGGTTTTCCCTTCCTGAAAATTTTGTAGAAATTCAATTGCAATATTTTTATTGGATCCTTGTAGTCTATGTATATATGTCAGCCATCCAGCTCTCTAGAGGATGGCACTTGCCGCTTCTGAAATCAGAAAATTTGAAGGCTTGCTTCGAAGGGTATTTCCTCCCATGACTGATATGCTCTTTTTCTCTGGTTATTTTTCTTCTTGGCTCTGTTGTTTCGACTGGGTGTTGTTTGTAAGCAGAAGAGAGACTGTGGTTCTGTGTAAATAGTTTTCATTCCTTAATTATAGTGTTTATCAATGCGTCTGATGAGATTTGTGCAGGTATTTCACATGCTTGCTGAATTAAGGCCAATTACACCTCGTCTCTTGAAGAAAGGGCGCCCATGCCCTCAAGTACAGGAGAGATTTGGCCAGTTATGAATGCGGACATGGGAATGTCAGAATTTGGTAAATCTACGTGTGGAGGATCAACGGTTAAGTAATTACTACATATGCAACAAAAGGTTAGATTTAGAAGTTTTCATAATTGTATCTTGTGCGGAGATGACCAGAATGCGAGAGATAATAGTATTGCCATTATTACGTTATGATGTCTTTGCACGATTGAAAAGTTATGACGGAAGCAAGACTTAGTCAAGTAATGATTGGCGTTATCATTCAAAAGTGGAAAATATGTAAACAAGTCTTTGTTATTTATTCTTATGGTAAGTCATGATTGTCACTAATTCGAGTAATAGCTTTGTGGTAAAATAAAATGGGAGACAAGGTGTATGTAACAAAAATTGGTTATTAAAGGAGAATTATTTCATACCACAAGCAGAGCCACTACTGCCAGCAGATGTTCATAGCCTCGATAGTGTTTCTATTTAACCCAGAAAAATGAGCCATGATCCCTATGTAGGAATAGTTGTTTTGCCATTTTGATGGAGAGATCACCATGCTGGTATGGTAGCCAGGTAATCATGGTGCCACTCACTAGAGTTGTAGCAAAATGATTAGGTCAGCTCGTGATGAGACCTCCTGTCCTTCAAGTTACTAAGAAGATCATTACCCTGGTCTGGTTGCCATAATGGGCATGTCAGTTGCTACACTCTTATGAACATGGTAGGCTGGCTCGTGATGAGATCCCCTATCCTCTCTTAAGATTTGTATGTAAATGTAGTATTGGCTTTTGGATTTTAACATTTTGATCTATTAGGAGGTCACTGTGCTGGTGTGGTAGTCAGATAGTCACAATGCCATTCACTAGAATTTTAACGGAGTGATCAGGCTGGCTCGTGATGAGACCTCCTGTCCTTCTAATGGATGAGAAGGTCATTACGCTGGTGTGGTAGCCATAATGGGCATGTCACCTATTCAATCTTGATGATCATGGTAGGCTAGCTCGTGATGAGACCCCCTATCCTCTCTTAAGATTTGGATGTCACACAATGATTATTGAGGGAGGCTCATTAACTCCTTAAGAGTGAGGGATGGTGAAATAAGCAGAAAATAATACCATTAATACCCCTTGTTACATTTCTTCATGTTGTAGGGCCATATTACTTGAATAGTGCAAAAAGACATATTGTTATAAGGTCCTGAATTATTTGATATCATATTTGAACTGTGGGTTTCTTAGCCTTTATCTTCATGTGTGCATAATATCAGCTTCCTTTTTAAGAATTATAGTGCCAAAGGAAATCATATTTGGAATTTTACCATTTCCTTCTCTCTTTCAAGTGCCATTCCCTGCTCAAGGTTACTCAATTATAAAAATAATGGCTATTAAGACATTGAGCAGTAGTTGTTTAAAGATTTTTTGGAAAAAAAGCTCATAAATGGTTGTTTTAGTTGAAGGAACAACAACTGTTCAAAGATGGAACAACAACTGTTTCCGAATTGAACATCAAAATTAAGAGCGCAGGCAAAAATATGTTCAATTTGTTTGAACCGCTGCCGTTCAAAAATTGAATAGCAGCTATTCTGGAATTGAACAAAAAAATTTAAAAAAAGTAGACAAAAGGCTGTTCAATTTGGTTGAACTGCTGCCGTTCAAAAATTGAACAACAACTATTCTGAAATTGAACAACAAAATTTAAAAACGCGGGTAAAAAGTTGTTCAATTCGGTTGAACTGCTGCCGTTCAAAAATTGAACAACAGTTGTTCTAGAATTGAATAAAAAAATTTAAAAACGCAAGCAAAAAGCTATTCGATTTGGTTGAATTGCTGCCATTCAAAAATTGAACAACAGTTGTTATGGAATTGAACAACAAAATTTAAAAACACGGAAAAAAGTTGTTCAATTTTTTTGAGCCGCTGTCGTTCAAAAATTGAACAACAGTTGTTTTGGAATTGAACAAAAAATTTAAAAACGTGGGAAAAAAGTTGTTCAATTTGGTTGAACCGTTTCCATTCAAAAATTGAAAAGCAGTTGTTCTGGAATTGAACAGCAAAATTTAAAAACGCGGGCCAAAATCTGTTCAATTCGGTTTGTTAGGTATCTGTAATTTATTAGCAAGATTGGGAGAGTCCAATCACAGAGTTAACATCATTTCAACCAAACTTTGGGATTCTAGGATCTAGCCCTCCTAAATCCGGAGAGGGATCTCTCCAATATGTACAAAGATGGATATTGTCTTTGAAAAGCTTAAGGTAATGATATTAGGCTAGTTATGAAGGCCAAGGGTTTTGTTTTGTTTTGTTTTGGATGGCTGAGCATGAAATGTTACTTGAGGGGAAAGTCCTAAGTGCAAAAAGTTTCAAAAGTGAGAAGTTGCAAGCAAATAGAACAGTTTTGGCAGATAGATAGATATAACGCTGGTTTTTAGTCCATTGGGCTATGGAGTCATATCTGGGCTTTAATTGAACAACAACATCAAGTGTGATCCAAGGGGCAAGTCATCTATACCACAAGATTATTGAGATAAAAATGATGAAATGGAAACATTAAAATGTTGGAGGGGTGGAAACTGATAATAATTTCTCAGAGGATTTATAGTCAGTCCAAACAAGAAAAGCCTCTTAAGTAACTGTTTTAAAACCAACCAAGGACAGGGCTAACCATAGATTTCTTGGGCAAGTTCTTATTAAAGCAGCTTAATTGACAAACAATCCAGTAATCCACATAATTACCTTCAAAAAGTATGAAAACACATAAGAAAAACAGAGTGTAACTTAAGATCAGATAAAGTACTTTTAAACCTAGTCTGCTTTCAGTCAACACCAAGGGAAACTTTCAGAATCTGCCTTTGGAGAAAAGAATCTAGGAATCAGGGCAAACCATATCTTCTCTAGTCTAACTTTAATATCAAATAATGGAAATAACATTCGAGAACAATGTTTGAGCAAACAGAAGGACGAGGGAACGCCAACATTCCTAACTGTTTAAACTGTATTGAATCATTCTTAAATAAACAAATTTGAAGAAAACATTAAGATAAATATTTCTCAGCCATAGAAGGTTACTGCTATACAGAAAATCCTAACCCTGTTTAAACTGTTCTTTATAGAGGGAAAATGAACAATATGACATACATAGAAGGAAAACGATTAACAAAGAAAGAAGCACTTCACCAGTGATAAAGACCAGGATCCCAAGAAACAACTTTTATATTGATGTCAAACCAGTTACAATATTCAAGTCCAATGTTTCAGTTCAGAAATCATCTTCACTATTCAACCTAACTACTCTAGCGCAAACAGAGCTTCAAGGGCCAGTGAACACTATGTACAAATAGAAGTCTCGAGCTCAAGTGTATTTCAAAGTTCTGCAACCAACAATTTCTCATCTTCTTCTGAGGTATTTATAGAAGGATGAGGAGGTGATCTGAGAAAAGATTTCTTAGGATAATTAATACAGTTTTAAGACTTCGTGGCCTTTTGAGGGGCTCGATGAAGAAATTCACAGGTGGAACACTGTATTAACTGTTTACAATAAATATCAAAGCTCGGTGGGAGCTTTATTTGACTTTGAGGCTCTGTACGCTGTGTGGAGTAATTTCTTGGCTGTGCTGGAGGTGAATATCAGATTTTCTTCAATAACTTCGGCCTCTATTTGAATGCTTTGAGGCAACAGGTGGCTCGGTGGTAGCTGAGGAATCAATTTGCCTCAGATGTGGCGGTGGAGGCTTTCTGTCTGATAAAACACTTTAGGTTTTCTTTTAAACTGTGTTTTAGATTGGGGATTTAGGCTTTTAATAACTGTCTTAGCCGTAATCCCCATAAAAACTGCCTTCAATCTTCATCTGCTGTGCTCTGTCTTCAAAACTGATACTCTTTAACTGTGTTTGAATTAAAACAGTGTCTTGTCAATGTGCAGACCCGCACTGGGCTTTACGGCATCAATACTCATAGAGTACTGACGAAACATGGAATAGAGCTCCGTGAATGGCTTCTCTGTAATGAAACGAGGGCATGAGAATCGTCATTCCCAGCCCTTGGCATTTCTTCGTTATACAATGGAAAACCATTTATAACACCTGCATCAAACACAAAACAATTAAGAAATCCTGAGGAAAATAGGTTTAAACTGCTTCAGATGGCGGGGGAGGATCGTAGCCGTCGGATAAAAACATCTAACGGTGGAGATCGGCGCAAAACAGAAAAATGAGAGCGGGGAGAATAAATAAGGCGGGGTGGTTTTGGACCGTCCGATCTGGACACGTGGATGGTCCAGATCTAATCGGAGGATCTCAATCAGGGGTGGCAGAAAAGGGGATGCGATTGAAACGCAGCGATGCGATTGAGTGCTGGCCGTTGATCTGCAGATCAGATCAACGGTGGAAAGTGAATCGGAGGGTTTTGAAATGGCGGTAATACTTGCGATCGGAGGGAATAAGGACCGTTGGATAGGCGGGAAATGGACGGCCCAGATTTAATCGGAGGATCGCAATCGGGGAGTTCACACAACAATATGCGATTGAAACTTTGCGATTGAGCCCTTTGCGATTGAGCGCTGGCCGTTGATCTGAGGACCAGATCGACGACATGGAATGAATCGGAGGGATCGCAAGGGTGTGCGATGGCCGTCAGATCGCGAAACAGATGGACGGTCGGGATTGAATCGGGGATCGACAATCGGGGGCACAACCAAAACTCATGCGATTGAAAGTTTGCGATGTGATTGAGCGCAGGCCGTTGGATCAAAGGACTAGATCAATGGTGGAGAATGGAAACGGGGAGAAACCCTTGTATTTTATATAAAACCCGAACTTTTGAAATAAACAAAGGTTTTTATGGATCGGGGTGGAAAAACATATATATAAAGCGGACAGGCACCCGACTGCGTGGCCTTTGGATGTATGAAAATTGATAGGCTCGGGGCTTTATATATAATCAGGGCCTACTCACAATCGGAACTGCGGGCCTGGTCTTTCCGATCAACCCATTGAAATTTCCCCGATTGCGATTGCGCGATCGGTCTTTTTGATCTAACCATTTTATATTTAACATGTGACTTTGGCTCATTAAATCAAAACTTTGGAAAAGAGGGTTTTTGTAATTTACAAAGGAAAAATGGGTCGGAAATGAAATATTCACAAGGTTTAAGCGCCGAGGGCGAGCTCAGGGTTATATGAAAATAATATGATCGAGGGTCTTAAGCAGCAAGGCTAATCGCAATCGGAACTTTTGGAGTATGGCAAAGACTTGCGTCTTTGATTCTTTCCGATGCGATTAGCACCTTAACGTATTAGCAAGTGGTTCCAGACCCAAAGCGTATGGGGGGGAAGTGGTTTAGGGCTTAGCCCAAGGGGCTTAGGTCCATAGCAATGAAACTTTGTTTTTTATGAAAAATTTCAAGGTTTTAAATGGATTTGGGGGTTTCGGCACAGCTCAAAAGGAAGTTTTAAACCATGCCAGGAGGATTTTCATGAATGGAAGGAGAAACTTATGAAAAGTAGGGAAATAATATGGAGAAAAGGGGGAGTAAATGAAGGTTAGTTATGAGTGGGAGAAAGGGGAAAATGATGGTTTCTTCAGCAGTTTCTTACAGGAAATCAGCAGAATTAATAGGGAAAGTGATGAAGATTTTGGACAGAGGCATGAGGCCTACAAGGAGTCTTCAAGAGCCAACAATTTTTAGTGATAAAATTTGTTCCTTGGAGGCTCAAAAAAGACCTTAGCCACCTTTTGGTATATCAAAATATTATAGGTGGCTAACAGTGGCTCCACTTGGGGATGGTGCCTTCTTGAAGGCATCAAGAATTCAGACTTGATTTCTGGGAGGCTGACTAGTTGCCTCACCCACTGCTTGCTCTTTCTTTTCTTTGATAAAAATATCAGTCATGAAAGAAAAAAGAATTTCATCAATACAACTTCTACCTACTCCAATCCTACTGATCTAACATTTTTTCTTCATGAGAGTGCACTTGGATTGGAAAACTCTATTCACAACATTTTATTCTTTTGAAGGTAGGAAATCTAATCTATTTCTAATCCTTATTTCTCCCTGAACTCAGATTAAACAGTTGAGCTCATATATTTCTCTACCTAGTCTATAGTCTTTTGGGATTAAACAGTCCAACAAACTTTCATTCTCTAAATTCTACAACAGAAATTTAAAAATAGTCAAGTCAAGATTGAGTTGTTTGACTTGCTATGATCTATGGCATAAGAACAAGCTGCACATAGATTATTATTTGCAGAAAATTAAATCAAAATGGAAGGCTTAAGATCTGAAAGTTTCTCATTATGGCCTTCTTTTTCTTTACAACTCTGTTT
Source organism: Pinus albicaulis (assembly GCA_034641835.2). Taxonomy (NCBI): domain Eukaryota; kingdom Viridiplantae; phylum Streptophyta; class Pinopsida; order Pinales; family Pinaceae; genus Pinus; species Pinus albicaulis. The sequence goes on along the minus strand of CM076578.1, from coordinate 1,856,144,770 downwards.
TTAATTTTGTTTTGAGCTGTCTCTTTCTTGATATCTGATTCAGATTTTGGGCAAATAAGAACCAGTTTTTCTCTTTTATGACTCAGAAAAATAAAACAGTTTTGAGTCATCTCTCTTTGGAAACTTTGGTTCAGATTTTGAGTTTGTTTGAACCTTAATTTCTATCCTAATCTATCTACTGATAAGCCAAGATTAAACGGTTTGGAAAATCATATTCACTACCCTATCAACAGAAAATTGAAAGCTATTTAGCCAAGATTAAACAGTTTGACTAACTAGAAGTGTGTTTTGCAGGAGTGGCATTTAAGCTTGCACACTTTCAGATTTATTTCTCTTTTTTGTCATGGGGCTGTGCCTTTCTTGTTTTTCATTTCTGCCCTCTTTTCTTTCTTTCTTTGTTTTTGTATTTTTTGATTTTTCATAACTTTGAATGCAATGGTGGATGAAATATTTATAATGAAAAAAGAAAAAAGAAGGCTTAAAAAATATATCATGAATCAAGAGAAGTAATTCTTGAGCATCCTGCCATTGACAGGACCCCCAAACAAATCTGTTCCATCCAGCTCTTGTAAGAAGAATGCATTGTTTCCAGCAACTGAATGAATAGAGTAAGGGCCAAGCCATAGATTGTCAAATTTACCATGCTTTCCCTTATCTTCTCTCTTTGAATCCCACTTTAACACTTTGTTCCCAATCTTGAAATTGCTGGCCTTTGTTCTTCTGTCAAAAAGCTTCTTAATGCTGTCCTGTTTCTGCAATGTTTTGTTGTACACTTCCTCTCTGGTTTGCTGAAGATGAATGGTCGGATTTATTCTTCTGATCATGTCATTATCTTCAGTCTGCAATTCTTGGATAAACTTCATAACTGGTACACCAAGGCTATTAGGAAAGATTGCATTTGTACCATACACAAGCTGAAAAGGTGACATACCAATAGATTTCTTCAAAGTTAATCTGTCAGCCCAAAGTGCATGGACTAGCTTTGTGTGCCAAGACTTTTTATTGTCCTCCAATAGTTTCTTGATTATGTTCACTAAGCTTTTATTGGAAGATTCTGCAAGTCCATTACCTTGAGGGTAATAGGCTGTGGAATGCCCTAGTGTTATTTGGTATTTATGACAGAAGTCAACCATTTTCTTTGATCCAAACGCTGCTGCATTATCTGTGATGATCTTGGTAGGACAACCAAATCTGGAGAGGATATTGGTTTCTATGAACTTTATAATAACTGAATCATTGGCTTGCCTACAAGGAATGGCTTCTATCCACTTAGTGAAATAGTCTGTGGCGGTAAGGATCCATCTATGCTGGGCAGAAGATGAGGGATGGATTTCACCTATGAAGTCAAGTCCCCACTATTGAAAAGGAGCTTCAACAGTGATTGGATGCATAGGAAGGGGTAATAATTTTCTCTTGCCCTCAAACAATTGGCATTTATGGCAAGTAGTTGTCATTTTGTGAACATCAGGAAAAAGGGTGGGCCAATAGAAACCAGCCCTCAAAATTTTGTTGGCTGTTGACTTCCAGTACAAATGGCCTCCACACTCTCCTTCATGAAATTCCCGCTTAACCTTCTCTGCATCAAACTCAGGCAAACATTTAAGCAATATACCACTAGCATTTTTCCAATAAAGACACCTATCTACAATGCAATAGTTTACTGCTTTCAGTTTTAAGAACCTTGCCTTTGTTTTCGATAAACCATGAGGTGTATTTAAATTAAGCAAAACATAAACGATATCAGCATACCAAGGAGAATTCATAAAATGGTTTTCAATAATGGGAGTTGAGAATTCTTCTTGGCTGTCCAAAGCATTAGTCATATTAATATCAAGAACTTCAAAATTGGATTCAGCCATTAATCTAGCTAGACCTTGGCCTTTGATGAGTTTAGTGGGTTTTATCTCTAAATCATATTCGAGAATAACAACAATCCACTTACCTCTCTTACCATCTGGGTCCTATGTTAGAATGTCTTTAACAACCGAATTAGGGACAAAGGCAATGATGTGTGAGTGAAGGATGTATACTCTGAAGTCTTTCAATGCTTTAACCAAAGCAAAAGCTTGCTTTTCCATAATATTATATTTCAAAGGGGCATCCCTCAATGCCTTGCTAAAGAATGCAATAGGCTGCTCTTGTCCTTGTGGATTTTTCTGTAAAAGGACAGCAGCAATGGTATGTTCTGATGCAAATGAGAAGATATAAAAATCTTTCGAAAAATCAGGGCTTATGAGAACCGGTGTTTTGGTTAATGCTTGTTTCACTAGCTCAAAGGATGTCTTTGCTTCCAAGGTCCATTTTATCCCTTGCTCCTTCTTCAACATGTTTGTGATATTTCTAAGGAGCTCTGCCAAGTTAGGGATGAACCTTCTCAAAAAGTTAATCTTTCCAATGAAAGACTGCAACTCTTTGATATTTCGAGGATGAGATATTTGCAATATAGCCTCAATCCTCTTTGGATCTATCTTTATACCCTTTTCTGAAATAATGTGTCCAAGAAGCTTACCTTCTTGGAGACCAAATAGTGTCTTCTTAGGGTTTAAAGATATTCCAAACCTTTTGCACTTCTCGAAAACTTTTCTCAAATGTTCTAAATGTTCTTCATCCGTTTTTGAAAACACAGTTACATCATCTAGATAGATAATGATGAAGAAGCCTAATTCTTCCAAGAATGCTATGTCCATGGCTCTCTGAAAGGTTGCTCCAGCGTTCATTAGACCAAAAGGCATCTTCACATACATGAAAGTGCCCCATGGAGTAGTGAAAGTTGTCTTTAATTGATCAGCAGGGTGAACTAAAATCCGATTATACCCTGAATAGCCATCAAGCAACGAAATCATTTTAGACCCCACCACCCTTTGTAAAATGTGATCCATTTTTGGTAAAGGGTAGTTGTCCTTTAACGAAGCTTTGTTTAAGTCTCTAAAGTCTATACAAAGCCTGATTTCTCCAGTCTTCTTCCTAACGGACACCAGATTAGATACCCACTCAGAATATCTAATAGGGACAATAATGCCAACCTCATACATTTTCATGATCTCCTTCTGAACCAATGGCAACTGGACAGGGTTTATTCTGCGCAGTTTCTGTTTAAATGGTTTTTGGTTTTCTTTAAGAGGGATTTTGTGCTGTATTATTTCAGTGTCATAGGTTTTAAGATCTTCGTAACTCCATGCAAAAACATCAGAAAATTCTTTGAACAGCTCTATGTATTTGAGTTTAATGTGAGCTGGAAAATTTTTGGACAGTTTGATCATTTTCGGTTTTTCCTCACTGCCTATATTGCACTCCTCTACTTCAGTCTCTATAGGTTCCAGTTTTGGTTTATTGGCCATATCGTTAAAATCGAACAACTCCTCTAAAGGCGTTAGACCACTCGGCAAATTTTCATCTTTAGAATGCAGAGTTTGTAATTTTTCCGTTTCTAACTCTGCACTTAATTCTGTTTTGTTCCTAAGTTTGTTAGACAATAGGTTAATATTGGCAGGTTGAGGAGACGATTCTTCTTCACCAAGAAAGTTTTCTTCACTGCAGTCTGTATCATAATCTGAATTTGAACTGTGCAGTTCAAACTCATTTCTGAATTGCATGAAGTCTTCTATTTGTTTGTCATTGTCAAACACTTGCCAATATTTTTCGTTATCAGGCACTTCCGGTCTAAATTTTATCGGAGTTGTGTTGTCTCCAGTCTCATATGGCGTTAGACATGTCCTGGCCGCAAAAGCTAAATTGTGGGCCATAATGTTCTTTTTCCTTGGGATGAAACTCAGGTTTGATTCCTCAAATGTTGTCAACAGATCCATGACATCATTCCGATAGGCTCTAAGTCTGGGGTGATTCGCATTATACTCCCCATTGACTTTCCTAATGATTAACTCAGAATCCCCGTACACATTAATTCTTCTGGCTCCTAATTTCTTCAAGAGATGCAAGCCTAAGAGAAGGGATTCATACTCTGCTATGTTGTTGGAACACTGAAAGTTTAATTTGCATGAGATGCATTCCGTGTGGTTGTTTTCAGTGTTAATGATCCAAACCCCTGCACCCGCATTATTTCTAGTGCATGACCCATCAAAATACATACTCCATAAAGGACTGTCTTCGGTTTCGTCTGTTTGGCGATTGTCCTTTTTAACTATGGTGCCTTCTGACTATTCATGATTAGCAGCACCCAATTGAATTTGTTTTGACTCCTCAAATTCTTCAATAGATTGAGGGATGATTCCAGAAATGTTAGGGGTATTTTCTGGGTTGTTAAGTCCTAAAACAATGGACTCATAACCGGTAAATCAAGACCTATGCTTTGTTTACTAATGTTTTCACATGTGGCAAACTGTTTGGACACTTCTGCGTTATTATACTCTTCTTCCCTGTCAGCCTTTAATTCTATTAAAGTGACTTGTTCACTAGGAGTTTCATTGTTAAACATGATAAAAGAATCAAGGCCTGTATTGACAGAATATATAGGAGAGTTTCGTGGTCTGCCTTGACTTGTAACCGTGTATTGCATATGAGACTCCCTGTAAAGTCTTCTGGTCTGATTGAAAACCGGGATGGTTGCATATGTCATGTCCATCTGCATAGTCCCCTGTAACTTTGCTCCCCAAGATCTTGATAAAAGCATTCCATACTTTGGGGGAACATCAGCCACAACAATGTCCATGAGTAAACATTTGGCTGGAATCTGGGCTAGGTTAACACAGAGGTCTTTGATCAATCCTAGACATTTTACTCTATTTGAGTCAAAGGATTATAGGTCTTTGTAGGGTCTGGTAATTTCTAAACCAAGGCTCTCCATCACAGCTTTAGGCATTAAATTATGAGAAGCCCCGAAATCATGCATAGCGTTGTGTAGAATTTTGTCATGGATGTTCAAACTCACATAAAAGGGAGGAACTGGTCCCTCTTGAAACTTCCCTTCAATCTTAGGGCCAAAAATCAACTCTGGTAGGTCGTCACTAAGATTAACTGTATCTCCATTTTCCTCTATATTTAAAGCCTTCAAAATTTGGTTCCTATATACATGTTGGGCAGCTAACTCAATTAATGGAACAAAGATTTTGATCTTTAAGATTTCCTGTTCAAGGCTGAAAGGGGTTTGATTCTTTGAAGCACTTGTTTCAACCTTATTAGCTGTCACTCTATCAACAATTACAGCTTTCTGATTTGTTTTACTTGACACAACTGTTGTAGAAGGAGTACTAGCTGAAGCGTTAGTACTGCTGATGTCTTCACTCTGTTTTTCAGAATTTTGAGTGTTTTTCTCCTTATCCTTATCAGAATTAACAGCCACTGTTTTGTCTTTTTGTTTGGCTGTTTTGGGTTTAGCTGCGGTGCTGCTTTGAGAGGATTTGTCAGAGGTTTTGGGGTTGGGGGCTTGTTGACTGGTCTTGCTTCTAAGGTCATATTCTCTTTGAGATTCTATGAAGACATTTTCCATGTCTTGATAATCATTTTCATTACCATTTCTTTTGTCATCATAAGGAGTGTAAAGACCTTGTTTATTATCATAATGAACCTCAAAGTCATCATCCTCTTCCCCAAAAATGTTGATATCCTCTTCCTCTGTTATGTCTTTTGTTTCTTCAACCTCACTTACATAGTTTTGATGAAAGGGAGGGGTGATCTGTTGATCATCTTCCCTGGGTCTGTTTGGAGGTTGGTTCCTTCTAACATTCTGATTCTTGTTCCTATTTTGAGGAGCAGTTTGATTTTGATTTGCTTGTGCTCTCTTAATTATGCTCATCTCTTTCATCATTTCTTCCATCATTCTTTCCATCTTTGAGCTTGAAGTGGAAGGGGTGGATTCCTCTCTAAAAGATACTCTCTTTTCAGCTTTCATCCTCGCTCTCTTCTCCATAAGGTTAACTTCCACAGAAAGAGCACCTCTTTGCATATCTTCAAGGGTTGCAAAAACTCTTTCTCTGAGTGAATATGTCATGTCTGGATCAAACCCTTCAGGAAATTTGTTTAAAGATGAGCCCTGAGGAGGTTTTAGTTCAGGGGAAAGTGCATTATAGATGCTGTTAAATCTGGTACAATAAGATTGTACACTTTCCCCAGGGTTCCTATGGAGATTGTTATAGTCAGCAAGGACTTGGAGAGAATTCTTTCTCACTTCCCATTTGTTTAAGAATGTTTGATGGAAGGCTTGGAGATCGTTAATACTATGGGGGGTTAAACCTTTAAACCATTTTCTTGCTTCTCCCCCCAAACTTTTAGCAAATAGTGTCAACTTGACAAAATCATCATCAATTTCGTTTCTGTCAAAGTAGTCATTCATCTTGTCCACATGTTGAGATGCTGTTATAGTATTACTAGCATCATATAATGGAATTTTGGACTGATAGTCCTGTGGAAGATTGACTAATGGTACAGGAAGGACTAAGGGAGCATACCATGTTGCCATGGCAGGAGGTGGAGGTGGATTTACAGAAGGGAAAGTGGGCCGAGGTGAAGTGGTTTGAACAGTGGATGTAGGGTGAGTAGAAGTGGATGGACCAGGAGTAGACTGTTGAGATGATCTTGGATGAGAGACACCTAAATTGTGAAGGAAATGTAAATCAGGAGGTGTTGTTTCCCTGTTACCAGGATGTTCACTTGTTTCAGGAGATGAAAGTGAAGATTCAGAGTCTAACTAGATTATATCATCAAATGACCTAGTCCTAAATGGGTTCACTAAGTCAGTTTGTGATTGTTGCAGAGCTGAAAGATTTTCAGGGACTGAATTAGCTCTCAAGGGTGATCTGAAAACAGTTAATAATTTAACCTTAGGAGACTTCCAAAGGATACTTTCTGGATTATCAACTATCTCAGGCGGGTTAGGGTCTAGATGGGCTCTAGTGTGAATCTTTTTAGGAGCCACTATGCTAAGTTTTTTGACCCAAGTAAACAAGAAAAGTTCAACCAGATATGACAATCTTGGAGAGGTTAACCAATATGTTTTTACTATTTTAAATCCCACAGTCCTCTAACTGAGTTTGAATGATTTTATAATGATAAGGGTTCTTCCCAGTGGAGTCTTAAGGTCTGCTAGGATTGTGGAGTCGCCAAGTGGAAATTTTTAGCTCCTTTCAGAGGTAAAAGGTCTTATGGTCCACCACCATGTTTATTTAATTCCAATCTGAAATATTTTTGGGTTTTTTGAATCGTTTTATTTATGGTTTAGAAGAATGTCCTAACTTTGCCTCAAAACTTAGCTACGGTTATGAAACAAAGACGGTCTATCCTTATGGCTAAGCTAGCTGATTTTCCAAGGTTAGATAAAAAATTAAAAGAATCCTAGGGTTGACCTAGTTTGTCACTGATTCAAACAAGCTCCATCATGATTACCATTTCTTGGTAGTGATTGAAAAGGCTGCTTTTTACTCTCAAAATGTTCTCGAATAAAGGGTCTTCTGAGGCCTCTAAAAGGTATTAAAAACACTCAGGTCCCCAGCGGAGTCACCAGAAATGTTAGGTTCTGGTGGCTCAAGCTGGTTAATAAAGCAAGCGCTCTATGAACCCAACCACAAGCTTCTTTATGAATGGATTTGAATGTAAATGATTCTGAGTTTCGATCCCCAGCAGAGTCGCCAGAAATGTTAGGTCTCTGTAATTTATTAGCAAGGTTGGGAGAGTCCAATCACAGAGTTAACATCATTTCAACCAAACTTTGGGATTCTAGGATCTAGCCCTCCTGAATCCGGAGAGGGATCTCTCCAATATGTACAAACATGGATATTGTCTTTGAAAAGCTTAAGGTAATGATATTAGGCTAGTTATGAAGGCCAAGGGTTTTGTTTTGTTTTGGATGGTTGAGCATGAAATGTTACTTGAGGGAAAGTCCTAAGTGTAAAAAGTTTCAAAAGTGAGAAGTTGCAAGCAAATAGAACAGTTTTGGCAGATAGATAGATATAACGCTAGTTTTTAGTCCATTGGGCTATGGAGTCATATCTGGGCTTTAATTGAACAACAACATCAAGTGTGATCCAAGGGGAAAGTCATCTATACCACAAGATTATTGAGATTAAAATGATGAAATGGAAACATTAAAATGTTGGAGGGGTGGAAACTGATAATAATTTCTCAGAGGATTTATAGTCAGTCCAAACAAGAAAAGCCTCTTAAGTAATTGTTTTAAAACCAACCAAGGACAGGGCTAACCATAGACTTCTTGGGCAAGTTCTTATTAAAGCAACTTAATTGACAAACAATCCAGTAATCCACATAATTACCTTCAGAAAGTATGAAAACACATAAGAAAAACAGAGTGTAACTTAAGATCAGATAAAGTACTTTTAAACCTAGTCTGCTTTCATTCAACACCAAGGGAAACTTTCAGAATCTGCCTTTGGAGAAAAGAATCTAGGAATCAAGGCAAACCATATCTTCTCTAGTCTAACTTTAATAGCAAATAATGGAAATAACATTCGAGAACAATGTTTGAGCAAACAGAAGGACGAGGGAACGCCAACATTCCTAACTTTTTAAACTGTATTGAATCATTCTTAAATAAACAAATCTGAAGAAAACATTAAGATAAAGATTTCTCAGACAGAGAAGGTTACTGCTATACAGAAAATCCTAACCCTGTTTGAAATTTTCTTTACAGAGGGAAAATGAACAATATGGCATACATAGAAGGAAAATGATTAACAAAGAAAGAAGCACTTCACCAGTGATAAAGACCAGGATCCCAAATAACAACTTTTATATTGATGTCAAACCAGTTACAATCTTCAAGTCCAATGTTTCAGTTCAGCAATCATCTTCACTATTCAACCTAACTACTCTAGCGCAAACAGAGATTCAAGGGCCAGTGAACACTATGTACAAATAGAAGTCTCGAGCTCAAGTGTATTTCAAAGTTCTGCAACCAACAATTTCTCATCTTCTTCTGAGGTATTTATAGAAGGATGAGGAGGTGATCTGAGAAAATATCTCTCAGGATAATTAATACAATTTCAAGACTTCGTGGCCTTTTGAGGGGCTCGATGAAGAAATTCATGAAAAGTGGAACATCAGATAAACCAAGTATCATTAAAATATCAAAGCTCTGTATTTTTTTATTCTTACTTTGAGTTCTGCATACTGCAGGTGGAGTAATTGCTTACGTGAAGGAGGCGACACGATTTTCAATAACTTCAGCTCTTCTATTTGAATGCTGAGTACTGTGGTTCTGGTAATGAGGAATCAATTTACCTTAGGATGTGCTATGGAGTGGCTTTCTGTCTCAGCAGTTTTACTTGGGGTAAAACTGGTCTTACATGGTGTACTTGGGTCCATCTAATGATGAAAGGTTAGATGACCAAAAAATGGTGTAACACCCGTAATACTGTCTTCAATCTTCTTCTGTTGTGCTTTGCCTTCAAAATCGATACTCTTTAACTGTGTTTTTAATAAAACAGTGTCTTGTCGATGTGCAGGGCCGCGCTGGGCTCGTATGGCATCAACGCCTATGAAGCGTTGATGAAACATGTCTTCAAACCCTCTATATCTCTTTCCCTTTGATAACCAAAAGACCAGAGGATCGTCACCCTCGACTTTTATTTTTCTTTGTTATAATGGAAAAAGCATTGGGACCTGCAAAACACAAACAATTTTTTTAAGAAATCCTGCATTTTTGGGGAAAAACTGCTTCAGAAGGCGGGGGAGGAGCGTATCCATTAGATGAAAACATCCAACGGTGGAGATTTTGCGTAGAAGAGGCGAAAAGGAGAGTGGGGAAATGAACAAGTCGGAGTGATTTTGGACCATCCGATCTGGACACGTGGATGGTCCAGATTCAATCGGAGGATCGTAATCGGGGGTAGCGAGCAAATGCACCGATTTGAAACATGCGATGCGATTTAGCACAGACCGTCGATCTAAGATTTATATCAATGGTGGGAAATGAATCGGGGTAGTTGCAATCGGAGGGATGAGGAAAAGAGTGCGATTTAAACAAAAAACTCCAATGCGATTGCGCAATCGGGAGGGGAGAGGCGATTAAGCAATAGCCGTTGGATCCGAGGATTATATCAACGGCGGAGAGCGAATCGGAGGAACAGCAATCAGGGGAAAAAATAAATGCATGCGATGGAAAACTCTGATGCAATTAAGCGCTATTCGTCGATCTGCAGATCAGATCGACGACAGAGAGTGAATCGGGGGATGGCCGATCGGTGGGAGCAAACAAGTGTATGCGATGCAAAACCCCGATGCGATTGGGCGCTGGACGTTTGATCGGCTTACGATCAACGTTGGAGATTAGTTTTTAGAAAGAACCGGCAAAAACCCTTATAACATATCAAAACCCCAAGTTTTTAATATAAACGAAGGTTTAATGGATCAGGGCGGAAATAAAATATATACCAAGGATAGGCGCCCACCTGCGGGGCCTTCGGATATATGAAAATTGATGGCCCGGGGCTTTATATATAATAAGGGCCTAATCGTAATCGGAACTGCGGGCCTGGTCTTTCCGATCAACCCATTGAAATTTCCCCGATTGCGATTGCACGATCGGTCTTTTTGATCTAACCATTTTATTTTTAACATGTGACTTTGGCTCATTAAATCAAAACTTTGGAAAAAGAGGGTTTTTGTAATTTACAAAGGAAAAATGGGTCAGAAATGAAATATTCACAAGGTTTAAGCATCGAGGGCGGGCTCAGGGTTATATGAAAATAATATGATCGGGGGTCTTAAGCAGCAAGACTAATCGCAATCGGAACTTTTGGAGTATGGAAAAGACTTGCGTCTTTGATTCTTTCCGATGCGATTAGCACCTTAACGTATTAGCAAGTGGTTCCAAACCCAAAGCGTATGGTGGGGAAGTGGTTTAGGGCTTAGCCCAAGGGGGTTAGTTCCATAGCAATGAAACTTTGTTTTTTATGAAAAATTTGAAGGTTTTAAATGGATTTGGGGGTTTCGGCACAGCTTAAAAAGAAGTTTTAAACCATGTAAGAAGGATTTTCACGAATGGAGGGAGAAACTTATGAAAAGTAGGGAAATAATATGGAGAAAAGGGGGAGTAAATTAAGGTTAGTTATGAGTGGGAGAAAGGGGAAAAATGATGATTTCTTCAGCAGTTTGTTATACGAAATCAGTAGAATTTTCTGAGTATAAAATGGGACAACAAATGAGGATTTGGGACAGAGGCATGAGGCCTTAAAGAGACTTCAAGAGCCAACCATTTTTAGTGATAAAATTTGTTCCTTGGAGGCTCAAAAAAGATCTTAGCCACCTTTTGGTATAACAAAATATTATAGGTGGCTAACAGGGCCCACTTAGTGAAGGCGACTCTTTTCACTAAGCTCATCATCTTGTTGAATCTCAAAAAAATATCCATTTGCCATTAATGAGTTTCTTTTGCTGAATTTTGCACATAAGGGCACAACAGGGAGGTCCAAGAGCGCAGTGCTTGCACAGGAAAACTGGGTCACCTTGCAACTTAATTTTGAAGGCCTTCCCAATGTCGGAATGAGCTCCGTGATGGCTCATTGGAAATCCTATCAAGTATAATTTCCAAATCGGCCCTTATTTTTCTTATTGGACTCCATTAACCTATTCAAAATTCAAAAATTCCCAAGGCTGTTAAAAATGCAGCGCCTCCCTTGAAAACATGGCAGAAAGGTGAAAATTTGCATGTTTTTGGGCCTTTTGGAGGACCAAAACTGCTCCAAATGATCTAAAATTTGGTGTGCATGATGCTCTGAGCCTAATGAATCCAAAAATGTAAAATTTACCTTCAATTTATTCCTGTAGAAAAATCACAGCGCCAAGGGCGTTGTGCCCTTGGCCCTCAAAATCAGTGAAAAAACCAAAATTCTCAAAAATTGCCAAAATTTTGCAATTATATTCCTCATGGTGTTTGGAATGCCTGTAGAGAATAATCAGCTAGGATTCCTAGGTTTTCTTGGTATTTTTCCTCCTTGAGTGCTTGAATTTTTGCAACGGCTCTTTTGAGCTTGGCCCTTGCAATTTGATTTCTCAAGGCATAGCGTTTGGCCATCTTCTTCTGAAGGCCAAGATCTCTTTGTGTCTTGGCTAGCTGATCTTCTAAGTATGTATTAGCCCTCTCCAACCAAGGCTCCTGATCATACACAATCTCCATCGCAAGCAGCTCACTTGGAGTGGGTTACTCCGCCAATGATGTTTCTTTCTCCCTCTCCTTGGCCAAGGCCTTCCTCAAACCCATTGTTCTTAGCCTTCTTCTAGATACCTTCCCTTCTTCATCTTCACTCTCATCAAAGACACCCAAGACTTCATCAAGAATAACTTTGGTCCTTTCAGCCTCTTTCCAAGCTATGATTGCCCTAACCTCATAAATGGCTTTTGGTGCCTCTAAATGCTTATTCTCAGTCTCATAATAGTGGATGAAATTCCTAGACCTAGCTAGGCAAGTTTTAAAAACCTTGATTTGGGCATATTTACCTTTGAGAAGCATTCTTGTGAACCTTGCCTCATTCTCATCATCACTGTCATGATTAATGATTTCAAATTCCCGGTTGGTCTCATGCTGATATTCTTCTTCTTCCTCTATGACCTTCTCTTTGCCTTTGTCAAACTACTTGGTGGAAGTGGAAGGGATGGCCCCTTGCCTTTTAGAGGCAGCAAACACATGCCTACTTCCTCTTTGATAGGTTTAAGGAAAAAGGTTAAATTTTACTCATTTTGGTGCCTTCACCATTTCTGCCATCATGAATTTCATTAGTATTGATTTCCTTGCTGTCCTCATGTATTTTATGGCTACTTTCATCTTTTTCCATGCTCTTTTCTTCATCACTGATGTAATATTCCCAAATGGGGAATGCAACAATACAATGCAGAATGATAGATAAATAATGCAGATCATCTTAGAAATAGTAGGAGGCCAATATGGAGACTTTCAATTTTTTATTACATCAGCAAAATTTATGTAAAAGGTGGCCCATAAGATGCATACCAAGAAAATACAAGTCTCCAATGAAAGAAATCCTCAAAATGATGTGCTGCAACCATGCATAAATATTGAAAATTCCTTACAATGTTATTTTATTGGCTCTGCAATAGCTGTAGATTATACATCAAATATAGAGCAAGTATATGGAAAAAACGTTAGGTCTATACCAGATCTCTACAGTATACAAGCTCCTCTATTGAACCCACTTGGGGTTTTTAGCAAAACACCAATTACAAGATGTAGATCTAAGGTCTAAGACTGCAGATGACCTCAGATCTACAGAAATATTCGGATCTATAAAGTGGATCTGATCTGATATAAAAAATTCAAATGATCTCCTCCAAAAGATCTCTAAAGCGAAGGGCAGATCCCCAACACCCAGAAAATCACTCTCCAAATGATGTGCTGAAACACCCGAAAAATACACCTACAGGAATAATGCATATCTAGATCTATACTACACTGTAGGGATCAAAATATAGTCAGTTTGCAACCAAGATATGAAAATTATGCTCAAAGTCTTCAGTACAGTCCTCCTAATGTAGTAGAACCCTCCTCCACTAAAAAGAAGCACTGAAATGGACTAGAGATGAAATATCTAATATCCACTTGCTGCAGCTTGAAAAAATAGTCAAACCCTCAACAGGATCTGTGTTTTAGTTGAAAGAAGTAGCTTGGGCCTAAGCCAGATAGTGGACAATGCAATACAAGCTCTCCCAAGGGGAACACCCAATGCTAAACAACATAATTCTCAGCTAAACAGCAAGAGAATTAGATATGTCTAAACAGACCATATACTTAGAAAAACATCATATCATCAACCTTCTAATGCTGCCATCCCCTTCCTTTTATAAGATAAGAGTTTTCAAACCCTAAACAACTTCCAATGAGATTGCTTCTTTCACACAAGGCATATCCATTAAAAAATGTGTTGTGCCTCATTGATGGCCACTCCTCCATAACAACATTGTAGATATGGTCAAGGTTGACCCAGTCAAAGTGTTTTGGCCGCTGTCCACACCTTGGGGTACTTTATTAGGCTGAAAATATGATCCAATTTCTCATGAGAAGTGATTTTATTCAAAGTAAAGATTCTTATGGGTCTCCTCACCCACTTATTCACCTATCAATGTGACAAAACAAAATTTTAATATTCCCATTACTTTTAAGCTAAGTTGGGAATATTACAATCCTCCCCTCCAAAATGTTTCTTGTCCTCAAGAAAATACAAGGGCATTGCAAAATCTCCAATGAATATGTCTCCTCTGAAGAATACAAGTTTTCCTTTGGTGAATATACCAAATAGATTTCATCATGAATAAGTGGGAGATATATGGAAAGAGTTATATGCTATCCATTAGCTTCCTCAAGGCATGAGAGATGATAAATGTTGGGTGCCTCAATCCCCATGAGAAACTCCAATCTCCATGCTATCATCAAAACAAAGTGAGCCATCATTTGTAGCTCATAGAAACAGTCACCAATCCCTTGCTTATGTAATGTGTAGGGGCTGTATGGCTGAAAGTGAGAGGTAAGGTTGTTCAACCTATGCTGCCTCTCCCTCCATTTATGATAAATTTGGAGCTACTGATCCTGGGCTTCAATAATATAGTCCTCTTGAAGCCAAAAGATACTTAGAACCTCATGATTCCCCTCATTGGTTCCAGGGAGCCTCCTTGCCCAATCCTCCATGCATATAGTGAATATAATGTCATCACCATATGGGCTCCAAAAGAAATATGGACTAAGTTTCATATGACATCTTGGATGGTGACAATAGTCCCTCCATTGAGACTAGCATTGTTCTTCTGCTTGCTGTCTCAAAGCATGATATAATAAGCGGCCATCCAACCACCCTGTTACTGCAATAAGCTTCTCAAAATATTGAAAATAGTATAGGAAATTAGGTGTTGGTTGAATATGATCCAAGAAACACATGTCTTGCCAAAAATCCTCCCATGAGAGAGGCTTCTCCCAAAGACATAAGTCAAACATGTGGCCCCTTGCATAAGGAAATAAGTGATGTAATGTAGTAGCCATATAATGTCCCATCCTCCTCTTGAAGCATGAATAAATGTGGGAAGTTTCATTCCCCATGGACACATCCAACCAATGTGTCATCCCTCCAATCATGTTCCCAACAAAATTAGGATCAACATCATCATGTGGGATCAAAACTAGTTGTACATAAACAAAAAAATGCAATGACAGAGATGGATCATAGTCCCACATTTGGAACCAACGCAGTAGATATCATGGATGCATCAGATAGTGATATGGTAAGTGGTTTCCCCACCACTTACTTGCTTCCCAAGTAATCACACCATGGTTGAAAATGTGAGATATGTTTGGTGATTTTGGAATGGACCCACAATGATACAATATCTCCCTTGGTCCTCCAAGGGAGTGGCCATGTTCAGAAATTTTTGTGGTCCAAAGTTGGCCATGAATTTTTTATGGAATAACACCTATGGCATGCATATACATGCTAAAATAATACAAGTAATAATAAAATGAATCATGAGATAAAAAATCATATTCTTTACCAAAATTTCTTCACATACAAATGGAGTGGTGCATAGATCTATCTCTTCTCTTTCCCAAAGAGGAAAGAGTTCGCTGAATTTACTCCTCCATAAAGTCATGTATCTTTCCCATCTCCACATGGTTCATGCATCTCTAAAAATGCTGATATAACTCCTCTTCAAAGCCCTCCCAAGTGTAGAACTCCATGATAGTGTTGAAAGCCTTCATAGAATAAGTGTGGCTAAAAAGGAATTCTTCTTGTGCTCTTTGTAGAAAATTCTCCTTGAGCTTGGAAGATCTATATAAGAATATCCTACCATGATGATAGATGACTTCATCTTGGAATAAATAGCCCTCCTCTTGTAGCTGCTCATCAAGTATCATGCATGTAAAAATATATTTTGAATAATCCACCAATAACTGGGATTTCCAATATAGAGCTAAGCTTCCCAACAATTACAACGCTGTAGAATTCTGAAATGAAGTAGTTGTCACATCATCACTCTCCTCTTTGACATGCTTAATTCCAAAGCCACATGTTGGATTAATGTAACTCCACCTTTGCTGCTTGTCTTGCAGCTAATCTTGCTCAAGACAAGATTGAAGTACATAGAAGTCAACCTCCTTTTGAAAGGTCTCTTTCTTCCAAACATTCCATAGTTTAGCCCATGCATGCAAGAGTGTTAATACCCTCTTTTCATATTCAGAAATCTTCCTCATATATGGAAGTATCATTTGCTGCTTCAAGACCATGGAGTGGCCATTTGACACCATGCTCATGTCATCATAGATTTCTGAATCATTTTCCAATGCAGATAGCTGAGTGGGATATGACAATGTCCAACTCAAAAAATTGATCATCTCTCCTTGGAACCCATCAAAGGTTCTCATCCCTATAGTAGCTTCTCCCAAGGCTCCTTCCTTAGCCAAATATGTCATTGTTGCACTAATTTGAGATAACACTTTATTCATCTTCCAATCAGGGGGTCTCCCTAGTGGAATGCCTCCATGCAAAGAGATATCAAAATCTGAAGTAGACTATATAAATGAGTGGACTGATTTTTCCCTCCTCTTACTACATAAATCTGTCTCCTTCCTCTAAATATCAACCCCTTGAAATAAAAAAGGGTGCATGATCATCCTCCTTAGATGTTGATCCATCCTCTATCCTTCTCTTTGGATCAAGGTGTTACTGCCCAATATTACTGTCACATGATTCTCCTTTGGAAACTTTTGCAAAAATGCAAAAGCTCCTCCTCTTGAAGAAATAACTTCATGCCCATCCCCATGTGTTGATGGTCCTTCTTCTGGAGTGAGAGCACTATTAATGCCTTCATTCTCTTTCTCCTCATCAATATTTGAGAACACCTCATCAACAATGAGAGGCTCTAGATCTTGGTCTTCCCTTGAAAGAGGAACCTCCATGTCTTCCCTTTGAGAAGAAATCTCTTCATGCAATGGGGATATTTCCATTAGAAAAGTATCACACAAGCTTTCATACCCCTCAATATAAATCTAAATTGGAGTTGGTATAACAAATATTTCCAACTCATGCAATGGTTTTGAATGTGCATTCTTTGCTAGCTTAATCAAAGATGTTTCAGTTTGTTGTACATCAAATATCTTCACTAATCTCTTAGTGAATCTTGCATAAGTAGATAAATTTGCATTCCTTAATGAAAAGGATTCAAAAAACCACCAAGCATAAGCTTTATCTTTAAGATGCAGCACTGCTATTCTAAGGGCTTCCTTTTCTGAAATTTGATGTAGATGCAAATATGAGTCTAGCTGATCTATCCAATCCTTGGCTGTGCATGTGGAGGGTCCATTAAAGTTTGGCAGGAAGAATATACCTCTTATGCTACTGTTGTGCTTGTTGGATCTTCTCTCCTCCTTGAGTTGGCAGAACTCTTGGAAGTTCAAGTGCTCCTTGAATCTCCAATATTGAGATTCATACTCGTAAAGATAATCACTCAAAGTCTCCTCCTTTGGTGCATCTTCTTCCTCCATCTCTCTTGCAGTAAATCTGGGCATAGTATAACTCTATAAATCTGATTGTGTGGCTGAGTGCTTACACACATAATATGAAGAACTGGGGTTTTCTTCATGTGAAAATATTCTTGAGGGATCCTCATGTATTTCCTTCCTCATTCCCATGATTTCTCTTTTAAGCTCATGCATAGTTTGGAGAATAAGTGTTGAGATCTCCTTCCCTTTCATTCGTCTACATAAAGGGGTTTTACCCTTGTCTTCTTCCTGACCAGTGTAATCAAATATTCTGTGTCTTATCTTTTGATACGATCTCTCTCTATCAGTAAGAGGCTCTCTTTTTCTAGAAGACATAATTCCTTTTAGAAAGCACATGTTGTGCCAAGATGATGCTCTGATACCACTGTAATATTCCCAAATGGGGAATGCAGCAATACAATGCAAAATGATAGATAAATAATGCAGATCATCTTAGAAAAAGTAAGAGGCCAAGATGGAGACATTTCATTTGTTATTACAACAGAAAAAGGTATGGATACCTTTCATTTTTTATTACAACAAAAAAAGGTATGTAAAAAGTGGCCCATAAGATGCATAACAAGAAAATACAAGTCTCTAATGAAAGAAATCCTCAAAATGAGGTGTTGCAACCATGTATAAAGACTGAAAATGCCTTACATCATTATTTTATTGGCTTTGCAATAGTTGTATATTACACATAAAATCTAGAGCAAGTACGTGGAAACAAATTTCGATCTATACTAGATCTATACACTATACAAGCTTCTCTATTGAACCCCCTTTGGGTTTTCAGCAAAACACCAAGTACAAGATGTAGATCTTAGATCTAAGACTACATATCTATGGAAATATTAAGATCTGGAAAGTGGATCTAATCTGATATAAACAATACAAATGATCTCCTCCAACAGATCTCCAAAGTGAAGGGCAGATCCCCAACACCTATAAAATCACTCTCCAAATGATGTGCTGAAACACCTTGCAAATACACCTATATGAATAACGTAGATTTGGATCTACACTACATTGTAGGGATCAAAATACAGTTGGCCTGCAGCCACGATATGAAAATGATGCTCAAAGTATTCAATACAGTCCTTCCAATGAAGTAGAACCCTCCTCCACTGAAAAGAAGCACTGAAATGGACTAGATCTTAATGATCTAATCTCCACTTGCTGCAGCTTGAAAAAATATTCAAACCCTAAACAGGATCTACGTTGTAATTGAAAGAAGTAGCTTGGCCCTAAGCCAGATAGTGGACAATGTAATACAAACTCTCCCAAGAGCCACTCAATGGGAAGAGGTGGGATTTCTGACCAGGAACACCCAATGCTAAACAACATGATTCTCAGCTAAATAGCAAGAGAATGAGATATGTATAAATAGACCATATACTCAGAAAAATATCACATCATCAACCTTCTAATGCTGCCATCCCCTTCTTTTTATAATACAAGAGTCTTCAAACCCTAAACCACTTCCAATGAGATTGCTTCTTTCAAACAAGGCATCTCCATATAAAACTGTGTTGTGCCTCATTGATGGCCACTCCTCCATAAAAAATTTGTAGATCTGGTCAAGGTTGACCCAGTCAAAGTGTTTTGGCCCCTGTCCACACCTTGGGGTACTTTATTAGGCTGAAAATATGATCCACTTTCACATGAGAAGTAGTTTTATTCAAAGTAAAGAGTCTTATAGGTCTCCCCACCCACTTATTCACCTATGAATGTGAAATTTTTTTTTTTTAATATTCCCAATAGCTCTAGGCTAAGTTACGAATATTATAACTGATTTCTGCACTGTCATTATCTTCACTGTTTTCCTCTTCTTCACCAATATTTGTGTCTCTGATATCAGCCTCAATTTCTTCTTCTTCACTACTTTTGGCACTTTCATTTTGTTCACTGACTTGTGGGATGTCATCATCACTGATATTGACATCATTTATATCAGCCTCACCTTCATTCTCTTGACTGCTAGGTGCTTCATTATTTGTTTATGCACTGCTTTTATCAACACTAATATCTACATCCTCTTCCATGCTCTCTGATTTATTGTTGTGAACTTCACTGTTTTCTGCACTTTCATTTTTCTCCTCATTACTGCTAGGAGCCTTACTATTTTCACTGTCATAAATGTCACCATTATTTTTCTCACTGACATCTTGGCTAACCTCCTTGCTTTCTTCTTCCTCACTGCTGCTTTCCTCATTCACATCATCTTGACTGCTAGGTGGCCCATCATTGGTTTCTGCATTGCCTTCATCATCACTATGAGCCTCACTGTTTTCACGGTCATCATCATCATTGTCACTTTGGCTACTTTATTCATCATTTTGCTCATCTTCATTTACATCTACCTCCATGTATTTCACGATGATTTCTTCATCATTTTTTTTTGCATCATTTCCTTTTTCACTGTCATGAGCCTCATTGACATTTTGGCTCTTAGTACCACTGCTGTCAACATCATCATCATCTGCCTTATCATCATTGTTGGGGTTCCCATGTTTTGGCCAGATTGGCAAGACCAAAATATGAGACAACATCAGAACCAGTTTGGGGCCCTAGGATCTAGCCCTCCTGGACCCGGAGAGGGATCTCTCCAAATAGAGCAAAGAATGATATATCTTTGAGGCTCAAGATGAAATATTAGGCTAGTTATGAAGCACAAAGGGGGGTTTAAAGTGATTTGGTTGAAGGGTTGCTGGGTTGGTTAGGAGATCATAGGCCGAGAAAGCAATGGGAGGAAAGGAACATGGCAGCAGGATGCTTCAGCAAAGAGGATGGGTTAAGACAGTGCCATCCATTGGGCTATGGAGTCATGAAAGGAAATTACTTGCATCCACTAGCCAAGGCTTTCAAAGGGCAAGTCATCTACACTAAAGGATCTTTTTAGATAGATGATGGGATGGAACATTAAGGAGGAAAGTGAAAGAAGGAAAGCAACCAATTTTCTGTCTATAGATTAGGTCAGAGGTCATTTAACTCCAGACCTGCTTGGACATACTCAAAGGCAGCTCTCAAAGAGACAACGGGGCTGCTTATAGATCAGACCAGAGGTCATTTAACTCCAGGTCTGCTTTAGCAACTCCAAGGGAAAAATAGAGATAAGTTAAACAGAAGGGATCTTAAAAGGGCCAGCTGGTCGCGCAAGGATCCTAGTGGACAGGGCTAACACTTATCCCCAGTGTTCCCAAACCTTCCAGCTGAAACCCAGCAAGAACATCTAAGCACCGATTCAACCAATTCATACATCAGCCAGCAGGCAATAACATTCGCTGCACTGGTTAAATCAACTGAAACTAGCTCTTAGATAGCACATAGAGCAAAAAACATAAAGGTAGGGAGAGCAGACAGCATAGGGCACCTAACAAGGGTGAATCCTATACCATTATTCTGATGCCTACCAGCAGAACATGAAACAGTATGAAAATGTAATAAACAGAGTTAAGAAACACATCACCAATAGTAATAGACTAGGGTCCTCTGAAAAGTGCTTTGATTAATTGATGCAACACCAGTCATGTACAATATGGCTCAATGGCTGTTACAGCCCAGACTTTCTCCTCCCAGCCTATTACATACAACTACTCTTCTACTCCCTCCCATGACTTTTCTAACAGTCAAATGAATCCCTCTAACAGCAAACTACTAGCAACTGAACAACAACCTTTACAATGTGTTCTCAGGGATTTCTTATAGGAGAAGAGGAAGAGAAAGAGGTAGATAGACAATTAATCAATCTCATTAAGACAGAATCGGCGAAAGTGTTCACGCCCATACTGCTTAATGGCTCTGCGGCTCTGTATGTACTCTGTAATCTGGTTCGGAGATCTCTGTCAGGCCGGAAATTGACCTCGGATATATCTTTGGAGTCCTTTCTGGAGCTTGGAGCTCTGTGCTGCCATTCTGAAATATGAACTGGATGGAAGTTTGCAAGGCCACTCCATACCTCCGTAAATGCTGCCTGAATGTCTTAAATGGGTCTCAAACGGTGCAATTAATATTTTCAGGGCTCGAGGAGGCATGGAGATTGCTGTAGGAAGATGTACCTCTGGAGAGAAAAAAATCTGCTGTTAGGTAGCGTAGTTATGGCATTGCTGGTGCGCTCATTAGTCTTCAAACAGTGCCTTAAGCCTTTGAATGCAGGGTTAACGTTAATTATATCGATAATAAGCATTAATCCCTTTTAAATCCTGTTTCTTTTGCTTCACTGGCAATGCTGAACTAGCCATCTCTGTACCACCTGCATGATGAAATAAACTGTTACAAGCCCGGGAAGTGGTGGCGGAGAAATGCTGCAGAGGCCGGAGAAGTGGTGGCGGAGCGGTGGAGGAAAGGCGGTGACGACTATGGAAACAACGGACACAATGGTGCGGAGCCGTGGAAGCGGGACCCGGCCATGGTGGAGGGTGATTCACTAAACCTTAATGTAAAGCACAAAGGTTTGAATAATGGAGGAAATACAAAGAAAACACATGAAATGCAATGAAATGTGGTAGAAAGATCATACGAGGTGGGACGCAACGGAGGCAGAGGGCGATTAAACCTGAGCCATCAGATCCGGGAGGAGACGGACGGTCAGGATTCAATCGGGCAATCGCAATCAGGGGGGGACATAAAAGACACACATTGAAACTTCTGATTGCGATTGGGCAGAAGAAGTGATGACCGTCGGATCATGTAGCAAACAGACGGATGAGATAAAATCGGGCGATGGAGGGAAGGGGATGCGATTAGCATCGGGCCGTTCGATCACGGGAAGGATGAACGACTGTGATGTAATCGGAGCATCGCAATCGGAGACAGGAAGATGGGACTTGCGATTGCGATCGGAGGGGCGGGTGCGATTAAGCATTGACCGTTGGATCTGTGATCAGATGAACGGCTCACAATAAATTGGCGGGAGAAAAGGAGGCGCAATGGGCGATGATGTGATTATGCGATAACCGTTGGATCAGCAGGGAGATGGATGGCAGAGATTTAATCGGAGCATGGGAGGAAAGACTTGCGATCAGAGGAAAAGGGAAGTGCGATGGCTGTCGGATCAGCAGGGGAGTTGACGACCCAGATTGAATTGGGAGATCGCAATCGGGGGTCGGACGAAACGGTTTGCGATTGTGATCGGAAGGGGACTTGCGATTGAGCTCCGACCGTTAGATCTGAAGGCCAGATCAACGGCTCATAGTCCATCGGAGGAGAAAACAGAAAGCGAGAAGGGAATGAAGCGATTAGCGCTGGGCCGTTGGATCGCGGGACGAATCAACGATGGGGAGAGTAATCGGGGGACTGGAGGAAGGACTTGCGATTGCGATCAGAGCGCTGTTGCGATTAAGCGCTGGCCGTTGGATCGGCTGGGAGATGGACGGCTAGGATATGATCAGAGGATCACAATCGGAGCACGATGCGATCAATCGGGAGGTGTCACTTGAGTGTTTCGATTGCGATTGACGGGGGGTTTGTGATTGGCGCTCCGCCGTCAGATGTCGTGATAGATCGACGGCCCAAAACGCGTCGCGGGACTTATGATAATAAAACAATCGCATCGGCTATTTTCAATATTACACAGGGTTTTCGCACCCGCCCGGCTTCTGATTGCGATTAGCACCTGGGACTTAAGCGCTTGGTCCCAGCACAGGGTCATATGTGGGGAAGTGGTTAGAAGGGGTTGGCAAAAAGGGGCTAGGCCTTATAATAAGGTCGGAAGTGGGTTTTTTTCCCATTTTAATGGATTTTAGGGCTGGGGAAGGGGAACGATAGAGGAAGAAAAGGGGAAAAAGGGAAAACCAAGGGTAGGGGAAGAATTTAAATTGGATCTTGAGGGGATTTGAGGGGTAAAAGGGGAATAGAAGGGGAAGACAAGGGGGATGAAATAAAAGGGAAAAAGGGGGCCTTTGGGCATTTCTTCATCAGCAGAGAGGCTTTAAAAGGGGAATCAGCAGAGGGGAAACTATCAAAGGATAAAAGGCACATGGAGGCTTCAAGGAGACTATGTTTTTAGAGGAAATGCATTCCTTGAAGACTCAACAATGATTTAGCCCCCTATTTGCTTGTCAAAAATTTCATAGGGGGGCTAACAGTGGCTCCACATGGGGATGCCTTCTTCTTGAAGGAGCCAAGAAACCTGAAAATGATATTTTGGTGTAGGCCAGATGCCTATTGCTTGAAACATCCTTTTCTTTCCTTGATCAGTTGCCACAAAATATGAAGACAACATATCAGCAATAAAATTCTCCCACACAACTACCTACCCACACTATAGTCCTAACATTTTTTCTTCTTGGGTGCATTTGGACTTGCAGACCCTTTACATCATTAAATTTTACAAAAAGGAAGAATAAACCTAATCTAATTCTACCCTTATTACTCCATGAGACCAGATTAGACTGTTGGTCTCATATGTTTCTCTACCTACACTACTACCTGCTAGGATTAGACTGTCTAGCAGGTTTCTTCTCTACATTCTAAAACAAAAAATGAAATAAATAACTACATGCTCATAGACTGAGCTTTATTGAGCTTTTCCTACCTACCCTACTCTAACTGGAATATTTACAATCTAGCTTACAAACATGGTCTTCCAATGTAACCATTCCACCAAATGATCCCATGGCTGGTCCTTCTTGCTCAACTCCTTGAGCGTGCTGGATAGGCAGGGCAGCTCCCACTCTTTTTGTTCAAAAACAACAACTTTGAAAAATTTTCTTCCTGTCTGCATCATGCTGCTCAAAAAGACCTTTGATCCTTCTTCAAATGTATGCAGGAAATGTGCATAAGGATCATGAAAATATACCTGGCTGCAAATGTCTGGCAGGCTGGCTTCGACCAGGATCTCTTCTTCTTCCACTGGATCAAGAAGAAGACTCTCGAGAGAGAGAGAATCTCCCTCATCTTCTAAACTGGAGGACTCATCGTATATTGGGGTTGAGTCCTCTCGGAGCTCTGATATGTTCTGCTCTGGTGTGCTAAGCTCCATGAAAAGGTCCATGTATTCTTGAGCAGGGGCTTGTTCCATTACTTCCTCCTTTTCAAGAGGAAACTCCTTGCTTTCATCGTGCTCAAGAATCTCTTCTTTGCTTTCCTCCTCATCTTCTGTAAGGAAATACTATTGGCGTCTGATCTCATGACACTCGTCACTGATGCTTTCATAACTTTCCCCATCAGTGTCATAGATATGTAGACCTGACCAAGTCCACCGTTTTGGGCGCACAACAAATATTTCTTCGTTCCGAACCACAGAGAATTCTTCTGAAACTGAATCATCAAACTCAACTAATGACTGAGCTGAAGCTTGTGTTCTATAGAAGATGTCTGGGGTGGACTGCTGGTTTAATATCCGGTCAATCTCTTCTTCTGTCAAAAGAGGGATTTCCCTTTCATTAGGGACAGAAGAACAACAATCCTCTCTCTCTTGCATTAGTTGACTGGGAGGCGGGATGTCTTCTTGAACCTCTTCTTCTTCATCAGATTCTGCCTCTTCCACGTAGTCGTCTGCTTCCTCAAGGCAGCTTTCCCTATCAGCCTTTGCTAATAGGTCCCGATACTCTTTGGTCAGCGTAACACAAGGCATAGGTAAGCAATCGGGCAATTCCTGATCACTTTCCTCCTCATTTTCTACAGATTCTTGAGCATCATATAGGTCCTGCTCATCTTCTAGATCTTGAGTTTGTTCTTGTTCTGAAGGAGACATGGGTTGTTCAAAATAATCATCATCTGCATTCATATTAGCCATGTACGTCTCCAGAATTTCACCAAGCAGTTCTGTTATTCTGCATACTTTATTATACAAAGCATTATACTTTGCATCCCTGTCCATGCTTGGATCCACGCTTATGCAAAGAAGGCTACTGCCTCTTCTCAACCAGTTCAGTGTCCTTCACCATTGGAGTCATTTGGTCTTTGGATCATAGGGAGTGTGGAGTCTCTAGGTGGATGAATATGACTATTTGAGGCCGGATGTTGTCCACCATCAGAAATTAGAAGCCAATCTAGAGGCAAAGCGGTCCTTGACTCTTAGATTTTCCCCAGCGGAGTCGCCATTATGTTGGGGTTCCCATGTTTTGGCCAGATTGGCAAGACCAAAAGATGAGACAACATCAGAACCACTTTGGGGCCCTAGGATCTAGCCCTCCTGGACCCGGAGAGGGATCTCTCCAAATAGAGCAAAGAATGATATATCTTTGAAGCTCAAAATGAGATGTTAGGCTAGTTATGAAGCACAAAGGGGGTTTTAAAATGATTTGGTTGAAGGGTTGCTGGGTTGGTTAGGAGATCATAGGCTGAGAAAGTAATGGGAGAAAGGGAACAAAACAACAGGAGGCTTCAGCAAAGAGGATAGGCCAAGATAGTGCCATCCATTGGGCTATGGAGTCATGAAAGGAAATTACTTGCATCCACTAGCCAAGGCTTTCAAAGGGCAAGTCATCTACACTAAAGGATCTTTTAGGCAGATGGTGGAATGGAACATTAAGGAGAGAAAGTGGAAGAAGGAAAGACAACCAATTTTCTATCTATAGATCAGGTAAGAGGTCATTTAACTCCAGACCTGCTTGGACATACTCAAAGGCTGCTCTCAAAGAGACAAAGGGGCAGCTTATAGATCAGACCAGAGGTCATTTAACTCCAGATTTGCTTTAGCAACTCCAAGGGAAAAACAGAGATAAGTTAAACAGAAGGGATCTTAAAAGGGCCAGCTGGTCGCGCAAGGATCCTAGTGGACAGGGCTAACACTTATCCCCAGTGTTCCAAAACCTTCCAGCTGAAACCTAGCAAGAACATCTAAGCACCGATTCAACCAATTCATACATCAGCCAGCAAGCAATAACATCCGTTGCGCTGGTTAAATCAACTGAAACCAGCTCTTAGATAGCACATAGAGCAGAAAACATAAAGGTAGGGAGAGCAGATAGCATAGGGCACCTAACAAGGGTGGATCCTATACCATTATTCTGATGCCTACCAGCAGAACATGAAACAGTATGAAAATTTAATAAACAGAGTTAAGAAACACATTGTTACAGGTCAAAATACTTCCTCATCAGCTCAGAGGGGAAGACAAATATGGAAGAAGTACAAAGACCTAAATTAAACCTATTTCTGCCAGGGTAACACATATATAGAACAGAACAAGGGCGTTATAACGCATGCAAGAAATATATTAGCCGCGTTAGTGGATAGGGCAACGCTCTGTTTACACTTGATGGTTGCGTTACCCTTGTTTTAAGTTTGAATTGGGAAAAGAGCGCGGAGAAAGATTTGAATCTCCGACTTTCCCTCACGAAGGAGTTAGTGCACAAAGGAAACTGCAGAAGCACCCGTTCATTATTGGTCATTGCCATAGAAGACTAAACTTCAAGAGAGGAAAAAGCATGGAGATCAAGGAAACATCTAAGCCTTTTCCATTCCAAACTAGTGGAAAGAGAAGGGCAACAATGGCTTTCTCCTTCTCCTATAAGAAGGAGCTGAAGGCTCTTAATTGAAGGTCGAAGGATTGCTCAAAAGTTCTTGCATACTTGTGGAATAGAGAATAGTGTGACATTGTGAAGGCTAAGAGTCAAAGAGGCTCCTAGAGAGCTTGTTGGCTTGGACTTCTTCACTTGATAGAGAAGAGAGATTGGGAGACTGAGGAGGGCTTGGTACAACCGATGGTTGTAATCCTCCTTCTTTCAAAATCAATAGAACTATGTTCGTTTTTTCCATTCGATGCTTAATGTTATATTTTTATTTCAATATTTTTTTAGTATGATATGAATGGCTCAGATGTGTATAATCTAGATGTTTATTGTTGATTTAATTGATAGAATACTTGTTATATCAGAAGTTACGTGGGTGCTTTGACTGATTGCAGGATTCAGATTTGGAGCCGGTGAAGAAGGACTCTTGCTTTGCTGCGTAGCGCTCTCCAAAGGATTCTAAAGTTGTCAAAGAGGTAATTCTCTATTGTATTCCTTCACGTTATTTCAAGCTAATATGAACATGCTCATACCATCTTTGTGAACAGCATAGCTAATCTGACTGTCTGCCTCGGGCACCGGAAAGCCCTGAGAGGGATATACGAAAACCAACCACCCAAGCAGTTTACCCTATAGCAGAATTGGCGACTCTGCTGGGGACTGTCCCCAGAGTTTCCAGACTATTTTTCCCTTTTATTTCTTCTCTTCTCTATTCAGTATCCTTCCAACCATTTTTTGATGCCCAGTAGACATACCAAATGCTTGCAGAGTTCAATCCTGTGTCTGTCTGGCCAACTGAAGAGCTTTTCCCTGGTTAACGCGAGCTATGCAGTACATCCAGTGTGTTATAACGCAGTCTAGGCTTAAATACAGTGCGTTATAACGTTGTAGTTTCTCACAGACAGAGCGTTACCCAGCCAAAAACCCTGTTGTTCACTTCTGTGACTGTGTTTTAGCTGTGGATTTTTTTGGCCACCAGTACCTTTCACAGACCGAAACCCTATACTTGTCTGCTAAACTGGCATTGATTATTTGTTTCTCTTATTTAGTTAATGTGCAAAGCATTTACTTTTTAAAGAGAATTTTTTTATTTATTTTTCTGCATTTAAGCTGAGTTTATTCTGAAATTTTGGTTCACAGACTGTTAAAAGAGGTAGATAGAAAGCTGAATCTTAAAATTTGAGCTATGTTATTTACATGTTGGTGCATGGATGATTGAAAAAAGAAACCTCTCCTTGTAGAAACATTGTTCATTGAAGTTAATATTTAGAGCATGTTTTGCATGGTTTATTGAGTCCAGAGTCTCACTATACTTCATACGTCCATTTCCCCTCCGCCAGACTAATAACGAAGTACACTAAACAAAGCGATAATAAAATCAATATAATAACTCTTTTTGAGCTCACACAAACAGTAGTTCAGGCTAGGATCTTGGGTTAGGAAAGTGAGAAAACTACCCAAGATCTCAAAACTTGAAAACTAGAGTCATTAACGAGTGAGATCCTGCTGCACTCACATTATTGGGACCATTCCTTTACCGGAGCTCAGTGCGAGACAACACTTGGGTGCACTAGAAGGTAGCCCGCCTTCGACTGCATCTTGTGGGTGTGTTATATATTGGGATTCCCTTCGCGGATGTCGAAACTAGATCGGGGATCTAGGTATTCTTCCCATATAGCACACTGTCCTTGACCGTGGACCCCCCTGATAGTGTCTATGATTTGAGGTATCCTTAGTGGCTATACTTTTAGGGACTTACACAAGGTGACTCGGACGGGTTGTCCTGGTACCTGAAACAGACGGACCTACTCTGTCTTCAGTCTTTAGGAGGGTACTCGTCTTCACGAGAGTGCTTACACCTATCGTCTGGGGTTCGGGTGAAGCTCTAGAGTAACCGTAACTGTACTTTCGACCAACCCTCTCTATATGCTATTGTGAGACTGGATTTCATCACCAGTGAACGGTAGTACTTAGACAGGGCACCCTATACTGGCTGCTTGTTGATTGATTTTAGAGAGTATTTTTTATTTTTAGTAAGTGTGTGGTTACTGTCACTTGAGACTTCATAATATATCACATTTTAAATAAAATTTGTTAAAATTAAACTGGTCACCGTGGCGTCCCTTGACCCACGTCGTCAGTCTAGACGATAGCAAGGTCTACCTCCTCTCACCTTAGAGGAAAGATTGAACCTTGGTGAACCCGGGCCTTCTACGGAAGAACAGTCTCCTTTGACTAATCTGGATTATCACATAGACCCCTATCAGCTGGAACTCCCGGAGGACCCTTTCACTGAAGGCGTTGTACCTAATTACAATCCTCCACTCACTGATCCGTTAGGACCGGTGATAATCCAGATTCCACCGCGCCAAGATATTTCTGCGGCAACACCAACATCTATTTCTCCACTGGTATCCACAGGGTCGATACCAATGGCAACCATTCCTGGTTCGCCATCATCCTCCCCACCGGTGGTCAGTTCTATGTCATTACTGGGTAACCCCAGTAGTCAACATATGCCTACCCCCAACCCTATGGTCAACACAACTATCAGTAGTTTAACGAACCCTTCGGCATCTACTCCTACCGTGACCACGTTGGGGACCACGGTAGCTCCTCCCATGAGCACGACTACTTCGGTGCCCTTTAGCAACCCTTTCGGTTGGAACCCTCTGTTGAGTTCAAACCCCCTGGCCAATATGCCAGGGGGCAGTGTTATCAATACACAGGTAGCACGGAATATTTCTCTTCCTATGCAATCCTTAGGACAAATGGGACAACCCATTGTAAATACTATCCCCTTAAGTGGTTCAAACATAAGCGTAGGATCTATATCGTTGCCAAATTATGCAAATACTAGTATGCCTCCGGGAAAATATATTGCATCCATTTGGACTAACCAACCCCAACCTCTATCTGGAGTGGGAGGGCACTTTTACGTTGGGGGCAACCAACCATTTGCCCCTCAATACACTATGCCCTATGGACAGCAACCGTATGTTCCTACTCCTCCACCTATGGGAGGTTTTTATCAAAGTCCCACTTACCCTTCTGGTAACACGTGGATGGGGGGACCCTATGGTCCAAATAGTCAGCCCATACTGCCTTGGTTAGACTCAGGGGCAAATCCACAATTTCCTTTCTTGGCAGCTTTGGACATACCCGACATCCATAAGCTAACAAACGACCCCATCAATCACAACTCGCTTTGGCCTCCTATACCGCATAAGATTCCTTCAGATATCCTGAAGTTCGATGGGAAGCATGGAGATGACCCGGCCGCACACATCACTACCTTCCATTTTTGGTCCATATCCAATTCCATGGTAGATTATAGTGTCCGCCTTCGACTGTTTTCCTGCACCCTTACAGGCAATGCCGCCACGTGGTACATTGAATTACCACGCGCCACCATCAATACGTTTGGCGCTTTAGCGACAGAGTTCCTAAAGAAATTTCAACTACCAATTAGAGTGGAAACCGGCACAGAATTGTTAACATCACTCCGCCAAGACACCGCCACCCACATCTTCGACCATATTCATGAATGGAGACGTAGGAGGAGGCTTGTCAAAGCGCCAATACCGGACCACCTCTTGGAAAATTGGTTTTGCAAGTCTCTTTTACCCCATATCTCTAAAGACATTGGCCTTTCTGGTGCAGTGACAGAAGATCAATGTATTCGTCATGCCCAACACCTGGATTTGATCTATTCACAATTCGGCACGCTTTACGATCTACTCCCCATGCCCCTGGTAACCCGAACCCTCCAGCTACTAAGAAAACCAGAGCGCATGCCGATGGTCTCGTTGGCGCGATCTCTGGTGTAGCCACCAATCAGTCTTGGGGGAAAACCTCCCAGCCATCCTCGGCTGCCACCGCCCCCCATCAAATGACTCCTCTCCCTTCCGCTGAGGTAAATTCAGTGCAAACCTCACAAAAACCCAATAGGAAAAATAGGAAGAATAAGAAGAAAACATCTTCTTCGGAAGAGCAGTCGAATAATCAGAATAACTCTAATCAGAAAAATGCTACTAATGAAAAAGGAAAGGATAAACCCATGAGATTTCCTTGTAAAATCTATGCGGAGGACCACTTGACATACAAATGTCCTCGGTTGCAGGAATGCACTGATTTTATTGCTAACAAGGATTCTGGGAGAACACCTGTCGTTCTTCACAATCCTTTCCCCAATCAACAGCAGCAACATCAACATATGGTTGAAAACTCGCCACAACTGTTATAGGTCAAAATACCTCCTCATCAGCTCAGAGGGGAAGACAAATATTGAAGAAGTACAAAGACCTAAATTAAACCTATTTCTGCCAGGGTAACGCATAGATGGAACAGAACAAGGGCGTTATAACGCAGGAGAGAAGTGTATTAGCCGCGTTAGTGGCTAGGGAAACACTCTATTTACACTTGATGGTCGCGTTACCCGTGTTTTAAGTTTGAATTGGGAAAAGAGCGCGGAGAAAGATTTGAATCTCCGACTTTCCCTCACGAAGGAGTCAGTGCAAAAAGGAAACTGGAGAAGCACCAGTTCATTATTGGTCATTGCCATAGAAGACTGAACTCCAAGAGAGGCAAAAGCATAGAGATCAAGGAAACATCTAAGCCTTTTCCATTCCAAACTAGTGGAAAGAGAAGGGCAACAATGGCTTTCTCCCTCTCCTATAAGAAGGAGCTGAAGGCTCTTAATTGGAGGTCGAAGGATTGCTCAAAAGTTCTTGCATACTTGTGGAATAGAGAATAGTGTGACATTGTGAAGGCCAACAGTCAAAGAGGCTCCTAGAGAGCTTGTTGGCTTGGACTTCTTCACTTGGTAGAGAAGATATATTGGGAGACTGAGGAGGGCTTGGTACAACCGATGGTTGTAATCCTCCTTCTTTCAAAATCAATAGAACTATGTTCGTTTTGTCCATTCGATGCTTAATGTTATATTGTTATTTCAATATTTTTTTAGTATGATATGAATGGCTTAGATGTGTATAATCTAGATGTTTATTGTTGATTTAATTGATAGAATACTTGTTATATTAGAAGTTACGCGGGTGCTTTGACTGATTGCAGATCTCAGATTTGGAGCCAGCGAGGAAGGACTCTTACTTTGCTGCTCGGCGTTCTCCAAGAGATTCCAAAACCGTCAAAGAGGTAATTCTCTATTGTATTCTTTCAAGTTGCTTCAAGCTAATATGAACATGCTCATACCATCTTTGTGAACAACATAGCTAATCTGACTATCTGCCTCGGGCACCGGAAAGCCCTGAGAGGGATCTACGAAAACCAACCACCCAAGCAGTTTACCCTATAGCAGAATTGGCGACTCCGCTGGGGATGTGTCCCCATAGTTTCTGGGCTATTTTTCCCTTTATTTCTTCTCTCCTCTGTTCAGTATCCTTCCGACCGTTTTTTGATGCCCAGTAGACATACCAAACGCTTGCAGAGTTCAATCCTGTGCCTGTCTGGCCAACTGAAGAGCTTTTCCCTGGTTAACGCGACCTATGTAGTATATCCAGTGCGTTATAACACATTCTAGGCTTAAATACAGTGCGTTATAACGCTGTATTTTCTCACAGACAGAGCGTTACCCAGCCCAAAACCCTGTTGTTCACTTCCGTGACTATGTTTTAGCTGTGGAGTTTTTTGGCCACCAGTACTTTTCACAGACCGAATCCCTGTGCTTGTCTACTAAACTGGCATTGATTATTTGTTTCTCTTAATTAGTTAGTGTGCAAAGAATTTACTTTTTTAAAAGAGAATTTTATTTTTTATTTTTCTGCATTTAAGCTGAGTTTATTGTGAAAGTTTGGTTCACAGACTGTTAAAAGAGGTAGATAGAAAGCTGAATCTTAAAATTTGAGCTGTGTTATTTACATGTTGGTGCATGGATGATTGAAAAAAGAAACCTCTCCTTGTAGAAACATTGTTCATTGAAGTTAATATTTAGAGCATGTTTTGCATGGTTTATTGAGTCAAGATTCTCACTATACTTCATACGTCCATTTCCCCTCCGCAAGACTAATAACAAAGTACACTAAAAACAAAGCGATAATAAAATCAATCTAATAACTCTTTTTGAGCTCACAAAAACAGTAGTTCAGGCTAGGATCTTGGGTTAGGAAAGTGAGAAAACTACCCAAGATCTCAAAACTTGAAAACTAGAGTCATTAACGAGTGAAATCCTGCTGCACTCACATTATTGGGACCGTTCCTTGACCGGAGCTCAGCGCGAGACAACACTTGGGTGCACTAGAAGGTAGCCCGCCTTCGACTGCATCCTGTGGGTGTGTTATATATTGGGGTTCCCTTCGGGGATGTCGAAACTAGATCGGGGATCTAGGTATTCTGCCCATATAGCACACTGTTCTTGACCGTGGACCCCCCTGATAGTGTCTGTGATTTGAGGTATCCTTAGTGGCTATACTTTTAGGGACTTACACAAGGTGACTGGGACGGGCTGTCCTGGTACCTGAAACAGATGGACCTACTCTGTCTTCAGTCTTTAGGAGGGTACTCGTCTTCACGAGAGTGCTTACACCTATCGTCCGGGGTTCGGGCGAAGCTCTAGAGTAACCGTAACTGTACTTTCGACCAACCCTCTCTGTATGCTATTGTGAGACTGGATTTCATCACCAGTGAACGGTAGTACTCAGACAGGGCACCCTATACTGGCTGCTTGTTGATTGATTTTAGAGAGTCTTTTTTTCTTTTTAGTAAGTGTGTGGTTACTGTCACTTGAGACTTCATAATATATCACATTTTAAATAAAATTTGTTAAAATTAAACCGGTCACCGTGGCGTCCCCTGACCCACGCCGTCAGTCTAGATGACAGCAAGGTCTACCTCCTCTCACCTTAGAGGAAAGATTGAACCTTGGTGAACCCGGGCCTTCTACAGAAGAGCACTCTCCTTTGACTAATCTGAATCATCACATAGGCCCTTATCAGCCGGAACTCCCGGAGGACCCTTTCACTGAAGGCATTGTACCTAATTACAATCCTCCGCTCACTGATCCGTTAGGACCGGTGATAATCCAGATCCCACCGTGCCAAGATATGTCTGTGGCAACACCAACATCTATTTCTCCACCGGTATCCACAGGGTCGATACCAATGACAACCATTCCTGGTTTGCCATCATCCTCCCCGCCGGTGGTCAGTTCTATGTCATTACTGGGTAACCCCAGTAGTCAACATATGCCTACCCCCAACCCTATGGTCAACACAACTGTCAGTAGTTTACCGAACCCTTCGGCATCTACTCCTACCGTGACCACATTGGGGACCACGGTAGCTCCTCTCACGATCACGACTACTTCGGTGCCATTTAGCAACCCTTTCGGTTGGAACCCTCTGTTGAGTTCAAACCCCCTGGCCACTATACCAGGGGGCAGTGTTATCAGTACACAGGTAGCAGGGAATATTTCTCTTCCTATGCAATCCTTAGGACAAATGGGACAACCCATTGTAAATACTATCCCCTTAAGTG
Source organism: Pinus albicaulis (assembly GCA_034641835.2). Classification (NCBI taxonomy): domain Eukaryota; kingdom Viridiplantae; phylum Streptophyta; class Pinopsida; order Pinales; family Pinaceae; genus Pinus; species Pinus albicaulis. The sequence goes on along the minus strand of CM076578.1, from coordinate 1,856,110,378 downwards.
GTTCAAACATAGGCGTAGGATCTATACCGTTGCCAAATTATGAAAATACTAGTATGCCTCCGGGAAACTCTATTGCATCCATTTGGACTAACCAACCCCAACCTCTGTCTGGAGTGGGAGGGCACTTTTACGCTGGGGGCAACCAACCTTTTGCCCCTCAATACACTATGCCCTATGGACAGCAACCGTATGTTCCTACTCCTCAACCTATGGGAGGTTTTTATCAAAGTCCCACTTACCCTTCTGGTAACACGTGGATGGGGGGACCCTATGGTCCAAATAGTCAGCCCATACTGCCTTGGTTAGACTCGGGGGAAAATCCACAATTGCCTTTCTTGGCAGATTTGGACATACCCGACATCCATAAGCTGACAAACGACCCCATCAATCACAACTCGCTTTGGCCTCCTATACCGCATAAGATTCCTTCAGATATCCCGAAGTTCGACGGGAAGCATGGAGATGACCGGGCCGCACACATCACTACCTTCCATTTGTGGTCCATATCCAATTCTATGGTAGATGATAGTGTCTGCCTTCGACTGTTCTCCCGCACCCTTACAGGCAATGCTGCCAAGTGGTACATTGAATTACCACGCGCCACCATCAATACGTTTAGTGCTTTAGCGACGGAGTTCTTAAAGAACTTTCAACTACCAATTAGAGTGGAAACCGGCATAGAATTGTTAACATCACTGCGCCAAGACACCGCCACCCACATCTCCAACCATATTCATGAATGGAGACGTAGGAGGAGGCTTGTCAAAGCGCCAATACCAGACCATCTCTTAGCAAATTATTTTTGCAAGTCTCTTTTACCCCATATCTCTAAAGACATTGGCCTTTCTAGTGCAGTGAAAGAAGATCAATGTATTCGTCGTGCCCAGCACCTGGATTTGATCTATTCACAATCTGGCACGCTTTACGATCTGCTCCCCCATGCCCCTGGTAACCCGAACCCTCCGGCTACTAAGAAAACCAGAGTGCATGCCGACGGTCTCGTTGGCGCAATCTCTGGTGTAGCCACCAATCAGTCTCGGGGGCAAACTTCCCAGCCATCCTCGGCTGCCACTGCCCCCCATCAAACGACTCCTCTCCCTTCCGCTGAGGTAAATTCGGTGAAAACCTCACAAAAACCCAACGGGAAAAATAGGAAGAATAAGAAGAAAGAATCTTCTTCGGAAGAGCAGTCGCATAATCAGAATAACTCTAATCAGAAAAATGATGCTGATGAAAAAGGAAAGGATAAACCCATGAGATTTCCTTGTAAAATATGTGCGGAGGACCACTTGACATACAAATGTCCTCGGTTGCAGAAATGCACTGATTTTATTGCTAACAAGGATTCTGGGAGAACACCTGCCGTTCTTCACAATCCTTTCCCCAATCAACAACAGCAACATCAACATATGGTTGACAACCCGCCACAACCCCATCAACGGGGCAATGGTGGTTCGAATCCTTCCGACGAAGGACCATCTGCCATTTATGGCATCGAGAGTATTGACCTTCAAACTCGCGCCAAGCTTTATGGAGCCCCTACCATAGATGCTCAGGAATCTGGAACTAGTTCCAATCCGCCACCGCCTAACGATTTGCATATCGAAAGGCCTAATGTTGAACCTGTAATTCGTCCCCCAAAAGGGACACTTCGACGCACGACTCATAATACCTCTGCACGTGCAGCCCAAAACTACAATATTGTAGAAGATTTGGCGCAGGCATCGTCAGCCATGTCTGCACTTGAAGTATTACAAACCTGTCCAGCACAAAGGAAAGCCTTGCTTTCGGCCATTGGCGGAATAGATCCCCAGGATTCAATGCTAGCAATATTTGATATAGAAAAGGCTAAACCTCACCTCTCGCATCAACTCGCATTCCAGGTGCAAGTGGTGTCGAAAGGGAGACCCATCCATCGCACTGTCATAGACGAAGGTGCTTCGACCTGCGTTATGTCACAAGCTTGCTGGCTGAATTTAGGTTCTCCTACTCTAGCCCCACCATCGAATACCTTGAAAGCTTTCGATGGCCACACGTTCCTACCCAAAGGATACCTTGCTAGCTTTCCCATCACTCTTGGTGGGAAAACGGTAAACGTGGACGTTGAAGTCGTAGAGCGTCATCTCGACTATAATCTATTGCTCGGTCGCAGTTGGTCTTATGCTATGACCGCCATCGTGTCTTCAGTCTTCCGACTCATCCTATTTCCATTGGATGGGAAAATAGTCACGGTCGACCAGCTATCCTTCTGCACCCCTGATTATTCCACTTTACCAAGTAGCTCTGTACCCTTAATAGGAGGTGTCCCTGACTCTTACGTCAGTATCAGTACCGGTCTTCTGAAGGCATCTTCCCTACTGGGTTGTTTTCCTCTACCGCCGCCTCAGATCCCAAACACGGTTGCAATGATATCCACCTCTTCGGATGGCTCTATCGACCCATGGATCATTCCGACACCTTCAGAAATTGATTCCTATGGAGATCAGATGCCGCTTTCGCCGGTTGAGTTGGCTTACCAAGCCATCCAAGTCGCATCTGAACCCTCCACTGATATGGTTTCGACCACAGGTACACCCCTCCCTCCCATATCAGTTCTCTCTAAGGATCTCCTCAATGAAGTCTGGCCTACAGACGAAGCTATTCGAGAGATCATGTCATTAGAAGAACGACCTTGGGGAGAGTTCCACCATCGCGCTTCGACGATTGATTCGGAGGCGATAAAAACTGAAATCCCGTTCTTTGACCAACCTGAGATTGTTCCCTCCTCTTATACGACTGTCCACACTATTGATTCAGAAGGGAACATGGGTAATCTTTCTAAGACAATTCTCATTGATATCTCAGTCAAAACGGGTATTGTGGAAAATATTCAGATTGGAGAAGATTGCAATCCTGAGGAAATTGCATGCTTCACATCCATTTTCAAAGAATTCTGCGATGTGTTTGCTTGGTCTCACAAGAAAATTCCCGACATATATCCTTCTATTGACGAGAAAGAGATCAAGAAATTCCGAGCATTCTTTTTATTGTATTTTTCTTGCTCGTTAATCCGAAAAACCTCGAGTCCTCTTTGTCGGGCTCGTTAAACTTACACGACGAAGCTTCGAGCATTCTTTTTATGGTATTTTTCTTGCTCGTTAATCCGAAAAGGTTGGCATCGAGTGTTCTTTTTTTGTCTTTTCTTGCTCGTTAATCCGAAAAACCTAGAGTTTTCTTCTTCAGGCTCGTAAAAACTATGGAGAAGCACTGAGCATTCCTTTTAGGAATCTTTTTCTTGCTCATAAAACCGAAAAAATCCCGAGTCACCTTTGTCAGACTCGTTAAACTACTGAGACAAAGAACAAGGAGCCATTCTTTTCCTCTTTTTCAACGCTCTTTAAACAGAAAAAGTAAATCGAGTTTTCTCCGCGTGACTCGTTAAAATTTCACGGAGGTATCGAGTTTTCTCCGCGTGACTCGTTAAAATTTCACGGAGGTACCGAGTTTTCTTTGTTGGACTCGTTAAAATTTCACAAAGAAGTTTGAGTTTACTTCATCTCCTCGTACTCATAACAAAATGAGGTATACGTCCATTGAACATAGATTTCTCACTTTTCCGGATTCGATGGACTAACTTACGGAAAATGAACTGTTTCGGGCTTACTATTACCCCTTTGCCGTGCCCGGTTATCAAGACATGACAAAGGTACCCCAATGGAGCCATCTTTTACGACATTTTTTAGACTCCCTAAACATGAAAAATTCACCGATTTTTCTCGTCTGGACTCGTTAAACCTAATCAGACAGAACATGGAGTTGTCTTTCCTGACATTTTTCAGACTCTCTAAACATGAAAAATTCACCGAGTTTTCTCATCTGGACTCGTTAAACTTAATCATATGGGGCACAGAGTTGTCTTTCCTAACATTTTTCAGACTCTCTAAACATGAAAAATTCGCCGAGTTTACTCGTCTGGACTCGTTAAACTTAATCAAACGGGGAAAAATTTGGACAAGATGGATATTACCTCTGTTACATTTTCAAAAAGTTCGATTTGGCAGCAAAATTCTTGAACATGGCACTTCCCAGAAAACTCTTTCGCAGTTAGCTGAACCCTACCATATATGAGTATTAGCCTTCATTTCCCAGTGTCCCTGCACTGGTAAAATCCTAACACACTCTTTGGTGTTCAACACGCTTCAGCTGCCTAGTACCCTGCTAGAGTGCCTTCTATTGTTCAAGCAGATCTCGCTATCTACTGCTCTTGTTATCAACCAAACCGTTCATTATGCCAGAAATTATTTGTCGTCTGACGTTCCCATTCACTCTTCCTTATCTCAAATCATAAACAAAATCAGTTGGTTTCCGTTTCGTGTTGACTGATGTAGGACGCCTCAGTGTCTACCTCTCAACAGATCACTTCCTATCGACTTCAACACCTTATCTAGGAAGTTGATCCCGAAACACATCAGTACCTAGATACTTGCAGACATCAGTGGTAGGTAGTCTTGTGTTTGATCAAGGGTCTTCATCATTGGCTCTTGGTCGAATGATTCTACAAGTGTTCGACTTCAACTCCTTTTATTCACACTCGCTAGATTGTACTGGGCATCTTAGGGACCATCATCATTGTCGGTGGCCACCTTCGCGTCTGTTAACAGTTTTCATTATTGACTGGTAATCAGACGATTTCTCACATGTTCGACGACAACTCCTTCATTCACATGTTGAGGAATATGCAGTTTAAGTGAATCGGCGGTCAAGACCTTGGGGCAAAAGGCTACACCATTAAAGTAGTGTTCCCTTCCCCAAGCTGCGATATTGTTTATGGAGACAGCTTTTTCAGCCTGATCCTGTTATGACAGACACTTCCACATTGTGCCTATTGGTGGATAGATTCTTCATATCTCTATTCTAGAGAAATCATGTTGTTTAAAGCTACAGAGCATGGGACATGCCCGACTCTTGGCAAATACTATATTTTCTGACATATGTTGTTGTTTCAGGTTTTCCTCAGTCTTTCAATCTCTCTCTCTCTACAAAATTATAAAGCATTTCGGCCATCATCTTCGTCTCTGACCTCACACTTTAGGGGGCATCTGTTACAGGTCAAAATACCTCCTCATCAGCTCAGAGGGGAAGAAAAATATGGAAGAAGTACAAAGACCTAAATTAAACCTATTTCTGCCAGGGTAACGCATACATAGAACAGAACAAGGGCGTTATAACGCAGGAGAGAAGTGTATTAGCCGCGTTAGTGGCTAGGGAAATGCTCTGTTTACACTTGATGGTCGCGTTACCCGTGTTTTAAGTTTGAATTGGGAAAAGAGCGCGGAGAAAGATTTGAATCTCCGACTTTCCCTCACGAAGGAGTCAGTGCACAAAGGAAATTGCAGAAGCACCAGTTCATTATTGCTCATTGCCATAGAAGACTGAACTCCAAGAGAGGCAAAAGCATGGAGATCAAGGAAACATCTAAGCCTTTTCCATTCCAAACTAGTGGAAAGAGAAGGGCAACAATGGCTTTCTCCCTCTCCTATAAGAAGGAGCTGAAGGCTCTTAATTGAAGGTCGAAGGATTGCTCAAAGGTTCATGCATACTTGTGGAATAGAGAATAGTGTGACATTGTGAAGGCCAAGAGTCAAAGAGGCTCCTAGAGAGCTTGTTGGCTTGGACTTTTTCACTTGATAGAGAAGAGAGATTGGGAGACTGAGGAGGGCTTGGTACAACCGATGGTTGTAATCCTCCTTCTTTCAAAATCAATAGAACTATGTTCGTTTTGTCCATTCGATGCTTAATGTTATATTGTTATTTCAATATTTGTTTAGTATGATATGAATGGCTCAAATGTGTATAATCTAGATGTTTATTGTTGATTTAATTGATAGAATACTTGTTATATTAGAAGTTACGCGGGTGCTTTGACTGATTGCAGATCTCAGATTTGGAGCCAGCGAGGAAGGACTCTTACTTTGCTACTCGGCGTTTTCCAAGAGATTCCAAAACCGTCAAAGAGGTAATTCTCTATTGTATTCTTTCAAGTTGCTTCAAGCTAATATGAACATGCTCATACCATCTTTGTGAACAGCATAGCTAATCTGACTGTCTACCTCGGGCACCGGAAAGCCCTGAGAGGGATCTACGAAAACCAACCACCCAAGCAGTTTACCCTATAGCAACAACCCCATCAACGGGGCAATGGTGGTTCGCATCCTTCCAGCGAAGGACCATCTGCCATTTATGGCATCGAGAGTATTGACCTTCAAACTCACGCCAAGATTTATGGAACCCCTACCATAGATGCTCAAGAACCTGGAACTAGTTCCAATCCGCCGCCGCCTAACGATTTGCATATCGAAAGGCCTACTGCTGAACCTCTAATTCGTCCCCCCAAAGGGACACTTCGACGCACGACTTATAATACCTCTGCACGTGCAGCCCAAAACTACAATATTGTAGAAGATTTGGCACAGGCACCGTCAGCCATGTCTGCACTTGAAGTATTACAAACCTGTCCAGCACAAAGGAAAGCCTTGCTTTCGGCCATTGGCGGAATAGACCCCCAAGATTCCACGCTAGCAATATTTGATATGGAAAAGGCTAAACCTCGCCTCTCAGATCAACTTGCATTCTAGGTGTAGGTTGTGTCGAAAGGGAGACCCATCCATCGCACTGTCATAAACGAAGGTGCTTCGACCTGCGTTATGTCACAAGCTTGCTGGCTCGCTTTAGGTTCTCCCACTCTAACCCCGCCGTCGAATTCCCTCAAAGCTTTCGATGGCCACAAGTTCCTGCCAAAAGGTTACCTTGCTAGCTTTCCCATCACTCTGAGTGGGAAAACGGTAAACGTGGACGTTGAAGCCGTATATTGTCATCTCGACTATAATCTATTGCTCGGTCGCAGTTGGTCTTATGCCATGACTGCCATTGTTTCTTCGGTCTTCCGACTCATCCTATTTCCATTGGATGGGAAAATAGTCACAGTGGATCAGTTATCCTTCTGCACCCTTGATTATTCCACGTTACCAAGTAGCACGATACCCCTAATAGGAGGCTTTCCTGACTCTTACGTCAGTATCAGTACCGGTCTTTTGAAGGCATCTTCCCTACTTGGTTGTTTTCCTCTCCCGCCGCCACAGATCTCAAACATGGTTGCAATGATATCCACCACCTTGGATGGCTCTATCGACCCATGGATCATTCCGGCACCTTCAGATATTGATTCCTATGGAGATCAAATGCCGCTTTCGCCGGTTGAGTTGGCTTACCAAGCCATCCAAATTGCATCTGAACCCTCCACTGATATGGTTTCGACCACAGGTACAACCCTCTCTCCCATAACAGTTCTCTCTAAGGATCTCCTCAATGAAGTCTGGCCTACAAACGAAGCTATTCGAGAGATCATGTCATTAGAAGAACGACCTTGGGAAGAGTTCCACCATCGCGCTTCGACGATTGATTCAGAGGCGATAAAAACTGAAATCCCATATTTTTACCAACCTGAGATGGTTCCCTCTGATTACACGAGTGTTAAAACTATTGATTCAAAAGGTAACATGGGTAATATTCCTAAGACAATGCTCATTGATATCTCGGTCAAAACGGGTATTGTGGAAAATATTCAGATTGGAGAAGATTGCAATCATGAGGAAATTGCACGCTTCACATCCATTTTCAAAGAATTCCGCGATGTGTTTGCTTGGTCTCACAAGAAAATTCCCGACATCGATCCTTCTATTGACGAGAAAGAGATCAAGAAATTTCGAGCATTCTTTTTATGGTATTTTTCTTTCTCATTAATCCGAAAAAACTCGAGTTCTCTTCTTCGGGCTCGTTAAACTTATACGAAGTTGGCATCGAGCGTTCTTTTTGGTCTTTTCTTGCTCATTAATCCGAGAAGCCTAGAGTTTTATTCTTCAGGCTCGTAAAAACTATGGAGAAGTACTGAGCATTCTTTTTAGGAATCTTTTTCTCGCTCATAAAACCGAAAAAATCCCGAGTCACCTTTGTCAGGCTCGTTAAACTATTGAGACAAAGAACAAGGAGCCATTCTTTTCCTCTTTTTCAAAGCTCTTTAAACAGAAAAAGTGTATCGAGTTTTCTCCGCGTGACTCGTTAAAATTTCACAGAGGTACCGAGTTTTCTTTGGTGGACTCGTTAAATTTTCACAAAGAAGATTGAGTTTACTGCGTCTCCTCGTACTCATAACAAAATGAGGTAGACGTCCATTGAACACAGATTTCTCACTTTTCCGGATTCGATGGACTAACTTACGGAAAATTAACTATTTCGGGCTTACTATTACCCCTTTGCCGTGCCCGGTTATCAAGACATGACAAAGGTACCCCAATGGAGCCGTCTTTTATGACATTTTTCAGACTCCCTAAACATGAAAAATTCACCGAGTTTGCTCATCTGGACTCGTTAAACCTAATCAGATGGGGCACAGAGTTGTCTTTCCTGACATTTTTCAGACTCCCTAAACATGAAAAATTCACCGAGTTTGCTCATCTGGACTCGTTAAACCTAATCAGATGGGGCACAGAGTTGTCTTTCCTGACATTTTTCAGACTCTCTAAACATGAAAAATTCACCAAGTTTACTCGTCTAGACTCGTCAAACTTAATCAGACGGGGAAAAATTTGGACAAGATGGATATTACCTCTGTTAAATTTTCAAAAAGGTCGATTTGGCAGCAAAATTCTTGAACATGGCACTTCCCAGAAAACTCTTTCGCAGTTAGCCGAACCCTGCCATCTATGAGTATTAGCCTTCATTTCCTAGTGTCCCTACACCAGTAAAATCCTAACACACTCTTTGGTGTTCAACATGCTTCAGCTGCCTAGTACCCTACTAGAGTGCCTTCTATTGTTCAAGCAGATCTCACTATCTATTGCTCCCATTATCAACCAAATCGTTCATTATCCCAGAAATTATTTGTCGTCTGACGTTCCCATTCACTCTTCCTTATATCAAATCATAAACAAAATCAGTTGGTTTTCGTTTCGTGTTGACTGATGTAGGACGCCTCAGTGCCTACCTCTCAACAGATCACTTCCTATCGACTTCAACACCTTATCTAGGAAGTTTATCCAGAAACACATCAGTACCCAGATACTTGCAGACATCAGTGGCAGGTAGTCTTGTGTTTCATCAAGGGTCTTCATCATTATCTCTTGGTCGAATGATTCTACGAGTGTTCGAATTCAACTCCTTTTATTCACACTCGCTAGATTGTACTAGGCATCTTAGGGACCATCATCATTATCGGTGGCCACCTTCGCGTCTGTTAACAATTTTCATTATTGAATGGTAATCAGACGATTTATCACATGTTCGACGACAACTCCCTCATTCACATGTTGAGAAATATGCAGTTTAAGTGAATCGGCAGTCAAGACCTTGGGGCAAAGGCTACACCATTAAAGTTGTGTTCCCTTCCCCAAGCTGCGATATTGTTTATGGAGACATCTTCTTCAGCCTGATCCTGTTATGACAGACACTTCCACATTGTGCCTATTGGTGGATAGATTCTTGATATCTCTATTCTAGAGAAATCATGTTGTTCAAAGCTACTGAGCATGGGACATGCCCGACTCTTGGAAAATACTATATTTTCTGACATATGTTGTTGTTTCAGGTTTTCCTCAGTCTTTCAATCTCTCTCTCTCTACAAATTATAAAGTATTTCGGCCATCGTCTTCGTCTCTGACCTCACACTTTAGGGGGCATCTGTTACAGGTCAAAATACCTCCTCATCAACTCAGAGGGGAAGACAAATATGGAAGAAGTACAAAGACCTAAATTAAACCTATTTCTGCCAGGGTAACGCATATATAGAACAGAACAAGGGCGTTATAACGCATGCAAGAGATATATTAGCCGCGTTAGTGGCTAGGGAAACGCTCTGTTTAAACTTGATGGTCACGTTACCCGTGTTTTAAGTTTGAATTGGGAAAAGAGCGCGGAGAAAGATTTGAATCTCCGACTTTCCCTCACGAAGGAGTCAGTGCACAAAGGAAACTGCAGAAGCACCAGTTCATTATTGGTCATTGCCATATAAGACTGAACTCCAAGAGAGGCAAAAGCATGGAGATCAAGGAAACATCTAAGCCTTTTCCATTCCAAACTAGTGGAAAGAGAAGGGCAACAATGTCCTTCTCCCTCTCCTATAAGAAGGAGCTGAAGGCTCTTAATTGAAGGTTGAAGGATTTCTCAAAAGTTCTTGCATACTTGTGGAATAGAGAATAGTGTGACATTGTGAAGGCCAAGAGTCAAAGAGGCTCCTAGAGAGCTTGTTGGCTTGGACTTCTTCACTTGATAGAGAAGAGATATTGGGAGACTGAGGAGGGCTTGGTACAACCGATGGTTGTAATCCTCCTTCTTTCAAAATCAATAGAACTATGTTCGTTCTGTCCATTCGATGCTTAATGTTATATTGTTATTTCAATATTTGTTTAGTATGATATGACTGGCTCAGATGTGTATAATCTAGATGTTTATTGTTGATTTAATTGATAGAATATTTGTTATATCAGAAGTTACGCGGGTGCTTTGACTGATTGCAGGATTCAGATTTGGAGCTGGTGAAGAAGGACTCTTGCTTTGCTGCGTAGCGCTCTCCAAAGGATTCTAAAGTTGTCAAAGAGGTAATTCTCTATTGTATTCCTTCAATTTATTTCAAGCTAATATGAACATGCTCATACCATCTTTGTGAACATCATAGCTAATCTGACTGTCTGCCTCGGGCACCGGAAAGCCCTGAGAGGGATATACGAAAACCAACCACCCAAGCAGTTTGCCCTATAGCACACATCACCAATAGTAATAGACCAGGATCCTGTGAAAAGTGCTTTGATTAATTGATGCAACACCAGTCATGTACAATATGGCTCAATGGCTATTACCGCCCAGACTTTCTCCTCCTAGCCTATTACATACAACTACTCTGCTACTCCCTCCCACGACTATTCTAACATTCAAATGAATCCCTCTAACAGCAAACTACCAGCAACTGAACAACAACCTTTACAATGTGTTCTCGGGGATTTCTTATAGGAGAAGAGGAAGAGACAGAGGTAGATAGATAATTAATCAATCTCATTAAGACAGAATCGGCGGAAGTGTCCACACCCATACTGCTTAATGGCTCTGCGGCTCTCTATGTACTCTGTAATCTGGTTCGGAGATCTCTGTCAGGCCGGAAATTGACCTCGGATATTTCTTTGGAGTCCTTTCTGGAGCTTGGAGCTCTGTGCTTCCATTCTGAAATATGAACTGGATGGAAGTCTGCAAGGCCGCTCCATACCTCCTGTTACACAGTAATTTGTCACCTTCCGTACCATTCCCCGTCCCGCACAATGGAGGACCCATTATGTGACCTGTGAGCAATGTCAAGCCTTGAAAATACCTTCATTGCATCCCTTTCCATGAGGACAACATTTCTCCTGTTTATCATTTCCTGAGCAGACCCCTAAAAACACCTGTTTTTGCATTGGCGCTGGTAACCCTTTATGTACTCGCGCCAATGGGGGAAAATTAACACTGAGCCCGCGCCACTTGGCGCTCTGTCCCAGTGTTGCACCCGCGCCACTCTGTTTATGGAAAGTTTTTAAAAAAAAAGAGGCGAAGTTTCGATTACAACAACTTCGTGGATGAGTCATCAGGAGTGGTTTCGCCTGAATAACCACGGCCTTCCTCCTTTGGCCTCTTGTTTCCACCATATGGGGAACCTCTCAAAGGATAAGGCCTCCCTTCCACTATTGTAGGGATCCCAACCTCCTCCTCTCCTCTATAAATATAGCCTTCATCCATTGATGAAGGGGCTGAAGGGCTGATAGTCTTGAAGTGTTGAAGCTTTGCATCTCCCTATTCCCAAGTGCCTTTGTGCTGTAAAGAATCCCTTCTTTCCCTTAAGGCCCATTCAAGCGAGGAGACCATTGTTACGAGACTCTGGAGAGGTTTTCCTTTCCTTGGCGAGCTTTGCGAGACGTGGACGACCGGAGACCCGTTCGAAGGAAGCTGCGACGTCAGAACTTGGTTGTAACTTCTATTCGTTTATTACTTTAATAGATGACTATGATTATGGTTCCACTCCTTTTGCAATCATGTTAATGCGAGTAATATCTTTTCTGACCGATATTTAGTTACGTATGCTGGTTCCTATGCATGTATCTGTTCGTCTCTTCTGTGTGCAGGTGTTCGTCCACGGAGATCGTGGAAGGATTGTGATCTGCCAGGGCTGAAGGACGAGGGCATCTTCTTCTTCAGATCTAGCGTTGGAATCCAGGTAGGCTCTTATCCCAAGTCTTTCATTTCGTAACTAGGAGCTTGCATCATAGCATTGTTTGTTTGTTGCTAGACCCCTGCTGGGCTAGTAGGGATCGCCTCTGTCCGCAGAGGGGATTTACCTCCTCAACAAATTGGCGACTCTGCTGGGGATCGTCCGGTTTTCCTTGTCTCGTGTATGATTGTTTTGCTTTGATCGTTTTTCCTTGCTTGATGAACCTTCTGGGTTGGGTTCTTTTTGTGTTTTGGCTTTTGGTTCAGCCCCCAGAGGATTAGATCTGACCTCTGCTTTTCCGAATTTTCACCTTTTCATAGTTGGCTTTATTGGCGCGAGTTTAGCCCTAACAGTCGCGCCAGTTGGCGCAGGTTGTTAGTTTATCACTCGCGCCATCCCCTGTCTGGCGCGGATTACAGCCAGACAGTCGCGCCATTTCCTGTAGGTGGTAGGGTTACCCTTGTTCGGAAGCTTCTTTTGGTCAGTACTTTGCTTCGGGGTTTGTTTTAGATTCAGCTTGAAGTGGGAAGTCTGGTCTTGGTTGGGAGAAATTCTTTGTTTTTTCATTTTCAGGCAGTGGCGCTTGTTGTCAGTTAGCAACCCGCGCCCCTTGGCCATTGGCGCTAGTTTTCAAGTAAAAGTCGCGCCAAGTGGCGCTAGTTGTCAATGTACAAGTCGGGCCACTTTCAGGGTGTATGAAAATTGAGTTTTTTTTTCCCTTAATCCTTCAACAGTGCGTCTTTCCCTTCGGGTATTTCCTCTGTATGAGCATAGATTACATTGCTCATTATTTGGAATGTCTTCTTTCTATGATTGTTTGATGTAAAAGGGATGAATGCCTTGTTTTGATTTCATTCTTTGGAAGTCCTCTTTGTGTTTTGTCACCTTTTGAGGAATTTCGTCACAAAGTATTTTGAAACAACGATTGCATTCTTAGTGTTTGTTTGCATCCCTTTTGCTTTCATCCTTCATTAAGAAGATTTGCGTTCTTTTAGTTTTCGTCTCATAGTTTGCTTTTCGTTTAAATGCATTAGATCACATTGCATCAAAAAGTGTTTTTGAGATTCATCATTGGACTTAGATCACATTGTTTAGTGATTGAAAACTAAAAATCGCTTTGAGTGCATTCTCTTTTGTTAAAGGCATGCATTAAGTAGATTCTCATTTCGTCGAAAAATGCATTGAGTGCATTCTTATTATTTAAAAAGAAAAAGAAATTGTGCATAGATTACAATTGCATAGTTTTCGGAAAAAGAATTTTGCATAGATTACATTGCATAATTTGCTTCGTTGAATGTTTTAGAATACTTTTGGATAGTGAAAATCATCTAGTTTGGAAAAGTTTCGTTTTCAGTTTTGCTATTTGTTGCATCATTGCTTGAAGCTCTTCCCTTAACTAGATAGCATTCATCGAATTAAAAGTTTTCTTTTCTCATATAACTTGCATTTAGGAGTCTTTCGAGACACTACATACGATAGGGCCTGGAAATTGAAACTTAATTGAAGATCAACTGTAAAATTTATTCAATTAACCTAAGGCAACATTGGAACTTAACGAAACACATTTAGAAGGTCTAGGCTAGAGACGTGTTCCGGCGTCGTTAAACCTAGCAGCTGTCGTTCGCCTATTGGCTTTAGACAACGCTAGTACGGACTTGCGCTCCCCGTACCGTCGCGTATATAAAGGGAGACCCCTATAGGTTTTCAATCCTTTATCCACAGGAAGCCGAGTCTGCCGCCCTGTACCCGTGATACACCGAACACAGCATTCGGGGAGACTACCTGCACGTACGGAAAGTCCTTGGTCGATTTATGTTTCATTATTGAAACCAAGGTGTATATTGCAGTTCACGGATATTTGGTACACCCTTTGTGCCTAGTTTTTCCTGAGCAGTCATTTGGTCTTTTCTGACTCCCTAAACTTGAAAAGATCGTCAAGCGCTTGTCCTTTCACGCTTGTATCAACTCTGAAAGAGATAGAGTCATCTTTTTATCGTTTCTCGACTCTTAAAATATGAAACGGTAGAATTTCTTATTTTCCAATGTGGTAAAATCAATCGCCCACGATTACACACCCGTTTAGACGTTGCTTGTTGACCGTTTGATCGTGTGTCTTAACTCGTTTTCAGCCCGTGTGTGGTTTTGAGTTTGATGGCAACTTTTCCACAGTTCACCAACCAAGGAATCCCCTCAGAAGGGAATCCTGGTCATTTTCCTCCTTTTGGAAATGTTGGTGCTCCTTACATGGCGACGTTGTCCCTTCCTGGATTAACGGTTGGGTTGCCTGTCTGGTTGTTCTCAACCTCTATCGTTCCAAATGTCTCAGTTACTGGTCAATCAGTTCCTCCACCCGAACCACATCATGTTGATTCTAAGGTGGACCTCTCCCCTTCTTCGCCTGTTTCTGAGTCCTCCTCCTCCTCTTTGCCTGGTGAAAGTCTAGATTCGAGTAACCAGGTGGCTAAGAAGAAGAAGAAGAAGACAAAGAAGAAGAAGTCTGATAAGCGAGAGATTAAAAGTGCTGCTATTGCTCTTGAAACGTCTCCTCTTGATAACCCTTCCAACCCTCCTCGGAAAGTCAAGTTCCCCTGCATGTTGTGCACGGGAGACCATCTTCTTCGAGACTGCCCTGGCATTCCCAAGGTACTCGAAGTATGGTCCAACGGTCCCCCACCGTTGTCTTTGGCTTCCGGGAGGCAGGTTGGGGGCACTGGTAAGGCTCCTAAGAAGCAGGGTAAGATCACCAATCCCTGTAAGTTGTGTGAAGGGCACCATGCTATTCACCTTTGTCCTTATATGGATGAAGCCAAGCGAGTCTTGGACAACCCAATTGTTTCTGCACCACGCCTCCCGGCTGGTTATAAACAGATTTCTTTGAGTCTTCCACCTGCCGATGCCGCGATTGGTCAAGAGTCATCCTTGGTCGATCCCACTCCCCCAGAAATTCAAATTCACGAATCCGTCCTTGACCAACCATTGGTCGTAGGATCGGTTGAACTGGCCCCGTCCACGGTGCACCAGGTCTTTTCTGTCGAGAGTGGACCTCACACCCCCCATGTCCTTCTGATCTCTTCAGATTCTTCGGACTTGGAGAAAGATTCTCCTGTCCCTGTACTTCAAGAAGCCCCTCCTCCGCCTCCCATGATGGAGGCTCCAGAGGATATCCCTCCCGCCTTCGAGATGGAGGTCATGGAGGATGCTTCTTCTACCGTAACATCAGGGGAAGACCTTCGCATTTCGATGGTAGCCCCTCCGAGTAGTTTGGTCGCTTCCTTTGATTGGAATCGATTTGCAGGATTTCGCCTTCCGTCTTATGTGCCTTTCGAGATTACGGTACAGGCTCTTGGTCTGGTTGTACCCAGCACCATTATAGACGAAGGTGCGTCTGTTAGTATTCTGTCTTCAACTACCTGGCAAGCTTTCGGTTCACCACCGCTTGCGCCTGTTACGCAGAGTCTGTTGTCATTCAATAGAAGGACCAGTCAACCGTTGGGGATCCTTCCAAGGTTACCGATTACTTTGGGAGGGAAAACCGTCCATATGGATGTGATGGTCGTTCCAGGCCCCTTGGATTTTCATCTGCTCCTGGGGCGCGATTACACCTATGCCATGGGAGCGCTTGTCTCCTCCCTTTTTTGTGTGGCCTGTTTTCCACATGAAGGACGGATTGTGACCATTGATCAGCTGTCGTTCTTTGGTCCCAATGTAGCATCTGGTCCGCCATCACCCCCCTCCTGGTTTCTATCCACCCGTTGTATCTGCTCCACCGCAGGTCAACTATGTGGCTACTTACCCCGTGCCTGTGCTCAGTGATGATGCCGTAGTGCATAATGTGCTGGGGGCATTGGGTCCTGACTTCCAGGATGTTTCCCTTCCATCAGGAGCGGAACTCTTGGGAGCGCCGCCTTCTTGTTCATTTTTATGTAAGTCGGTTAGAGCATAGTTCCCTCCCTGTGTCAAGCTCTTTAAAAAATGAAACCAGGTTGTCGGAGCAAAGTTCCTTGTCTTGTGTCAAGCTCCTTAAAAAATGAAACAAGGTTGTCGGAGCAGAGTTCCTTGTCTTGTGTCAAGCTCCTTAAAAAATGAAACAAGGTTTGTCGGAGCACAGTTCCTAGTCTTGTGTCAAGCTCCCTAAACCATGAAACAAGGTGTTTGAGGATAGTTCTTTTAATGTGTCAACCTCGTTAAAATAATGAAACACGTTCCCGTTCAATTCAAGTCTTTGTTTAGATCTCGTAAAATCCCAGTCGAGTCTTTCTCTTGATCTCGCAATTTGAACCTTCACTCCATCTTCCTTCCATATGGACTGAAGCTTGGGGGGCATGTACCTCGAATTGAGTCACCATGCTGGGGGCATGCTTACTTTTTCAAGCATAGTTTGTTTCCGTTTCAAGCTTGTTTAAAAATGAAACCGGTTTCAAGCATAGTTTATCTTTGTTTCAAGCTTGTGTAAAAATGAAACCATTCTTATTTTACCTCTTGTGATTGCCATTTTATCAGCCTATTTCTGCCATATGAGCCTTGGTTTTCTCACTCCATTGTCACTATCTGCTTGGCCGATCATATGCCTTCACTTGGTTGTTTTACCCGTTCCTGAGGAACCGCTGCTATGAGTGGTCTTGTTAGCCAGCCTCTCGACCTTTATTTGTTCAGAGTAGTTCCACCATTACTGGAACCAGTTGCTACCCTTTATACCACTCGTTCCTCCAGGAGGAGTCATCTTTCAGCTCTTTTCTGACTCTCTAAACATGAAAAGATTGCCGAGGCCCTTGTCGTTTCGATCTCGTTAAAATGGACACGAATCGACATTCACCCAGTATAAGTTTAACCCTTTTTCAGGCTGGGATGGATTGATTACGAAAAAGGAATACCCTAGCCTATCGCGACTAGGAGGTTTTCCCGGATATTGTTTTCTACCTTTTCGGATCTGGGGAACTATTTACGAAAAGGGACTTGTGGATTTTTCTTTTCCGCTGTCTTTTCAAACTCTCTAAACATGAAAAGACGCCGAGTTCTTCCTTTGTCAGACTCGTTAAACCCTGATGACATCGGATCCAGTCGAAATGACGTTATTCGAGTCGCTCCTTCCTAGGGCTCGTTAAATGTACTAGGATGGATTCACCCGAAGGGTGGACTTATATGACAAGCATATGGTATCCTCTTCAAGCTTGTGTAAAAATAAAGAGGTACTCACCAAGATGGTGGGGAAAAATGGAACCATCGTCGTTGTCGTCGGCAGTATGTCGCTCTTGAACATGGCACTTGTCTGCATTCGTGTCGGGTTGGGGACATCTCATCTCTCTGCTTCACTTTGCTTCCATGGGTTTGGGTAATCTCTTTTGACCTCTCATCTGTTCACTGCCTCGTCGCCATGACCCCTGATCCATTGATGTCAAATACTGCCAAGTCCATTGTCGTGCCGTTCATGTGTTCAAGAGAAGTTGGCCTCTGCAAATATCAACCTTCCTCTGTTTCTCATACGATCCTGATTCACAACAAAAACATCATGTTCCTCTATCTCGTGTCGATGATGTGGGAATCATTATGGCCCACCTTCGATCAAGGTCACTTCCTGTCGACTTCAACTCATTATCCAGGAAGTTGGTCTAGAGACTCCTTATGGTACCTTGGAGCCTGCATGCCTCAATGGCAGGTTCGTCGCATTCAACGAGAGGTTTACATCATTGGCCTCCGATCGAGTGATTCTGCGGGTGTTCGACATCAACTCATTTATTCGCACGCCGTAGATTGTACCTGTAGTACCTTGAGGACCATTGTCATTATTGGTGGTTTCTCTCGCGTCTGTTAACAGCTTTCATCATTGGCTGGTAATCAGACGATGTTCTTGCATGTTCGACTTCAGCTCACATATTCGCATGCTTGAACTTGTACTCTTTTGGGTCGAGATGGAGCGCAAGACCCTGGATTGTGTCTGATGGTCCAGCCGTTATCAGGATTATTATCATTATGTACATGACTCACCGATCGGGATGGCTGCACTATATATCAGCCTATTTGTT
Organism: Pinus albicaulis; assembly: GCA_034641835.2. Classification (NCBI taxonomy): domain Eukaryota; kingdom Viridiplantae; phylum Streptophyta; class Pinopsida; order Pinales; family Pinaceae; genus Pinus; species Pinus albicaulis. The sequence goes on along the minus strand of CM076578.1, from coordinate 1,856,092,096 downwards.
TGATTCAGTGGGATGGTCGCTGGCCCATACCCGGATCCGGTGACATCGTGAGTTCTGCTTGGGCAATGGTCGCCACCCACACACATGATGTCATGTAATTTCAGATTTCACGGTATCTTTCGCGTGTGTTTTCCGACGGTGGTGGAATTTTGACAGCCAGAAAGCATTTCACCCCTCTCTCTCTCTCTCGGGCCTCATGCTTTAGGGGGCATCTGTTACACAGTAATTTGTCACCGTCCCTACCATTCCCCGTCCCGCACAATGGAGGACCCATTATGTGACCTGTGGGCAATGTCAAGCCTTGAAAATACCTTCATTGCATCCCTTTCCATGAGGACAACATTTCTCCTGTTTATCATTTCCTGAGCAGACCCCTAAAAACACATGTTTTTGCATTGGCGCTGGTAGCCCGTTATGTACTCGCGCCAATGGGGGAAAATTAACACTGAGCCCGCGCCAATTGGCGCTCTATCCCAGTGTTGTACCCGCGCCACTATGTTTATGGAAAGTTTTTTTAAAAAAAGAGGCGAAGTTTCTATTACAACAACTTCGTGGATGAGTCATCAGGAGTGGTTTCGCCTGAATAACCACGGCCTTCCTCCTTTGGCCTCTTGTTTCCACCTTATGGGGAACCTCCCAAAGGATAAGGCCTCCCTTCCACTATTGTAGGGATCCCAAACTCCTCCTCTCCTCTATAAATATAGCCTTCATCCATTGATGAAGGGGCTGAAGGGCTGATAGTCTTGAAGTGCTGAAGCTTTGCATCTCCCTATTCCCAAGTGCCTTTGTGCTGTAAAGAATCCCTTCTTTCCCTTAAGGCCCATTAAGCAAGGAGACCAGCCACAGATCTGAGAGGCTTCCTTCTCACAGCTGGTGATGTGACACAACCAGAGACCCGTACGGGCGTTGGTCAATGTCATTGTAACTCAAGCAACTTCTCCATTCGAAGATTTAATAGATGATTATGATTATGGTTCCACTTTGTTTTCCATCATGTTAATGTGAGTAACGTCCTTTCTGACTGATGTTTAGTTACGTATGCTGGTTTCTATGCTCGTATCTGTTCGTTTCTTCCATGTGCAGGTGTTCATCCGCGGAGATCGTGGAGGGATTGTGATCTGCCGAGGCTGAGGAACGGGGACGCTTCTTCTTCAGATCCTAGTGTTGGAATCCAGGTAGGCTCTTGTCCCAAGTCTTTCATTCGTAACTAGGAGCTTGCGTCATAGCATTGTTTGTTTGTTGCTAGACCCCTGCTGGGCTAGTAGGGATCGCCTCTGTCCGCAGAGGGGACTTACCTCCTCAGTCACATTGATGCAACACCACCATGTACACATTGCTCATCGGCAACATCGCCCGCATTTCTCCCACAAAGCCTATTACATACAACTACCTCACACTCCCTCCTAGGGCATCATTCTAACATTCAAATGAATCCTCTAATGGCTAAAACCACAAAGAATCGAACAACAACCTTACAATGTGTTCTCTTTGGGATTTCTTATAGGAGAAGAGGAAGAGACAGAGGTAGATAGATAATTAATCAATCTCATTAAGACAGAATCGGCGGAAGTGTCCACACCCATACTGCTTAATGGCTCTGCGGCTCTCTATGTACTCTGTAATCTGGTTCGGAGATCTCTGTCAGGCCGGAAATTGACCTCGGATATTTCTTTGGAGTCCTTTCTGGAGCTTGGAGCTCTGTGCTGCCATTCTGAAATATGAACTGGATGGAAGTCTGCAAGGCCGCTCCATACCTCCGTAACTGCTGCCTGACTGTCTTAAATGGGTCTCAGATGGTGCAATTAATCTTTTCAGGGCTCAAGGAGGCATGGAGATTGCTGTAGGCAGATGTACCTCTGGAGAGAAAAAACTCTTCTATTAGGTAGCGCAGTTATGGTGTTGCTGGTGCGCTCATTAGTCTTCAAACAGTGCCTTAAGCCTTTGAATGCAGGGTTAACGTTAATTATATCGATAATAAGCATTAATCCCTTTTAAATCCTGTTTCTGCTACTTCGCTGGCAATGCTGAACTGGCCATCTCTGTACCACCTGCATGATGAAATAAACTGTTACAAGCACGGGCAGTGGTGACGGAGAAATGCTGCAGAGGCCAGAGAAGTGGTGGCAGAGCGGTGGAGGAAAGGCGGTGACGACTGTGGAAACAACGGACACAATGGTGCGGAGCCGTGGAAGCGGGACCCAGCCATGGTGGAGGGCGATTCAATAAACCTTAATGTAAAACACAAAGGTTTGAATAATGGAGGAAATACAAAGAAAACACATGAAATGCAATGAAATGTGGTAGAAATATTGTACGAGGTGGGATGCAATGGAGGCGGAGGGAAATTAAACCTAAGCCATCAGATCCGGGAGGAGACGGACGATTAGGATTCAATCGGGCAATCGCAATCAGGGGGGACAGAAAAGACACACATTGAAACTTCTGATTGCGATTGGGCGGAAGAAGCGATGACCGTCAGATCATGTAGCAAACAGACGGATGAGATCAAATCGGGCGATGGAGGGAAGGGGATGCGATTAGCGCCGGGCCGTTCGATCACGGGAAGGATGAACAGCTGTGATGTAATCGGAGCATCGCAATCGGAGACAGGAAGATGGGACTTTCGATTGCGATCGGAGGGGTGGGTGCGATTAAGTGCTGATCGTTGGATCTGTGATCAGATCAACGGCTCACAATCAATCGGCGGGAGAAAAGGAGGCGCAATGGGCGATGATGCGATTATGCGATAGCCATTGGATCAGCAGGGAGATGGACGGTGGAGATTTAATCGGAGCACGGGAGGAAAGACTTGCGATCGGAGGAAAAGGGAAGTTCGATGGCTGTCGGATCAGCAGGGGAGTGGACGGCCCAGATTGAATCAGGAGATCGCAATCGAGGTTCGGATGAAATGGTTTGCGATTGCGATCGGAAGGGGACTTGCGATTGAGCGCCGACTGTTAGATCTGAAGGCCAGATCAACGACTCACAGTCCATCGGAGGAGAAAACAGAAAGCGAGAAGGGAATGAAGCGATTAGCGCTGGGCCGTCGGATCGCGGGATGAATCAACGATGGGGAGAGCAATCGGGGGACTGGAGGAAGGACTTGCGATCGCGATCGGAGCGCTGTTTTGATTAAGCGTTGGTCGTTGGATCGACTGGGAGATGGATGGCCAGGATATGATCGGAGGATCGCAATCGGAGCTCGATGCGAACAATCGGGGGGTGTCACTTGAGTGTTCTGATTGCGATTGACGGGGGGTTTGTGATTGGCGCTTCGCCATAAGATCTCGTGATAGATCGACGGCCCAAAACGCGTCGCAGGGCTTATTATAATAAAACAATCGCATCAGCTATTTTCAATATTACACAGGGTTTTCGCACCCGCCCAGCTTCCGATTGTGATTAGCACCTGGGAATTAAGCGCTTGGTCCCAGCGCGGGGTCATATGTGGGGAAGTGGTTAGAAGGGGCTGGCAGAAAGGGGCTAGGCCTTATAATAAGGTCGGAAGTGGGTTTTTTTCCCATTTTAATGGATTTTATGGCTGGGGAAGGGGAACGATAGAGGAAGAAAAGGGGAAAAAGGGAAAACCAAGGGTAGGGGAAGAAGTTAAATGGGATCTTGGGGGGATTTGAGGGGTAAAAGGGGAATAGAAGGGGAAGACAAGGGGGATGAAATAAAAGGGAAAAAGGGGGCCTTTGGGCATTTCTTCATCAGCAGAGAGGCTTTAAAAGGGGAATCAGTAGAGGGGAAACTATTAAAGGATAAAAGGCACATGGAGGCTTCAAGGAGACTGTGTTTTCAGAGGAAATTCATTCCTTGAAGACTCAACAATGATTTAGCCCCCTATTTGCTTGTCAAAAATTTCATAGGGGGGCTAACAATCATCTCTGCCAGTTTCTTCATTTGTATCTTCCATGCTGACCTCACTGCCTTTTTCTCTGCTTTATTCTTCCTCACTATTTTCTTCTGCCTCTTCACTGCTTGTTTAATCATTACCCTCTCCTTTATGGTCACTTTATTGTTCATTTTCACTTTCGTCATTGCCTGATGCATTGGGAGAGGGTGAGGAAGGAGGGTTGTCTTGAGGTGAAGGGATATGTGTAGATGGTGAAGCAGGTTCAACAGGAGATGATGGAGTAGTGCGGATAGGAGCATGAGATGATGAAGGAAAATTTTGTAGATGATGGGGTTGTGGGTTTGTGAAGACCTCATGGGCAATGAAAACCTCCCATGGAATACCCTTTTTCTCCAACTGATGCATCACAACCATCTTGATGAGAGTGTTAGCCACCTATATTTTTCCATTATATCGGCTGGTGGCTAAATATTCTGTGCAGCCTTCAAGAAACAAATTCAGTCCTGAAGTTGTTGGTGCTTGAAGTCTTTGGGTGAAGTTATGAACTGCTGATTAGATCTTCATACTTTTCCTTCTCCCGGCCTCTGATATTCCATGAAAATCCTAGTCAAGTACTGCTGCATCCCTTTTTATTTTACCTCCATTCTTCCATTTCCCTTCATTCATGAAAACCCCACCAAACCATGTGTTATTCCTTATCCCTCCATTAATTTCTTTCTCCAAGGTTAAAAACCCATGTTTAAACCTTATCGAAATTATATTTCCTTTTGCAATTCTTTGGAAAACCATAAAAAATACATGTTTCTATGCATTAGGCTTAAGCGCCTCAGGCTAAGCCCCTTTCCGGTTCTCCCTCCACATAACCGAGCGCCACGACCGACCGCTCAAGCCCTGAGGCGCTAAACCGAAAAGTGGTCCCACTCCGCTCTTTTCCTTTGAAACATTCAAAAAACCCATCTTTTATAAGGTTTTGGCATGAAATGTTAGAACATGTGTTTTATTGCCCCCATTCCTCCCAGCCATCGATCTGCTCCCCAAATCCGACGGAGCGGAGCGAGCCCCGCCTGGTGGACCCCCCTTCCCCGCACCCGTTTCCAAAACCATGGTTTTATCCCGCACCGCTCCCCGGGCAAAACTGGTTTTCCCCCGTCGGCCAGTGATTCCACACGCTAGCTGACACGTGTCCTCCGCCCCATTTCCGAAACCACCGTGCTATCACATTGCCCGTGCGTTATCTATCATCCCATAACCCCGCAGCGGGATTCACCTCTGCCGTCGGATCTGGGTCCTCCCATCCGACGGTTGCTAATCGCCTTTTTTGCTCGGCCTTTAACGGACTTGCCCGCTTGTTAAACTTCCCCCTGCGCGTTTGAAAGCCGATCTCCACCGTCGATCTTCGCAGATTGACGGTTCTCATGCAACCACCCGATTCCAGTGTACAGTCCCCTTTTTCTCCGCTGAATTTTTAGAACGCTCCCGACCGTTGATCGCAATTCGATCAACGGCTCCGATTGCTCCATTTTCCCGCACGCCCTCCGATGCAGATTGTCCATATAACGCAGGATTTTCTCATTTTGATTGTATTTTGCAGGTTTTGAGGTTATTTCGTCGTGTTTTAAGAAAATTTGAAAGACGAGGGTGACGACTCCCGTTCTTTCGATTTTTCCAAGAAGATCGTCCGCAAGGTGAAGAACAATGCTATCAACGAGGTTTCATGAGCCCGGTTGCCGCGCATCCCTGTAAAGCTTGAAGGATACCGTTGAAATCAATGGAGAGAAAGAATATCATATATTGAAGACAACAATGAACCAGAGGAGCAGATCAGGGGATATATTGGTGGGGATTACGGCTAAGACGGTTATCAAAAGCCTAATCCCTGACTCAGAACACAGATTAAAGGAAAACCTAAAAGTGTTCATCAGATACATTGCCTCCACCATCATACTTTGAGGCAAATTGATTCCTCAACCACCGCAGTGCTACCTATTGCCTCAAAATGCTCAATCAGAGGCCGAATTTATTGAACACGATCAGATATTGCGGCTCAAAACAGCCAAAGAAGTTATTTCTGCACCGGATTTAATGACAGAATGTTTGCAGAGTAACCCTAATAGTACGCAGAGCCTCAAAGGTCAACAAAATCTCCCTTCGAGCTTACTTCATAAGTGTAAACACATTAATGCAGTGCAACACCTGTATAACTTCTTCATCGAGCCTCCCAGGGTCAGGAAGACATTAATTCTGCATTAATTGTATTTAGAGATCTCTTTATTAGATCTCACCTCCTCATCCTTCTATAAATACTCCAGAAGAATATGAGTGAGGGGTTGGATTAGTTGGTTGTCAATGTAATTGCTGAAGTGTTGTAGCTATTTCTGAGTGGAAAACTCTTGACTGTAAATAGTGGTTTCATTGGCTCTTGGAGCTCTGCTTGTAACAGATAGGTTATGTTGTGAAGAGAGATGGATTAAAACATTGGATCTGAAGATTGTAACCGGTTTGAAGCAATCAATACAAGCTGATTTATGGGATCTTGGTCTATGCTAATGGTGATGTTATTCTCACTGTAACTTGTATTTTGTTTCTGTTTTCAATTTGTTTCATTTTCCACTGTAAAGAACATTTTAAATAGTGTCAGGACCTATTGTATATTAGTAACCTTCTCTGGCTGAGAAATCTTTATTTAAATTTTTTCTTTCTGCTGTGTTATTTAAGAATGATTTAATTCAGTCTAAGTACAGAGATGCTGGCGTTCCCTCATCTTTTCGTCACTGTTGAATGTTATTTTTAAATGTTACTTTCATATATGTTGTGTAAGGAATGAATTGAGGAAATCAAAGGTTAGCTCTAAGTCCCTTTCTTGTTTGCTCACCTATTTGACTGTTTCCCTTAGGATGTGTCAAAAGCTGACTAGTTTCGAATTACTTATCAGATCTTAGGCCATTCTGTGTTATCTCTGTGATTGTTTTGAATGTAACTAAGTAAAGGAGAGCTAGATGAGGATCATGGTGAGCCTAGCCCACTAGTTTCTACTCCAAAGGTTGCCTTCAAGTTTCCCTTCGTTTTTATTTTTATTCTATTAGAGGTGTATCAAAGGCTGGATAGTTTCAAAGTACTTACCAGATCCTGGGCTGCTCTTTGTTCTGCATCTGTCATTTCCCTTTCTTATTGTATCACTCCATTCCATAAATCAAACTTTAAAGAGAGCCTTAGGCATAGATGACTTGCCCCATAGATTCCTCTTGAACCTGAATGTTTCAATTAAATCCTCTTATGACTCCATAGCCCAATGGATTGAAACTTTCCATCATCTTTCTTCATGATCAAAGCTTACTCTCTAGCTTGCAACTTCTCACCTTTGAACCTATTTGCATATAGATATTTCCGCCTCAGACAGAAACTATGTTCAACCATCCGAGAAAACCAAACAAAACCCTTGGCCTTCATAACTAGCCTAATATCATCACCCTAAACTTCAAAGACAATATCCATCTTTGTACATATTGGAGAGATCCCTCTCCGGATTCAGGAGGGCTAGATCCTAGAATCTCAAAGTTGGTTGAAATGATGTTAACTCTGTAATCGAACTTTGCCAATCTTGCTTGTTACAGAGACCTAACATTTCTGGCGACTCCACTGGGGATCGAACCCAGAATCTCTGGTTCCATGACAATTGTTCTATTTTGCAGCTGAGGCACCAGAACCTAACATTTCTGGCGAATCCACTGGGGAATACTCATGACTTGAGTTTTCATCTTTTTCCCCTTTATTTTCACATAAACCTTGAGAGTCAAAAGCAGCCTTTTAAAGCACTACCAAGAAATGGTAATCATGATTGAGCTTGTTTGAGTCAGTGACAAACTAGGTCAACCCTAGGATTCTTTTAAATTTTTATCTAACCTTGGAAAATCAGCTGGCTTAGCCATAAGGATAGACTGTCTTTCTTTCATAACCGTAGCTAAGTTTTGAGGCAAAGTTAGGACATTCTTCTAAACCATAAATAAAACAATTCAAAAATACCAAAAACATTTCAGATTGGTAGTAAAACACTAGTTTTTGATATCTTGTTTACGTCTTTGATGTGTTTTACCCTATACTCTTAGACAGAGTTTGGAAAGGGCCAGGTAGCCTCCAGATCTCATCCTCTTTTTTGAGGTGACATATCTGGTGAATGCCCTTCCAGTGAATCTCTGGTTAGAGTTTATTGTGTTTTGAGATATCCTTGAAAAGGAAGGCTTCACAAACACTGTGGTGAACAATGTACTCCTTTGAAAATATTCTGGAATCTTCACCTGGCGAATCCACAATCCTAAACAGACCTTAAGACTCCACTGGGAAGAACCCTCATCATTACAATATCCTTTTAAACCTGGTTGAAAGGCTGTGGGATTAAAAATAAGAAAACAGATTAGTTGACCTTTCAAATATTGTCATATCTGGTTGAACTTTTCTTGTTTACTTGGGTCTAAAAAACTTAGCATAGTGGCTCCTAAAAAGATTCACACTAGAGCCCATCCTGACCCAAATCCACCTGAGATAGTTGACAACCCGGAAAGAATCCTTAGGAAGTCTCCCAAGATACAATTTTCAGCTATTTTCAGACCACCCCTAAGAGCTAATTCAATCCCTAAAAACCTTTCAGCTCTTCACGAATCACAAATTGACTTATTGAACCCATTCAGAACTAGGTCATTTGGCGATTTAGACCAGCTAGATTCTGAGCCTTCGCTTTCGTCTCCCGAAACAAGTGAACCCCTTGGGGATAGAGAGTCAACACCTCCTGATTTACATTTTCTACATAATCTAGGTGTTTCTCATCCAAGATCAGCTCAGCAATCTACTGTTGTTCCATCCACTCCTGTTCATCTAACATCCACTGTTCAAACCACTCCACTTCAACCCACACCTCCTCTTGTAAATCCGCCCCCACCATATATCATGGCAGCATGGTATGCTCCCTTAGTCCTTCCTGTACCACTAGTCAATCTTCCACAGGACTATCAGTCCAAAATTCCATTATATGATGCTAGTAATACTATAACAACATCTCAACATGTGGACAAGATGAATGACTACTTTGACAGAAATGAAATTGATAATGAATCTGTCAAAATCAGACTGTTTGCTCAAAGTTTGGGGGGAGAAGTGAGAAAATGGTTTAAAGGTTTAACCCCCCATAGTATTAACGACCTCCAAGCCTTCCATCAAACATTCTTAAACAAGTGGGAAGTGAGAAAGAATCCTCTCCAAGTCCTTGCTGATTACAACAATCTCCATAGGAACCCTGGGGAAAGTGTACAAGCTTATTGTACCATATTTAACAGCGTGTATAATGCACTTTCCCCTGAACTAAAACCTCCTCAGGGCTCAGCTTTAAACAAATTTCCTGAAGGGTTTGATCTAGACATGACATATTCACTCAGAGAAAGAGTTTTTGCAACCCTCGAAGATATGCAAAGAGGTGCTCTTTCTGTGGAAGTTAACCTTATGGAGAAGAGAGCGAGGATGAAAGCTGAAAAGAGATTATCTTTTAGAGAGGAATCCACCCCTTCTACTTCAAGCTCAAAGATGGAAAGAATGATGGAAGAAATGATGAAGAAAATGAGCATTCTAGAGAGGGTGCAAGCAAGTCTAAATCAAAACGCTCCTCAAAACAGAAACCAAAACCAGAGTCAGAATATTAGAAGAAATCAGCCTCCAAACAGACTTAGGGAAGATGATCAGCAGATCATTCCTCCCTTTCATCAAAACTTTTTAAGTGAGGTTGAACAAACAGATCATATAACAGAGGAAGATGATATAAAATTATTTGGGGTAGAGGATGATGACTTTGAGGTTCATTATGATAATAAACAAGGTATTTATACACCTTACGATGACAGAAGAGATGATAATGAGAATTACTATCAAAACATCGAAAACGCTGTCATACATCCTTCAAGGGAATATGAACTCAGAAGTAGGTCTAATCAACAAACCCCCAACAAGGAAACCTCTGGAAAACCTTCTCAAAATAGCACTGTAACCAAGTCTAAAACAATCAAACAAAAGGACACAACAATGGCTGTTAATTCTGGTAGTGGTAAGGAGAAAGACACTCAAAATATTGAAAAATAGAGTGCAAACATTAGCAGTACTAGCACCTCGGTTAGTACCCCTAGAAAGACAACTGTTTCAACTGTAGATAAACTGAATCAGCAAGCTGTTATTGCTGATAAAGTGGCAGCAAACAAGGCTGAAATTAATGCTTTGAAGAATCTAAACCCTTTCAGCCTGGAACAGGAAATCTTAAAGATCAAAATCTCTGTTCCTTTGACTGAGTTAGCTGCCCAACATGTATATAGGTCCAAAATTTTGAAGGCTCTGAACTTAGAAAATAATGAAGACACACTCAATCTTAATGATGACCAACCAGAGGTTATTTTTGGTCCAGAGATTGAAGGAAAGTTCCAAGAGGTCCTGTCCCTCCTTTTTATGTAAGCTTAAACATTCATGACAAAATTCTGCACAATGCTATGCATGACTCAGGCGCTTCCCATAATTTAATGCCAAAAGCTGTAATGGAAAGCCTGGGTCTTGAAATTACCAGACCTTACAAAGATTTGTACTCCTTTGACTCAAGCAGAGTTAAATGTCTAGGATTGATAAAAGATCTCTGTGTTAACTTAGCCCAGATCCCAGCCAAATTTTTAGTCATGGATGTTGTTGTGGCTGATGTACCCCCAAAGTATGGAATGCTTTTATCAAGATCTTGGGGTGCTAAGTTACAGGGGACCATGCAAATGGACATGACCTATGCGACCATCCCTGTTTTTAATTAGACTAGAAGACTTTACAGGGAATCCCACATGCAGTACACAGTGACAAGTCAAGATCGGCCTCAAAACTCCCCTCTCTATGCTATAAATACGAGCCTTGATTCTTTTATCATGTTCAATGATGAAACACTTACAGGACACATCATTTCAACAGAATCAATGGCTGAAACGGAGGGAGAGGAACACAACGCTGAAATGCCGGAACAGTCTATTGTGCCTGAAGATCCTAGAAAACTAAACACAGATCTTGAACTGCAAGTTATTAATCCTTTGAACTTAAAACTTGACAGTCAGAAATACAGCCCTCAACCCAATGAAAAATTTGAGGAATCAAATTATACGCAGCCCATCCACCAAACTGAAAAAGTTCCTCTATGGACTATGTATTTTGATGGGTCATGCACCAAAATAAATGTTGGTGCATGTGTCTAGTTACTAACACTGAAAACAATCATACAGAATGTATCTCATGTAAATTAAATTTTCAGTGTTCCAACAACATAGCAGAATATGAATCCCTTCTCTTAGGCTTGCATCTCTTAAAAAGGTTAGGTGCCAAGAGAATCAATGTGTATGGGGATTCTGAACTATTCATTAGGCAAGTTAATGGGGAATATAATGCACATCACCCTAGACTTAGGGCCTATAGGAATGATGTCATAGACCTTTTGAAAACATTTGAGGAGTCCACACTGACTTTTGTCCCAAGAAAAAGAAACATTGCAGCCCACAATTTAGCCTTTGCTGCTAGAACCTGCCCAATACTGTATGATGACACCTCTCAGATAAAATTCAGACCAGCTATACCAGATAACAAGAAATATTGGCAGGTATTTGATGGAGATAAACAAATAGAAGACTTCATGCAATTCAGAATTGAGTTTGAACCCCATAGTTCAGATTCAGACTATGATACAGACTGTAGTGAAGAAAATTTTCTTGGTGAAGAAGAGCCATCTCCGTAGCTAGTAGATATAAACCTTCAGACTATCAAATCTAGAAACCAAACAGAATCAAGTGCAAAATCTGAAACAGAGGAATTGGAAACTCTACATTCTATGGATGATAGTTTGCCCAAGGGTTTGGCCCCTCTAGAAGAACTGTTTGATTTTGATGATGTGGCCAACAAACCCAAACTGGAACCTGTAGAAACTGAAGTGGAGGAATGCAATATAGGCAGTGAGAAAAACCAAAATTGATCAACCTGTCTAAAACTTTACCAGCTCACATTAAACTCAAATACTTAGAGCTGTTCAAAGAATATTCTGATGTTTTTGCGTGGAGTTATGAAGATCTTAAATCCTATGACACTGAAATAATACAGCACAAAATCCCTCTTAAAGATAACCAAAAACCATTCAAACAGAAACTGCGCAGAATAAACCCTGTACAACTGCCTTTGGTTAAGAAGGAAATCATGAAGATGCACGATTCTGGTATTATTGTCCCTATTAGATATTCCGAGTGGGTCTCTAATCTGGTGTCTGTTAGGAAAAATATGGGAGAAATCAGGCTTTGTATAGACTTCAGAAATTTAAACAAAGCTTCATAAAAAGGACAACTACCCTTTTCCCAAGATGGATCATATTTTACAAAAGGTGGTGGGGTCTAAGAGAATTTCTTTGCTGGATGGCTATTCAGGGTATAATCAAGTCTTAGTCCACCCTGATGATCAATTAAAGACAACTTTTACTACACCATGGGGCACTTTCATGTATGTGAAAATGCCTTTTGGTCTAATGAATGCTGGAGAAACCTTTCAGAGAGCCATGGACATAGCATTCTCGGAAGAATTGGGTTTCTTCATCATTATCTATCTTGATGATGTAACTGTGTTTTCAAAAACAGATGAAGAACACTTAGAACATTTGAGGAAAGTTTTTGAGAAGTGCATAAGGTTTGGGATATCTTTGAACCCCAAGAAGACTTTATTTGGTCTCCAAGAAGGTAAGCTTCTTGGACATATCATTTCGGAGCAGGGCATAAAGATAGATCCCATGAGGATTGAGGCTATATTGCAAATCTCCCATCCTCGAAATATCAAAGAGTTGCAGTCTTTCATTGGAAAGATAAACTTTTTGAGAAGGTTCATCCCCAACTTGGCCGAGCTCCTTAGGAATATCACAAACATGTTGAAAAAGGAGCAAGGGGTAAAATGGACCTCAGAAGCAAAGACATCCTTTGAGCTGGTGAAACAAGCGTTAACCAAAACACCGGTTCTCATAAGTCCTGATTTTTCAAAATATTTTTATATCTTCTCATTTGCATCAGAACATACCATAGCTGCTGTCCTTTTACAGAAAAATCCGCAAGGACAAGAGCAGCCCATTGCTTTCTTTAGTAAGGCATTGAGGGATGCCCCTTTGAAATACAACATTATGGAGAAACAGGATTTTGCTTTGGTAAAGGCTTTGAAAGACTTCAGAGTATACATCCTTCACTCACACATCATTGCCTTTGTCCCAAATTCGGTTGTAAAAGACATTCTGACCCAGGATCCAGATGGTAAGAGAGGTAAGTGGATTGTTGTTATTCTTGAATATGATTTAGATATAAAACTCACTAAACTCATCAAAGGCCAGGGTCTAGCTAAATTAATGGCTGAATCAAATTGTGAAGTTCTTGATATTAATATGATTAATGCTTTGGATAACCAAGAGGAGTTCTCAACTCCCGTTGTTGAAGATCATTTTGTGAATTCTCCTTGGTATACTGATATTGTTTATGTTTTGCTTAATTTGAATACACCTCCTGGTTTATCTAAAACAAAGGCAAGATTCCTAAAGTTAAAAGCTGTAAACTATTGCATTATTGATAAATGTCTTTATTGGAAAAATGCGAGTGGTATATTTCTTAAATGTTTGCCTGAGTTTGATGCAGAAAGAATTAAGCAGGAATTCCATGAAGGAGAGTGTGGAGGCCATTTGTACTAGAAGTCAACAGCCAACAAAATTTTGAGGGCTGGTTTCTATTGGCCCACCCTTTTTCCTGATGTACACAAACTGACAACTACTTGCCATAAATGCCAACTGTTTGAGGGCAAGAGAAAACTACTACCCCTTCCTCTGCATCTGATTACTGTTGAAGCCCCTTTCCAACAATGGGGACTTGACTTCATAGGAGAGATCCATCCACCATCCTCTGCCCAACACAGGTGGATCCTTGCCGCCACAGACTATTTCACTAAGTGGATAGAAGCCATTCCTTGTAGGCAGGCCAATGATTCGGTTATCATAAAATTCATAGAAACAAATATTCTTTCCAGATTTGGATGTCCTACCAAGATCATCACAGATAATGCAGCAGCATTTGGATCAAAGAAAATGGTGGAATTCTGTCACAAGTACCAAGTAACGTTGGGGCATTCCACAGCCTATTACCCTCAAGGTAATGGACTTGCAGAGTCTTCCAACAAAAGCTTAGTGAACATAATAAAGAAATTGTTGGAGGGCAACAAGAATTCTTGGCACACAAAGCTGATCCATGCACTTTGGGCTGACAGATTAACATTGAAAAAATCCATTGGTATGTCACCCTTCCAACTTGTGTATGGTACAGATGAAATTTTTCCTAGCAGACTTGGTGTACCAGTCATGAAGTTAATTCAAGAGTTGCAGACTGAATAAAATGACATAATCAGAAGGATAAATCAGACCATTCGTCTTCAGCAAATCAGAGAGGAAGTGTACAATAAAGCATTGTAGAAGCAAGACAATATCAAGAAGATATTTGATAGAAGGACAAAGGCCAGCAATTCCAAGATTGGGGACAAAGTTTTAAAGTGGGACTCAAAGAGGGAGGACAAGGGAAAGCATGGTAAATTCAAAAATCTATGGCTTGGCCCTTACTCTATTCATTCAGTTGCTGGAAACAACGCATTCTTCTTACAAGAGATGACTGGGGCAGAATTTTTTGGGGGTCCTGTCAATGGCATGATGCTTAAGCATTACCTCTCTTAAAACATTGCCTGTTCTGAAGCCTTTTTATTTTTTCTTTTTCCATTGTAAATGTTTCATTCATCATCACATTCAAAGTTATGAAAAATCAGAAAATACAAAAACAAAAGAAAGAAAGAAAATAGGGCAGAAATGAAAACAAGAAAGGTAAGGCTCCATGCCAAAAAGAGAAATAAATCTGAAAGTGTGCAAGCTTAAATGCCACTCCTCAAAACACACTTCTAATTAGTCAAACTGTTTAATCTTGACTAATTAGCTTTCAATTTTTTGCTGATAGGGTAGCGAATTTGATTTTCCAAACTGTTTAATCTTGGCTTATCAGTAGATAGATTAGGGTAGAAATTAAGGTTCAAACCAACTCAAAATCTGAACCAAAATTTCCAAGAGAAGAATGACTCAAAACTGTTTTACCTTCTGAGTCATAAAATTGAAGACCTGGTTCTAATCTGCTCAAAACTTGAACCAGAAGAAAGGTAAAGACAACTCACAGAAAAAGGGAAGAACAGAGCTGTAAAAAATAAGAGAGAAGGCCATAATAAGAAACTTTCAGATCTTAAGCCTTATTTTTTGATTTAAAATTTTCTGCAAATAATAATCTATGTGCAGCTTGTTTTTATGCCATAGATCATAGCAAGTCAAACAGCTCAATCTTGACTTGGCTATTTTTAAAAATTTCTGTTGTAGAATTTAGATAATGAAAGTTTGTTGGACTGTTTAATCCCAACAGACAGTAAACTAGGTAGAGAAATATCTGAGCTCAACTGTCTAATCTGAGTTCAGGGAGAAATAAGAGATAGAAGTAGATTAGGTTTCCTGCTTTCAAAAGAATAAAATATGTGAATAAGAGTTTGCCAATCCAAGTGCACTCTGATGAAGAAAAAATGTTAGATCAGTAGGATTGGGTAGGTAGAAGTTGTATTGATGAAATTCATTTTTCTTTCATGACTGATATTATTTGTCAAAGAAAAAGCAAGAGCAAGCAATGGGTCAGGCACTAGTCAGCATCCCAGAGAAATCAAGTCTGAATTCTTGATGCCTTCAAGAAGGCGCCATCCCCAAGTGGAGCCACTGTTATCCACCTATATTTTTCCATTATATCGGCTGGTGCCTAAATATTCTGTGCAGCCTTCAAGAAAAAAATTCAGTCCTGAAGTTGTTGGTGCTTGAAGTCTTTGGGTGAAGTTATGAACTGCTGATTAGATCTTCATACTTTTCCTTCTCCCGGCCTCTGATATTCCATGAAAATCCTAGTCAAGTACTACTGCATCCCTTTTTCTTTTACCTCCATTCTTCCATTTCCCTTCATTCATGAAAACCCCACCAAACCATGTGTTATTCCTTATCCCTCCATTAATTTCTTTCTCCAAGGTTAAAAACCCATATTTAAACCTTATCGGAATTATATTTCCTTTTGCAATTCTTTGGAAAACCATAGAAAATACACGTTTCTATGCGTTAGGCTTAAGCCCCTCAGGCTAAGCCCCTTGCCGGTTCTCCCTCCACATAACCGAGCGCCACGACCGACCGCTCAAGCCCTGAGGCACTAAACCAAAAAGTGGTCCCACTCCGCTCTTTTCCTTTGAAACATTCAAAAAACCCATCTTTTATAACGTTTTGGCGTGAAATGTTAGAACACGTGTTTTATTGCCCCCAGTCCTCCCAGCCGTCAATCTGCTCCCCAGATCCGAGAGAGCGGAGCGAGCCCTACCTGGTGGACCCCCCTTCCCCGCACCTGTTTCCAAAACCATGGTTTTATCCCGCACCGCACCCCCGGCAAAACTGGGTTTCCCCCGTCGGCCAGCGATTCCACACGTTGGCCGACACGTGTCCTCCGCCTCGTTTCCGAAACTGCCGCGCTATCACATTGCCCACGCGTTATCTATCATCCCATAACCCCGCAGTGGGATTCACCTCTGCCGTCGGATCTGGGCCCTCCCATCCGACGGTTGCTAATCACCTTTTTTTGCCCGGCCTTTAACGGACTTGCCCGCCTGTTAAACTTCCCCCGGCGCGTTCGAAAGCCGATCTCCACCGTCGATCTTCGCAGATCGACGGTTCTCATGCAACCACCCGATTCCAGCGTATAGTCCCCTTTTTCTCCGCTGACTTTTCAGAACGCTCCCGACCGTTGATCGCAATTCGATCAACGGCTCCGATTGCTCCATTTTCCCGCACGCCCTCCGATGCAGATTGTCCATATAACGCAGGATTTTCTCATTTTTATTGTATTTTGCAGGTTTTGAGGTTCTTTCATCGTGTTTTAATAAAATTTGAAAGACAAGGGTGACGACTCCCATTCTTTCGATTTTTCCAAGAAGATCGTCCGCAGGGTGAAGAAAAATGCTATCGACGAGGTTTCATGAGACCGGTTGTCGTGCATCCCTGTAAAGCTTGAAGGATACTGTCGAAATCAACGGAGAGAAAAAATATCAGATATTGAAGACAACAATGAACCAGAGCAGCAGATCAGGGGATATATTGGCGGGGATTACGGCTAAGACGGTTATCAAAAGCCTAATCCCCGACTCAGAACACAGATTAAAGGAAAACCTAAAAGTGTTCATCATATACATTGCCTCCACTGTCATACTTTGAGGAAAATTGATTCCTCAACCACTGCAGTGCCACCTATTGCCTCAAAATGCTCAATCAGAGGCCGAATTTATTGAACAGGATCAGATATTGTGGCTCAAAACAGCCAAAAAAGTTATTTCTGCACCGAATTTAATGACAGAATGTTTGCAGAGTAACCCTAATAGTACGCAGAGCCTCAAAGGTCAAAAAAAGCTCCCTTCGAGCTTACTTCATAAGTGTAAACACATTAATGCAGTGCAACACCTGTATAACTTCTTCATCGAGCCTCCCAGGGTCAGGAAGACATTAATTCTGCATTAATTGTATTTAGAGATCTCTTTATTAGATCTCACCTCCTCATCCTTCTATAAATACTCCAGAAGAAGATGAGTGAGGGGTTGGATTAGTTGGTTGTCAATGTAATTGCTGAAGTGTTGTAGCTGTTTCTGAGTGGAAAACTCTTGACTGTAAATAGTGGTTTCATTGGCTCTTGGAGCTCTGCTTGTAACAGATAGGTTAGGTTGTGAAGAGAGATGGATTAAAACATTGGATCTGAAGATTGTAACCGGTTTGAAGCAATAAATACAAGCTGATTTATGGGATCCTGGTCTATGCTGATGGTGATGTTATTCTCACTGTAACTTGTATTTTCTTTCTGTTTTCAATTTGTTTCATTTTCCACTGTAAAGAACAGTTTAAACACTATCAGGACCTATTGTATATTAGTAACCTTCTCTGGCTGAGAAATCTTTATTTAAATTTTTTCTTTCTGCTATGTTATTTAAGAATGATTTAATTCAGTCTAAGTACAGAGATGCTGGCGTTCCCTCATCTTTTCTTCACTGCTGAATGTTATTTTTAAATGTTACCTTCATATATGTTGTGTAAGGAATGAATTGAGGAAATCAAAGGTTAGCCCTAAGTCCCTTTCTTGTTTGCTCACCTATTTGACTGTTTCCCTTAGGATGTGTCAAAAGCTGACTAGTTTCGAAGTACTTATCAGATATTAGGCCATTCTGTGTTATCTCTATGATTGTTTTGAATGTAACTAAGTAAAGGAGAGCTAGATGAGGATCATGGTGAGCCCAGCCCACTAGTTTCTACTCCAAAGGTTGCCTTCAATTTTCCCTTCGTTTTTATTTGTATTCTATTAGAGGTGTATCAAAGGCTGGATAGTTTCAAAGTACTTACCAGATCCTAGTTTGCTTCTATGTTTTTCTCAAGTGCCTGGTCAAAGGTTGGATAGTTTCAAAGTACTTACCAGATCCTGGGCTGCTCTTTGTTCTGCATCTGTCATTTCCCTTTCTTATTGTATCACTCCATTCCATAAATCAAACTTTAAAGATATCCTTAGGCATAGATGACTTGCCCCATAGATTCCTCTTGAACCTGAATGTTTCAATTAAATCCTCTTATGACTCCATAGCCCAATGGATTGAAACTTGCCATCATCTTTCTTCATGATCAAAGCTTACTCTCTAGCTTGCAACTTCTCACCTTTGAACCTATTTTCATATAGATCTTTCCGCCTCAGACAGAAACTATGTTAAACCATCTGAGAAAACCAAACAAAACCCTTGGCCTTCATAACTAGCCTAATATCATCACCCTAAAATTCAAAGACAATATCCATCTTTGTACATATTGGAGAGATCCCTCTCCGGATTCAGGAGCGCTAGATCCTAGAATCGCAAAGTTGGTTGAAATTATGTTAACTCTGTAATCGGACTTTGCCAATCTTGCTTGTTATAGAGACCTAACAGAGAGAATGGTGAAAGAGGCTCTGCATTTGTTGTGAAGGCTCTCTTTTTCACACAATATAAGACATCTTGTCAATACTCCTATAGAGATAGTAGGGAAAATGCAACATCTTAACCCTAGTGAAGTGCATGAGCAATATGATGTGATAGGAATAAAGCCTAGAGAGCCTTCCCTCACATGTGAAGTATTTCATAGTGACCCTCATCATGGGTGCATACCTCTCCAGAAAATGTGAAAAAGGAAATATATATTTATTGTAGTCTTTGTATCTGGGTTTGAGGAATGGCTCATAGTGGCTTATGTCTAA